>OZ005741.1:8136052-8740316 GCA_963930735.1 Dioctria linearis
CGGTTGTAATGCAAACAATGTGTTTATTTAAGGGGGTATTCTAGTCTAGAGGCCCGAATTTTTGGTGATTTTTGAAGTGCCGTAAAAAAAAGGCAATCAATATTTTTTTATCCATTTTTTTATGAGTTATTTACTAACATTGCAAGAATACAGAAAAAAAATAAAAAATTAAAAAAGTTAAAAATTCAAAAAAATAGCAGCTGATGTAGTGGTAGTGGGGAGCCTGAAAAAATTGGCGCGTGATCATGCCCACGATTCCAATCCGCCTAGCAATCCGAAAAAATAAATAAAAAAGATTATTAGTCTAGAGTAATGTCGCTGTCCGGAACTAGGGAAAAGTTGAAAAAATTTTTTTTCACAAAATGGCCGCTGCCTAAAAAAAAGCAATTTTTGTACCACTTTTTTGACGTTTTCGAATTTTTTAAAAATAGTAAAAATTGAAATTTTGGGATGCGGCTAGTTCCGGACATAGACAAGTCTATAAAGAATATAAAAAAATCAAGTAAATCGGTCCAGTAGAACTTGAGAAATCGTGGGCATCGTCTTGAAAAAGGCAGTTTCGAGAAAAACGCGTTTAAGGTGTAACACCACTGTAAATTTTTTGAAAAATCGTTTTTTTTTTTTGGCTTAAAACCTCTAGAATAAGAAAAAAAAAGATCCCGTTCGAGAAATTTTTTTTTGTCCTTGGAAAATGGAGGTCGCCACCAAGCGCGTCAAACTTGCTCCGAAACATGTCCCGGGAAGATGGCTGTAAAGCCGCCATTTTGTTTTTTTTTCGCTGTCAAAAATTTATCAATAAAGTTCAATGTATGCCCGATAATACCCTTAGAAGATTTTTTTCAAACACCTTTAATTTTGCGAGAAAAAAAATTCGTGAAAAACATTTTTTTAGCCGTTACAGAGGCGTTACCCCTTAAAGTCCATACGTCCACGTGGTTTGGAAGTTAGAATTCAACTGTTAGCAGCTGGATGCAAGTGAACACTAAATATAAAAGATACAAATTTGAAAAATCCTCTTGTAGGCATATTCTTGAATAGTTAAACTTTGAAAATATGAAAAGAAAAAAAAATTCGATTTTTTCGAATTTCTAGACTAGAATACCCCCTTAAGGAAACTTGGAATAATTAAAGCTTTTCTTCAACGAGGGCAACACACTTTTCTGCAGGCAATGATCCTTGCACGCGAACTAATCCTAGGTTCCAGAATTTCTTGATGCCAGCATGAACATTTATATTTAAATAACGTCGGTTTTTGACGGATGTCCATTCATCAAATGTAAGACAAAATCTTTGTCCTAAAAGGATTTCAGATTCTAACTCTTTAATCATATTTGCACGAAATTTTTCACTGTGCTGCATAACTAAATTTTTATAGAGTTTATAGATTTTGGTATATTTTCATACCCTCTGGCAGCTAAACCTGATATCTGATATCCATGGAAGTGCAAAATATGTTAAACGACAAACCGTCACATGCCGTCATGCGAACTAAAACTGCAGACAAAGAATTGTCCGTTTCAGAAACGAAAAATGTTGTTATTTTTCCGCTAGAAACTTTTTTCACTTTAGAAGTTTTTGGCTCAATTTCAATCAAAACGTTGGAGCTCGGAGCATTCCTTTTTTTTAAATTAATTTGATGGAGTGTCTTTAGGTGGGTATGCAAACCGCTTGTACTACCTCCTTGCGTCTTTATTACCTTGTTACACTTCTTACATTTTGAAATTTGTCCCTTTTTCTCACGAAGAAAATCGAACCAATTGGAATTTTCATCAGTTGATTTTTCCTCAAAAACATAATTTTCCATGGCTAAAAAAAAAAACAGCGCTTTAACTTTAAGTAAATTACAGAAATTTTTAAATATTTGTACCCACTTATTAAAACGGCAGAAATCTTGCTGTTATTTATTATTTAAAACAGCAGAGGGTTTGCTATTGTTATTTTGAAAAAAACCCACAGCGCTGCGCTATCTATTATATAAATATATAGGAAATAAACATTTTACTTATACATACAGAAACAGTTAATTTTCTCACTTTTCACTTACCTTTACCTATCTGCTATTTATCAATTGAAATCAACTCTTATGTGATATGTGATTATAATTTATAATTATGATTTTAAATTTTTTTTCACTTTTATATTGTACACACAAACACAATTCTCTAAATTTTCTAAAACTTTACAACTAACTATGCGCACATAACTTCTCTATAAAATAAAAAACGTGGCTTCATTATTGAAAATTTGGAAAAATACAAAACAGTAATTTGCTATGTGAATTTGTGTCTTTTTTAGTATTTTTTATGCAAACGCCCTCTGAATCTGAACTCTTTCTTAATCTACAAAAAACAAATTACTTCAGTAGGCCCACTCCACCTGTACGTAAATTTCAAAATTAGATTTAATCTTTAAACTAGACAACATCTAAAAATATGCTAATTATTTATAAAAAATAAAATAGTTAAATAAAAATGATATGAATGTTAACTTACAGCAAAAAAATTTAATACCGGTATTAAGTGGTCATTAATACCGGTATTAAACGGTATTGCAAGCCCTACTCGATACTGAACTATCACCAAAAAAATTATGGAAAAACTTACGTTCTGCCGCCGTAGTTTGTTCTACCAAAAATAATATCGACATTGATCCTCGGAACTTTTCACCATTTAATTTTACCCGAGTAACAGCTAATGACGTTCTCATGGCTTTTTGTGAAATCAAGTCTGACAGCACAGGATGTAATGGTATAAACCTGAAATTTGTTAAAATGCTCCTGCCTTATATTCTTTCTCCTCTTGCACAGATTTGTTATACGTGTTTTACGTCATCTTAGTTTCCTCAAGGTCATACCTGTTCCGAAAAATTCATCTAATACCGATTTCAGACCTATTAGTATCTTACCGTTTTTATCTAAAGTAATTGAAAAAATTATGTCTACCCAGATAAATAGATACATTGGATATCATAATTTACTAAATGAAGAACAATCAGGCTTTAGACCTACATAAGCATAGCTGTATTACTGGTCTTCTTAAAATAACCAATGATATACGGATTGCTATTGACAGGGATGAGTTCTCCATTTTAGTGCTTTTGGATTTCTCTAAGGCATTTGATTCGGTGAATCATAGCAAGCTATGTAGACAATTGATAATGCAGTTTAATTTCTCTCTCCAGGCTGCAAACCTTATCGGCAGTTACTTGAGGGGTCGGTATCAATCTGTGTATTCTAATAATTTAAATTCCTCTTTTCAATTGGTATCTTCAGGAGTGCCCCAAGGATATATCTTGGGTCCTTTGTTGTTCTCACTTTTCATCAATGATTTATTTCATTGTGTTAAGTACAGCAAACTGCATCTTTATGCTGATGATGCTCAATTGTACATCTCAAGACCAATTGGATTAGCTGAAAAGGGCGTTTCTTGTATAAATGATGATCTCCTCCATACTATTTATTTGTGGACCATTGACAACATGCTACACATGAAGCTTACCAAAACTAAATGCTTAGATTGTTGTTTGAGTCAGGGAACTTTAGGCAAGCTCCTGAAAATTTGTCTCCGGATACCAAGTACCTGTGAGCTCGTGAATCTGTTGTTTTTTTTTAACTCTCATTAAATTCATGCTTTTAGGTAGAAACTGGGTATCGGTGAGTGCGGATTCCGTGAATATTTAGCTGGGTCCCTGTTTTTAATATAAAATTATCGTGTAACTAAATTAATTAGTTTTTAAATCCTCCTCCTTCCCACCCCATGCAACCCATAATATATCATCGAGAGTATAAAAGAGCAAAAAAAAAAACTTTTTTTTCATTAAATATTTTCACCTTTTCCTTTTTGATTTCAAGTTCAAGTCATTGCTTTACCTGTTTTTCTATTGCAACTCTTTATGTCTATATGTGTCTATGTCCACAAGTGCTGTGATCATGGTAGAAGGAAACAAGAAGAAGCAGCTGTTAGGCCAGCGTCGATGGTGCAATTCTGTAACTGGGTTACCTCTCACACGAAGCATTAGTGGGCCACAACTCTTCTGATGCCGGCAAAAATATATATCCACAAGAGTTCAGGCGACGACGGCACCATCATGTGAATGTAACCGTTAGGTTGAATTCGTATTAAGTAAGCAGCTTAGAGGTATACCTACATATGTATGTATATATAGCTGTTTTATATCTGTGCCACCACCCGCCTTCCGCCTTCTGTATTATTTTTTATGACATTCAAAAAATATTTTCAAGACCAGCAACCATTTTTTTTTCGATCAATGAATAGATCACAGATAAAAACCCTGGCATGTATGTCACATCACGAAATGATTTTGCGAAAACTTATGTAACCTCATTATTGAATTTCTCTTTTATGGAGTTGCTGGATGAATTTGATAACGTTAAATAAATTTACCATTACATGATACCAGGGAAGTCATATGGCATATGTTCTGTGGAGATCAATGTACCCCTTTGTATAAAAAAAAAAAAAAATAAAAACTGGATTATATAATAGAAAATATTGCGAAGTTACATTTTGAATATTATATTAAAAAATTGATAACTAATGCACTGCAATGCCTGCAGTTGGCGCAGATAGCAATGTGCATAAGGCGTTTCGTATCAGTAGGAACTAATACTCTTCAGTACGGCCAGTTCCTGCCTGCCATCAGACACCAGAGGAAAATGCTAAACAGAGCTCATATATAATCTCAGTATAAATTCTGAGTACGAATCATATGAGGCTAGTCCTGCCTATAGGGCTATATTGGCTAAGCGCTAAAGTAAATACGTAGTATTTCGCTTCATATGATTCGTACTCAGAATTTATACTGAGATTATATCTGAGCTCTGCTTAGCATTTTATTCTGTCGTCTGCAGCAGGCAGAAACTGGGCGTACTGAAGAGTATTAGTTCCTGCTGATACGAAACGTTTTATGCACATTGTTATCCTTCTTTAGTTTTGCATAGTAATTTGTTAATGCTTTCCACTTCTTTTTTATAGGCATCTATGCAATAGAAAATTTTTAAATTTGTATAAGTTAAGACGCATTTGATTTACGTTCCCACAACAAAACAAGGATTCATATTACATACACGGCAACATACCGACAGTACGTTGCAAGGTAACAACATCAGTTTTAATTTGAATTTTAGTAAAACCGGTTCAAGTAAAGTTCATTGTTATTATTATTTTTTTAGTTCCGATTAATTCAAATTTATTAATTTATATATGTATATAGAAAGAAAAAAGAAGAATTTTTACCTTGATTCTTTCTCATTTAAATCGCTTGCTATTTCTCTCCACAGCTGTTAGTTTGATATCCTTTTATTATAATGCTTGGCGGGTTTTATCCCACAGGGACCGACTTACAAACACCCCGCTTGGATTAATTGCCTTTTTATGACGAATATAATCGTTTGAGTTCTGAATTGTTCTGAATAATATTTGCCAGAAAATTGTTTGCTACGTTGATGTGCAGATAAAACCCGACCGAGTATAGTTGCTGCGTCAATTTACAAAAAAATACTTTCATTGATATTAAAAAAAAAAAACATTTGAGGCTATATTCTAAAGTCACCTTTGCCTTCACCTTCCCGCTCTTCGGCCTCAGCATCTTTCTTGTCTTGAGTAATAATTTTGAGTATTTATAGCTTCTAGATGACCATATTCTTGATGAGGTCGAGATAAATTTTGAAAATCCGGTATTATATTTCCAAATAAAGTGGATATTTGTATTGAGATTAATCCACGTGTTCTGAAAAAAATTTATTTCTTCGAAATAACGCCATGTTATTGTTGTAGTTGGTATTCCGACCTGATCTTTAATTTTTACGAAACATTCTCTAAGGAAAGGACTTCCACCATTAATAACGGGGTTGTTAAATGTTTATCTTCGACTATGAACACAAATATTACCAACAATTTGTAATTTTGTACTTATCTTAATTCTTGTAGTAAATGTGCCACCCAAAATCTAATTATCTTAATTTGAGAAGACATTGGATCACCTTCCACGTTCTTCGCCTAACTTTCCCCCATCAGACTGCACTCATTAGCACAATCTAGGAGACCAATAGTTTGAATGCCTTCCGATTAAGACTATTTTATGATATTCGTCTTGAGAGATCTAGTCCGTGACGGAGGAAGCCAGTTGTTAAAGGACAACTCAGTTCTTTAGTATTTCAAATATAAAATTTTATTCAAAAATTCAATTTAACTTGCTTAACCTAATAAACCACAAAAAAAAAATCAGAAACAAATTAACCTACAAACTAGTACAATTCAAAACTTCAAAAAAATAATAATAAATAAAAAATAAACAAATTAAAAATTCAAATTGAAAAAAAAATGATACGCCATCTTGCTTGCTTTAATTCTGGAAAAAAAGAAGAAGAAGAATTAAGGAACTGTCAAAAATATAAATTTCAATATGACAAAATGCCTTTGTGGGTGTGTGAGGGCACAAGGGTAGTAAAAAAAAAGTGATTTGTTGGTAAAATCAGACACTCGGATTATCTCTGATCAGATTATCTTCTGTGATGGCGCGTGAGGGCACCAGGGTAGTAAAATGATTTTATAGAAAATATAGGACACTCAGGTTATCTCTGACCAGAATTATCTTCTGTGGAAAAGGTAGGAAACACGATTCTTTATAACTCAGATTAGCTCTGATGCAAATAAACTCTGTCAAAGAATGGTGCCATCTACAGTCAAGTCAAGTGCTTTTGCGCTTTCAAATTTCTTCCTTGTCTTCCTTCTTTGGATTTTGTTAGATGATTTTTCACATCCTTCAGATTGTCTTCTTTAGGGCGTTGGGACTTACCTTTGGCCCTCAGTTCGATTAGATGTCTTGCTTTTTTCTTCTTCTTGGACTGGAAAGTTCAGGTTTCATCAGAGACATTCCCTGGCTCTTGAGGTTATTTGGAATTACCCCCTGTAGTAATCTCCTTTGGTGTCATAGAAACTTATTCTACCTTCGTGGAGGTAGATGTTTCTAGCATCAGATTTAGCCAAGATCAAGGGTGACAGGTATTTGAAATTTGCCGGTATTAGAAGATCCGGCAAGTTGTTTATGAGTGGGTTTGAATGGATAGGGATTTTCTCGACTTGTTTTTCGGTTTGACCGAACAGATATTCCTTGATAGGAGTTATATTGGCTGCCTCGTACAATACTTCGTTGCGATAGTATTTTCCGTATTTGCCATTTACTGAAATTCATCGGATTTATATAGCCGCTGTAACCAGTTATGTCTGTTTTGCCTCGTGGTGTTGCCCTAGCGACGTTTATTTGAATTTTATTTGAGGCGAAAACAGCTGGCTGTCATAATGATGACATTACAAGAAAAAATATACGGAGGTGCCTGTAATTTGGTGAGAATTTTGTTGACATTTTTTTTATTTATTTATTGTTTATGAGCCTCTCTTTATTTTTTTTGTTTTAGAGACGGAGATGTCCAGGATGTTGAGGAGGGCTATTTGGACAAAATCTGAGACTGCAGGATTATTATTAGATAAGTATTGTGTTGATTTTCTTTTAGAAACACGATACTTTGTGTTTATGTTTTCTTGTATTTTAGGTAGATACATCGAGGGAATATGGTTCTGCTTGATACATTAAAGCTGACAGCAGCAAATTCATCGTGGGATTTTACATGTGTATATGTGAGGACTGAACACGTCTTTTATATCGCACTTTAGAAAACCCACTGTCTTCGAACAATTCTCTGGTTGTACTTTTTTTAGAACTTGTCCACAATCCTTGCATCTCGTTCATCGTGTGGTATGGGACAATTTCTAGCGAACTGATCTTCCTGGAAACAGTTAAAAAATTTACTGCGTTTTTATCCCCTAGATGAAATCTAAATGGTATACTAACTTTGTCATTCCGCTTGTAACACCTCGAAATAATGATGGTAGAGCAAAATGGAAAGGGGATACCCACGCATAACATTAAAAGTTATTTTGATTTTCGCATGTCCGTCTGTGTGCGCACGATAACTTGAGAACGCGTATTCTTAGAAAGATGACATTTTGTACACGGACTTTAAAAAAAAACTGTAAAAGTTCGAAAATGGGACAAATCGCGCAACTGTGGGGTTGCCATAAAAAATTTCGGTTTACACTATATATTTTGATACTGCCTGGAACGGGTCGACATAGAGAGCTGAAATTTAGTACATGTTCTTTTATAGTAATAACAAATAAAATTTCAAAAATGGACTAAATCGGCCAACCCATTCTTGGTGTTGCCATATAAAAATTTAGGTTTTTTACATATACTGTAAAAACGATCCGTCCTAGACATTTTTATTATATACTAAAAACTTCTTCAGAATGCGAAATACTATAAAATTAGTCATAATCAATTTTTCTGTCCGACGCACCGTTCTAAAAATATATGCGAAAAACCACTTCAAAAATCAAACTTGCATAGATCGGTGACCATACGAAATTTTATACGGCATTCATCTAGAGTATATTTTTTACTTGTTAGTTTTCGGTCTTGTTGTCATATTTTCTGTTATATTGAGTGAAGCTGTCAGATTCATTCTTTCGTTTGTTCGCTCGCTTCTTCCAGCTGTTCGACTTACAGGAAGGCTCATACTCCATTTGAAGTCCGTCAGTAGTTTCACTTTTATGACTCTGAAATACATTAAACAGCTCATCACCTTTCATTCCCATGATGAAATATTTCACTATGGCTCGTTCAGGTAAATTTCCTTTTTTGTTTCCCAATGAACACATTTCCGCAAAATATTCTAACAGAATTTCGTTTGCTTTCCTTTTTCTCGAGATCATTGCTATACATATGAGCATCATAGTTTGGCCCATCCTCTGCTAGGGCTTCACGGTTTGGTGTACGGCACTGACGAAGGAATGTAACCTGAAGGTGCTGTCAAAAATCCAGAAGGATGCTTTTATGGGAATAACTGGGTGTCTGTGCACCACGCCCACAGTAGCACTGGAGGTCTTTCTGCCGCTGGACCTCTATTGCAGAAGTGTAGCGGCAATTAGTCCTGTCAATCTTGAAGGCGGGGAGGTTGTTGGATGGAGTGGGGTGTTGGGCACTTCAATATACTCCAGAAGATAGACTGTAGTTATTGCAGGGAAGAAACAGACTACCAAGTACCAATCTTGACTTTGGGGGGGGGGGGGGTGTCACTGCAATGATGCCCACCAGGAGTGGCTGGGATGGGAAAGAGTTGTTCGTAGCATCCGATCTTTCTATTTTGACGGATAGTTCCAAGACAAGTGTAGGCACAGGGGTAGGCTGCCTGACAAATGCAGTGTTTTTCAGACAGCAACATTGGTATCTCTGTGCAGAGCGCCCTCACGGCAGCTATGCATATATACTGATAGCCAGGCAACCATCAAGGCGCTGGTAAAATGAAAATTGGTGCAATTATGCAAGACTAGCCTTGAGTTATTGGCTACAAGGAACAAGGTGACGCTATGCTGGGTACCTAGCCATAAGGATATCTCAGGCAACGGGATGGTTGATGAGTTGGCCGAAAAATGCTCTGAAGTGGATAGCTCCGCAGCGGTAGCTTTTGTGAGGATCCCAATCGGAGCAATAAAAGAAGAAATCATCAGGGGCGCCTATCAAAAGGCAAACCTCCGGTAGACCAACAGGGATACCTGCCGTATTGCGAGGCAATTGTGGCCTGCATATGACAGGAAAAGGACAAGAGAGCTTAATAGCAGCAGAACAAACACCAGAATCTAGTAGGGGTCCTTGCGGGTCACTGGGCATAAGTGACCATGCTAGAGACTGGGGATAGCGGCGAACGATTTCTGCAGGAGCTGTAAGGACTCGCGAAGAAATCGAATCCGTCCAACACGCGCTTTGCTAATGCCCCACTCTGATGAATAAAAGAAGTAGGCTAGGCTGGGTAGTCTGGGCGAACTTCAAAACAAAGAATTTAGATGTATCCTGAGTTTTTTGAGAGAAACAGAATGGATCTAGGTAAAGAGTCTTGGAGATATCTTGAGTTTCCCAAGGGAATCAGGATTGATCTGGGGCGGCTTGAAAAGACTATCCCATGGGGCCTAGAGGCTTATTGGATCCACTAGAGGTCTAAGTGATGCAGACTAGCTGTATTGCGGCACCCCTTACCTCTTACCTCACATAAGCTAACCTATATGAGCATCTTCTTCATTAACAACTGATACAAACTTGCTTTTAATTTATTCAGCAAGCTGGTTACCGGAGATATGTTCGAAGCAAACATATCTTGGATACTGCCGCACCAGGACCTTATGGTTGATAGATTTGATGTAGTGTCATTTAATGAATTTTTTTTTTATGACTGTAACATCAATGTCTTCGTCAGATGAAGAATCCTGCTGACTAACCGTATCTGAAACTCGATCGACGCTTTCTAATATGATACCGTCATTTTCGTTTATTCGACTCTTTCCTTTTTAATTCCTTTCGCAATTCCTTTGCAGTTTTTGCACTTTCACTAATTTTACTGATATCTATTTACCTCGAACAAAGCTTGTTGTCCAGCCGGATTTCTCTTCCACTGTACTCCATTTTCTATTCTTTGTGTTTTACACGAATGCAAACATGCCAGTATACAGTCCTTAGCCGTCAATTGTTTTTTTTTCAACAATTTTGTGAAATATTCCACTTCTGATATGTAAAGAAAGTTTATATGGAAGTATAACAGATTGTTTTTATTAACTTGAAAAAATAAATAATATAAGAATTCAGTGTCAGACTTCACAGTTCACAGTATAATTGACAGCATCTTCTTCTTTTCCTATTTTGCGGCTTAGTTACAGAGGCTTGACTAAAGCTATAGCTTAATGGCTTAAATAATTTACTTTAATATTTCCACTAATACAAAATTAACACTGGTATTGTCTTACACAAGAGCAAAATAAGTAAATATCTATATTTATGTTTAAGTGTGACAAGGAATTTTGTATATCATTGAATAAAGCTCTTTTTCAATGCAGTAGGTAAATCAGTGACTTGGGGTGCGTTCACAGAAATGATAGCGTCTTGTAGCCATTGAATAAATAAACTAACAAGGGATGCGTTCACAGACACGATGGCGTCTTGTACCGTAGTAATAGCCTAGGCACTTTGAACTTTGCATCAGTTTCCATTCTTGGCAACTTTAAAATTGTGCAATTTCTAATCGGACGGCAATGCAGTTCTTTACCTGCGCTTTGACCTATTACACCTACTATGTGCAATCTGTAGCCTCTACTAATAACTTAGTAGAGCTGAAAATTAGATCCGGATTTTCTAGTATCCGGTTATCCGGATACGCAAACTATCCGATCCCTTTAATCCGGATCTAGAGCCGAGCTATCCGTATCTGAATCCGAACTATCCGGATCTGAATCCGAACTATCCGGATCTGAATCCGAACTATCCGGATCTGAATCCGAACTATCCGGATCTGAATCCGAACTATCCGGATCTGAATCTGAACTATCCGGATCTGAATCTGAACTATCTGTATCTGAATCCGAACTATCCGGATCTGGATCCGAACTATCTGTATCTGAATCCGAACTATCCGGATATGGATCTGAATCCGAACTATCCGGATCTGGATCTGAATCCGAACTATCCAGACTAAGTAAAAGAAATTAAAAATTTCATCTAGATTGAATTATTTTATTGGGGAAACAAACATTTAAAAATCTTGCACCTTTTTTGCTTAGTCTGGATTCGGATAGCTTGGATCCGGATACTAGGAGTTGCATTATCAGGATACCCGGTTTTCAGGAATCGGATCCTAATTGTTCCGAATACCATATTATACGGACACTTTCAGGTCTAGCTATTAGCTATTAACCAATTTTCAAAGATAATTTGTTCCCTTAGTGATTGAAAACACGTCATTAATAACGACTACAGTTAGCATATAGTAGGTGTAAGCAAAATAAGGAAGAGAGTCCACAGTTTACAGTTTTTATAAACAAAAGTTATGTTAACAAACTTTTTGTAAAAAAACAACAAAAAAGGAGTCAAACTAAAAAGCTTCCCACAAGAATATCCTAGTTGGCGTAAAGTCAAACATAGGTTATAAGCCGTTAACGTTCACCTTTTCAGTTTCACAATTTGATTCACAAGAGTGGTTCACAAGCCTTGGTAAATGGCCCTTGGGACCAAAGTCAATCTTATAATCCTCCTCCAAATTTATAAAATAATAGTTTTTCATCCTGTGTTAAATTCTGTATACCGTGATAGTTGGTATCATATCATTAATTGCTTTTGTAAAGGTAGCTTAATACCATCTCTACAATATCTGAGACTTGAATAAAAACAATCAATTTTTGTATAGTGTGTATGAATAATTGTCTTCTATAGTATGTAAAAATTAAATAACCGGAAGAAAGTGCTTCCGTACAAACAAGGTACTTACGGGAGAGGATTATCAAAAGTTATTGGAAAAAGTAACCAGTTAGTCTTGTGCGATTCTTATTTCCAACTCTGTAATTAATCTAGCTGCGCACATAGGTCAATATTTTGTTGTAACATTACATTCAGATGGCATATCAGCAAAATTTTCATAAGGCCTTGGAAACTGGCCAAAATTTTGCTATATTCTTTTTCAATTTTTCGAGAGCTTAGCAACTGCTGCAGCCTTGCAAAAAAAAAAAAACTCTTTCTTCCATTAGTATGCGCTGCACTACAATTTACTTTTACAGATGCCACAATTTCTCTAGCTGCTTATCCCAAAATTTGACTGCGCACGCTTTGGTTAATTGAAGAATGTGGTGTAACTTGACGAATAATCATTTTGCTTTTATGCACATGTGTAATTCTCTTTCTGCGCAGTTTTTTTTTTTTTTTTTTATCTATAATTATATTTATTTTCCAAATATACAAAAATCGAAAAACTTATCACATTAGGGGCAATCGTATGTACGTACGTACAGTAATTAATTTACACACTTAACTTAAATAAAATTACTACGCATTCAGCAGTGTCGTTCACACAACGGTTGTTGAACTTTATTTGATGTAATCAGACATTTGTATATGCGCGAATGTTCGACGAAAGAAAAAAAATTTATATATATTTGCTGTGGATGAAATTTTTTGTTTTTTTTTCTTGTGTCACCACCCAGTCTAAAAGTGAAAATAAAACATGAAAAGCTCAAGAAAGAATGAAGTTTCAGATTATTTTGGAATGACAAAGGCAAAAATCTATACAAAAAAAAAAAAACAGCAAAAATTTGTGGTTGCATAATTCTGCTGACTTCACATACTACAACAACTATGTATGTACATCTACAACATTCATATACTCATTATCAGGGCGGGCAAATGTAAATAATGTTTTCGTCTGCATTATATACACAAAACATTCATTGGCTATTATAAATTTTATTTTTTTTTTGAGTTGAATGACACTCCTGTTGGAGATATTACGAAAAATTATTTAACTGAACTGAATTGAATAATTCGTCGAGGTGTTATTTTCACGGGAAAATTTGCAATAGAATTTTTAATGTAAATATGAAAAAAATTAATAAGTATGTATGTATATATGTAGTTGTGTCTGTGTGACGAGTAGTATTAAGACTAATTAATGATATTCCTCCTCGGTTATGTTAACCAAATTATGTTTTATGTCGTTGTAAAATTTTCTTATTTCCATTTCAAATATTTTCAAGGATTTAATTTGTTTTTTGTTTTTTTTTCTTTTTTAAACATTTAAATGGCAAAGAAACTGCGCATTATTCTCTCTTGTGTGGGCATTGCCTAATATTCTGTTTGCCTTAGTTGCGTCTTGGAAAAGTGATTATTCTTTGGCGAAAGTTTTTGCGGCATGAATGCATACGACTGAAAGAAAGGTCGAATATATAAATTTCGAAGAATTAAGAATTTTATTCGTTCTGTATAATTCAAGTACTCAAGAATTCTCAATATATTATATTTCCTGAGCGCAGTTTATTGATGTGTTGTTGTTACTTCGAATTATTCCATATCGTGACTAATTACCACACCTTATATGCACATAGGCTTAGAAAATTAGCTAAGAACTATTGGCTCAATTTGTGGAATGATGCTCAAACTCTCCAATAAACTATTATAAAATTTTTCTACATTATTTACTTAACATTATTTATATCAAGTATACATGAATATAAACCGGGACATTTGAACATTTTATTTTGATTTGAAAAAGTGTTGGGTTATATATGGGTCACAGTGTCGGGCAAAATGTAATCTGATTAATGATTAACAATTACAATTAACCATGTAATCTGTAATCAGATTATGTAATCGATTAACGTGTAATGTGATTACCAGTTAATCTGATTACACATTAATCGATTACAAGGTTATCCCACTACATGTTAATCTAATTAATGTGATTACATTTAAGATATTTAAGATATTTAAGATATTTGTATTCTAATTCTTCATAAAACTTCCTAAAACTAATTTCGTACGAAAACAATACTATTTTCTTTCAATTCATTTCATTATATTATTAATTCCTTTTAAGTAATCTACAAAGTAATCTGTTAAAATGTAATTAGATTACAAAATAATCTAATTATATTGTAACAGATTACACATTTGATAGATGTCATATTCTCTCATAAGTCATCGAATACAATTTAATTAGATTACTTTGTAATTTGACTAAACTGTAATGGAATTATTAATTAAATTACACTGCAATCAGATTACGCCCAACACTAATGGGTCACATGAGAATAAAATTTGGTTATATACTTGCGCTTACAATAATTGCACTTTACTTAAAGAGATACACTTGATTATCGCCAGGGCGAATAAAATTGAGAAGCAAAACTAATCCTTATGTGAGCCACGTGCTATAAATGTACCAATCGGAAAAGTTTTAATGAAAATTCACATGAAAGGCGTAATATTTCGTAGTGAGCTTTCAGTTCTTAAAATTAATCAAAATAAGACATTTAAACTGAAAAAAAGTTTGTACGAGGTGGTACATTTGTACTAATGACTGAAATAAAAAGATTTTGCTTTCTCTTGTTGGTGTTTAATATCTGAAATTAAAAAGATATTTGTAGAATATACATATAAAAAATACAATATACATATAAAAAAACATAAGGCAACACTAAACGGAATAGATTTTCCATGAACGTTTATTGATTTATACTTTACTTAATTATAAAAAAAATTATAATATGCAAGAACAACATATTAATAATAATAATAATAATATTTCTTTATTGTCTTTTTATTTGGTTTTACTTTTCCTTCTCGGGGATTCCCAAGTTTTACTTGCGGACCTGATTGTTCAGTCGCTCGAGCCTAACAGGGTTTTGGATTCTCGTTTTTTCGCTACTTCATTGTATCTTTGCTTTATCTAACTCTTCACTTTTTTCACTTTCTACTACTTTACTTGTATATCTTTTTATCAGTAATAACTACAGTAAAAAATTGGGACCGGATTTTCCAATATCCGGTTATCAGGATACCCGGATCTGCAAACTATCTGATTTCTGAAATCCTGATCCGCATCCAATCTATCCGAATCTAAATCCGAATTGTCCAGATCCAGACTAAGCAAAAGAGCTTTAAAATTTCACCCAAATTGCATTGGTTCATTGGAAAATACAAATTGCCATTTTCCCATCATTGGGAAAATACAAACTGCCATTTTCCCATCATTGGGAAAATGCGAATTTCCATTTTCCCAAGGAAACAATGCAATCTGGAGGCAATTTTCAACCTTTTTGCTAAGTCTGGATCCGGATTTGAAGAATCGGATCCTAATTATTTCCGATAATCCGGATAGCAAATTATCCGGATACTTTCAACTCTAGTAATAACCCTGAGACACGATTTTAAAAATGTTTATTTCGAGACGAAAACACTTATTTATTTCTTATTTACAGTTCTCTCGAAAGAAAATATTACATAGAATTGAGCCAAAGTGTCTTAAGCTTTCAATTTAATTAAAATACACTTGAGTACTTGAGTTCAAAATAATTTATTCCTTTTATTTCGGTTTTATGTTCACGCGCACATTGTCTTTCATAGAATGTTCGAAGGACTTCCACTGTATACCTTACAAAAGAAAAAAACCCGTAACGTTTCCCCGTTTTATCTATATAAATAAAAATATTGAACTCTAACTTTAATGCCTGCCATCTATGTTTGAAAATATAATATAAATGAATTATTAATTCTGTCAAACGTAAAGTCTAAAGTGACACTTCAAAATGGTTTCTCCGGAATTTACAGAGTGTTGAAAATAAAGTAGATGAAGGTAAATTAAATTTTTTTTTATAATGTTTACATTTTTTTTGGCTCTGTATATATAATAATAAGTCAGCACCACACCCCTCTCCGAGCAAGAATCATGGTTGTCTAAACTAAAAATATTGGATCTTCTTAATTTTTTTTTTTATTTAACCTCTTATTATTTTTGAAAAAGGTCGTTAACATAACTTTTTTTTTATAAAAACTGTGAACTGTAGAGTCTCCTCCTTAAGTTGTCCTAGTACACCCTGTGTGTTAACTATAGTCGTTACAATGTGCTATCTGAAACCCCTTTAAGAGTTATTAGCTCAAAACTTATTCTCAAACCTATTTTCAAACCTATTTTGAAATCTATTCTCAACAATAATTTGTTCCCTTAGTACGTAATTTAAAAAAATATCGTCTAATTTCGGCGTGACCGGAATAGGTTATGAGTTAATAACTGTGTACCAGTGTAACAGGGTGTACCAGGTCAAATAAAAGAGGAGAGACTAAAATTTACAGTTTTTATAAAAAAATAGTTATGTTAACGACCTTTTTTCAAAAATATTAAGAGGTTAAATTAAAAAAAAAATGTAAGTAAATACGAAATTTTTAGTTAGGGGTGTGGTGCTGATCGAGCAATCGTTGGAAAGGCCATGAAGTTCTGCATACAATGAGCTCTTAACTGTGACCGTACGCCCCACTGACTTATAACAATGAACTGAGCGTATTGCCATTTTCCTATAGGAAAGCGTGGCACAAGTTTTATAGTTCTCTCTTTCGCCCTATGGCAGAGTTGGAGCTACCAACACAAAATATTGCGTTCTGGAACATTTGCTTATGCCATTTCATGTTTTTATGTTGGTTACAGATGCAATCACCGCAGAAGGAATAAGGTAAAGATAGTGTTTACCATGCTCCGTCTCTCTTGCCCATAAGCAGAATTCAGTTAAGAATAACTTTTGAAAATTAAAGTCGGAATGAGTTTAATTCCTTATAAGCGATTAAAATATCACTTGGGCACAAGAAAATATAATTTTTTAATTAAATTCGATTTACGGGTGTAAAATTTCATCTGATTGGTTGAGTTTTACATGTTTTTTTTATGTAATCGTTTTAAAGGGTGCTCTAACGGTGATATCCAGAAACACAATATTTTTTGTGCCACATGAAATAGCAAATCGCTCAGTCCATTGTTATAAGTCAGTGGTACGCCCTGTAGTTTGATACAGGGTGTTTTTTGAAAAACTAGTTTTTTTCTTTCTTAATCGCCCTGTAACTCCTAAACGGTTGACATGACCCCCCCCCCCCCCCCTCCTGCCGTAAAATTTTTGGTTCGTCTAGGTGAGTACTATGACCTCTCGCTCTAATGACCTTCTAGTGGGAAATACCTTGTATACTAATATTAATATATTATAAATAAATTACTTTCCTTAGGTTCTAAAAAAATTAAAAAAAATTCCGAATAATCCGGATAGCAAATTATCCGGATACTTTCAGCTCTAATTTCGACTTTCACTTACGCTTATAAAAAGCCAAGCATCCGACCACAAAAAATTCGTATAAATTCTAAGAAAAAATTAATGGCTTCCCTATATCGGGTCGAGACTTCGTTGATTTTATATTAGAGCGAGACATTGCTGGCTTACCCTATGGTTACGTCTTCAGGGCACCGTCAAGGAAACGTCGAATATGTTTGTCTATGGTATTGTGTGAGTGAATATAGACGTTAAGGTTCAACTGCTTGGCTTCGTTTGACTCCAGCAATGCTAGCCCTTACGTGTAATCAATGCCAAAAACATCCGCTGAACATAATGGCGGACAATGGTGGAGCTACTGATTTATAAAAAAAAAAAAAAAATTACCTAATCAGTTTTTTACACTTTCATTATTATATTAAATAAAATAAAGTTTTGGTGCATCTATAACAATGCGACACTTATAAATGCATGATAACTATACAGTTTTATTACAATATATCGAAACCCCGGAATGTTACCTTTAATTTGACTAAGCACATGTACCTGCCTAAATGCAACCGTTTTTGAGATATTCCTGTTTTTATGATTCATAATTTCATTAAATTTTCTACTCACAATGTTAATCGTTCTACGCAAAATTAATGAAATTATGAATCATAAAAACAGGAATATCTCAAAAACGGTTGCATTTAGGCAGGTACATGTGCTTAGTCAAATTACAGGTAAAATTCCGGGTTTTCTAATTGTTGTAATAAAACTGTATCGTTATTATGCATTTTGGCGGGAAAATCGTTAAAATTTGAAAAAAAGTAGGATTTTGTTTTTCTTCAATTTTTTGACTTTGACGTCCTAGTACCTACTTACGACGGAAGGTGACAGGAAGGCGGTTTGCTATCATCTGAGATGAATCCCACCTTGATAGGGTGTATATCAAGACAGTTACAGGGTGTAAAGTGGAAGAAGTAAAGAAGTACTAAAAATTTAACCCCCCCCCCCCCTACCGACGAATCGACACGTCTTATCCCCCTTCACCTTATAATTTTTTGCTTGTCTCCACCTCAGCTATCAAAGCCTTGAGCTAGGTGCACCAATTATGAAACACCCTGTATACTCTATAATTTTGCAACACAACACATATTTTCTCAATTTATTTAATAATTTCAAAATAATCCCAACACAATTTCGCTGCATTCTCATACGCACTTCCTTGTTAAATTCTTCGGACTTTTGTTAACTCGTTTTTGTTTTTGTTTTTTTTCACACTATCACGTCATATTCTACCCCCCTATACTGTGCAGAATAATTTGTAATATGTGCATGCACCTACCCGACCTTGCAAAACAACAACAAGAGCATTTCGTCGCATCGTCGATTCCTTTGTGAAACTTTTTATTTAGCTTTCTTGTTGCAAAAGTCTGGAGAACCAACACAACCTTATACAGAGGGTGATGCCCTAGCCAGTTATAGTTCTTGAGTTTCGAGTAAATGTCAAAACCGTACTTTTCGTATACATACTTAGCATTGCCATTATGTAGTTTTTCTTCTTTTTTTTTTTATCCAACACAAATTCTACTTAATAATATTATTTTCTTATCCTGTCTATCTGTATGTCCTTGCGTCATGTCTGACTTAGTCTATAGAGAAAATCTGATAATTCGTCTTTCAATTGATATTCGGAACTGAAATATTTAAGCTCCTTTACGATGATAAGAAGATATCTTCATCACGACTATATTCTTCTGACGTCAGCGTGGTATCAGAGATTCCTATCCATTCCAATTCCTTGTGCTACTGGAGACTATATCCTACTTTAGCTATAAGGCGATATATTTTGGTATACAACAGCAAATTGTCGACAACCACTACTACAATAAAATATTTGAAGGATTTTTGCATACGTAAAATTGAAAAGGGCTAAAATACGCCAGACAGAAATTATATGTATGTGTGTGTAAGGAGCAAAAACCCAAACACAAAAATGCTGTAATTTTTCACCATGCTGCTGTATTATATAACTGTGTTTGGTTATGATTGTATAGTAAGTGGGAACAATGGAGACGGGAGGGATATGATGAGACGTCCTCTCTGGATTACGATTTTCGTCTCGACGACCGGTAGCAAGTTCACTAACCTTCAAAAATTCAGACTAAGTGTCCTTGCTCTTGTACAGAGTTCGTTGTCGGTCAGTCAGCCAGCCAGCCGCATCTGTTAGCCTTTTCCATTTTTTGTTTTAGTTTTTTTTTTGTTTCCTTCTCTGTTCTGTGTCGTTCTATCGATTTTTTTCTTTTCTTGGATAGAAAGCTTTTATTCTTTGTATTAAGGAAGGTAGGCACTTTGGAGATTTTGATAAAAATTTCAGGATTCATGATTACAACACTATTGAATTTGTGTTAGAGGTATGCGCGATATTTATAATCCAATAAATTTTTGTTTGTTTGATTGTTAACCCGAAGAATATTTTTATCAATATTTAACACTAGATTTACGGTTGTTGATTATATATGTACCTATTTTTACTAAATTGAGCCAATTTGATTCATACAAAAAAATTTAAGATTTTTGTAAAGAAAAAATAGTTCCAAATCAACTTTCATTGAAAACATTTTTTATACATCAACTCTGTTTTTATATCCTACACTGAAAAAAAAAAAATTATTAGTTAAAACGACAAATCACGATTAGTTGATTGTACATTAGTAATTCCTGTAAATTGATTTGGAAAAACAATTAAGTTATTAATAAAATTGTAAGTGCTAATTAGTTGCAATTTCTAATTGGAATTAGTTGATTTGCCCTTAGTTGTTTTGGAAAATACTTTAGCTGTAGCTTCGAATTCAATTAGTTCAGTTAACAAATATTTGGTGACAATTAACGTATCATATTTCAGAAGACATACATATTACACTCAGAAAAAATAGGCATAATTTGGCCCCGAATAAGGAGTGTTATAAGGTCTAAGAAAAAAAAAATCCCTTGAATTAAATAAGCACATATATCATAGTATGTACATAGTAATGAAATTTTCATTGAACTAAATTCACCGTGTATCGAATAAATGAAATAAGTTTCATAGATTTGATGAATTTTCTTCAAAGGTCAAAAACTTACATAGGACCTTCGTCCTTTGTCATTTAATTTATGAAAGTTTATTTTTAGTTTAAGGAGAAAGACTTTTTAGAGACGAATAAAACTTTTCTTAAAATTTAAAATATGCTTTCATCAATATTTGTTATCTGCAGTTCCTCCTTCCGCATGTTATGCAATATGAATACTACTATTTTCCCAATTAATGATTAATAATCTTGAATTATTAAATCATATCAGTTGAAAGTTGTTATTTATATTATTTTCAAATGACACTATTATATTTTTTCGAGTCGATTAATTTCACTAACAGAAACTGCTCTTTGTAAAAATTTTGGTTCAAGGGCGGATTATTTAAAAAGGGATCTTAAATATACTATAGGATACTACAAACCGTAGTAATTACATAAATAAATAAAAGCCTATTTTTTTTAAATAATTTTATTAGATACCATAAGTATTAGCATAGATAGCACAAGAACTAGATGTCGCAGGCCATACTGAGCAGAGTATACAGATTTTGAAATGGGTAGTTCATTCTGGAATGGACCGTAACATGTTTTAGAGCATGCCGAAAGCAAATGTTTTTATAATAGCAGTTTTGTGTACATTTGATCAACTTTCTCAACACTTCAGATACGAAAAAATATGAATCACTCGACGTTGTACATCATTTCAAATGTTGTGGTCCATTCCGGAATGGACCACCCACCCATATAAATTTTGTATACTTTTTTGGTACTGCATGCGACATCTAGCTCTTGTGCCATCTATGGTATTAGTTACAAAAATAATAAAAATTAAATGTGTTCTTATTTGTTTTAAAAAGAATTCGTTATCCTGATTGCTTGCTCTTCAGTATGTAAGTTACATATATGGATAGGAGGTTTCCGTATATCTTCTAAGTGGGAAACTAAAAGCTGGAGTTCATTAAATGAGCATTTGCATATAAAACAGTAATTAATTTTTAAAATATTTATGAAAAATTACTCATAAACCTAATATCATTTAAAATAGCTAAGAGTTTTGAATTTTGATGATCACATGGGAACACCATATCGTAGAAAAATCTTTGCACAAATGTCCAAACAAGTATTGAATCTTTAAGATATTCTAAATTAAATATGTGCATAATCTTGTAACAAATATCTAATGTTTTCAAGAATGAAGGCAGCTTATAAATATTATTATTAAAATAAATATAATACTAGCTTAAAGAAAAGTGATCAGTTCCTACTACAAAAATGAAAGGTTTTCTTCTGTGAATAACTAAAATCAATAATTTTCCGAATTTTCACTTCAACATTATTACTTGAGTGATTCAAGTACATAGATGTTTTCTGCGAGCTTTTTATTGAGCTTGAATCAGCGTGAACCTAAAAAAATAGTAAAGGAATTTAGAAATATTTTAGTAAAATCATATTAGGTAAAGTGAAACCTATACTTTCATCTATTTTGATAATATGATCATATTGGTTTAAGTATTGCTTTCGGGGTATTTGATATTACTTTTAAAATAATCCCATGTAATTGAACAAAACTTTTCCCAGCGAATTATAAGAAAATCTTCTTTTCCGGGATACCAAATTTTAAAGTCTATGTCAATCTGTTAAAGTATTATTATCATTTAAAAAAAACACAAAAAGTATTTATTTGTTATTACCAATTTATAACAAAAAAGATTTTGCGTAGAGAGGCCATTTATTAAGTATCTTCGAAGACGGAATTTCCTTGTCTTTCCTGTAAAATGACGTAAGCTCCCATTTTTGAAAAATTACGTTTTCTGGATAAATATTATATCTCAACAATATTTCTTCATTGCTTAATACAGGATTGCGGTTAGAACTTTGACCTGTAGAAATTTATATACTTTAATTTAGAATCAACATAAATACTAAAAAGCGTGCTTTTTGATTGATTGATTTTTTTTTTTATATATTTTGTTAGTCCTTCAGACCTTAAATAAGTTAATACGTTGTGGTACTTGGCATAAAGATAGCCACCAGGTCTGCTATTCTTTTTGTATAAATAATATGCACTCTGAAAGTATTTAATATTATTTCTTTTTGAAGATTAGATAGTTGGCAAAGTAATACTTCTGTTTCTGTTAGAAAAATGGATACAATTTGTTCTGCGATGTTTTTACAAACTTGCAGCTTTAGTTGAATTTCTTCTCTATGTGCTGCATAGTGAACTATCGTATTAACCAAAATATGACGGTGATTGTCTTTCAAATTTTTGTTTATTTTATTTATAATACTTTATTACACTTTCGGATTTGGGACAATTATTAAAAACTTCATTAACTTTAAGAACCTAAAAGCTGACATAATATTAAACGAACTAGTTAGAAGTTAGTATATGCTACAATATTCAAAGTTGTGCTTTTTTAAAATAAAAGAATTACATTTGAATTACAAGACTCGGGGGAGATGTATTATTTTCCATGAACTCAATGAAACTTGAGGTTGATGCTGGCCTTGTGTTTGATGAACTAGGAGTTTCTGGGCTTATAAATTCTTTAAAGAAGTGTTCGAAACGAACTTTCGCACCAAGATCACAAGATCGTTTCGGCAGTTGAGCAATGTGCTTTTCTTTTAACCATTTGAAATTGTCAAATTCAATATTACACTTTATTATTAGAGTGAAAAACTCATTAAAAGGAACCACTTCTTTATTATAAAATACTTACGTTTAAATCTTTTAAAAATATTCAAAAAGTCCCCAATTACTCAGTAGGGCATAAACTTACATATATTTCTCATTTGGTAACAAAACAATGCTCTGCACGTTTATATTACTTTGTAAATTTGGTGAGTTTTCTACACTCGAATGTATCATTTGAGATCATTTGTGTATCATAATAAGCACTGTCACTGTCCAGGATGAAACTTTCCTCTGAATTTTTAATTAATTCACTTTGATTCAGATTTATTATACTCGAATCCATTATTTTATTCCTTTTACAGAACGCACTTTCAAACTGCACGCAGTTCCCGAGAATCTGTGGTGAAATTAAATACGCGTCCGTTCATGTTTGCTGAAGCTTCACATCGAAACTACGATACGAGTGTTGCGAAATATTAATGAAAATTAATGAAAATATTTTTCATTAATTTAAGTACACTGTAAAAAATGTGCACAATTGTTGCCACAAAGCTTAGGTATTTTTCCCAAAAATGTAGGAAACATTTCCTAAAATGTAGTGAATATTCCTTACATTTCTGGGAATAATCCCTACATTTTAAGGAATATTCCTTATATTTTAGAGAAAAATACTGAAGTTTTGTGGCAACAATTGTGCACATTTTTTACAGTGTAACTTTCGTAGATTTTATTAGTTTTATTTCCTGCATTTCTTAATTTCTAAGTAAAGTAAGCATTAATTATAATACCTTTAATGCTTGTAATTTAATATCTTTCATACATTTAATGAAATAATTTCATTACTTTTAAGTACTAGATATTTCTTACGAAAGAATAACAAATACATTTGACCTATAAATTTTTGATTTAAAATAAAGAATAAGATATTTATGTGATTAGTTTTATAAACGCTTGCATTGACTCATGAACAAGTTGAGATTTGAATCTTATGAAATTTAATTTAAGCAAGTGTAATATTTCATAATTTAAACAAAAAGTTTTTTAGATTAAGTAAATTTTCGGAGATTTTAAATTGAAGAAGTATTTTCTTTAATTATAAAACTTTTATTTTTCTGAGTGTAGTAAAATCAACATATAAAATTATTAATTTTTTCGTAGAAACAACGAAACTGTTTGTTTATTTTTAAGAATATGATTTGTTATAATATTGAATTTATGCAATTAATACATTCAACAAATAAATTTATAGATTTTTTTTTTAATATGATGTAACCTCACAATTTTCTAAATTAATGAATTACATTGATATCAATAATATAATTTTTGGCATAACTTTAAATTTTAAATCACTGCATCATTAATATTTATATTTACACCCTACATCGGTGGTTCTTAACCTGGGTTCGGTGAGTCGGTCTCCCGGGTTTGGTGGAGGTCAAAACCAAAGAACTATAGATAGGACACAAAGAAACTATTATAAGATAGGATACAGAAAAGTTTTCCCAGCCATGCTGGGAAGAAAGTCTGGTTTTGGTGCACTAGTGCACATCATTATTATGCATTGTATTCTGCACAGGTATGCGTTACCAACAGAAACTTTGCCTCCAAAAATGGCAAAAGTATTAAAAATTGTAGTGGAATGCGTGAACTATGTGCGAAATAGTGCTCTGAGGCACCGCATCATCTTTTGGTAGCTGTGTAAAGAAATGGGATCTGAATTCGAGGTACTTTTGTTCCATTCTAACGTTCGGTGGTTATCCCGGGGTGAGATTCTGAATCGTGTTTTTGCCATGAGTGTGGAATTAGCCCTGTTTTTGCAAGAGCACCACCATTGTCATGCAGATTGCTTCAAAAATTCTGAGTTTATTCTCATTTTAGCGTACATGGCTGATATCTTCGAAGCTCTCAATCATCTCAGTAAACAGATGTGGAGTCAACATCATCGAAGCAGAAGAAAACCTGAAGGCTTTTCAAAAAAAGCTACCGCTATGGAAACGACGAACCCTGCTAGACTACTGTGTAAGTAAGATCGAAGATGTATCTGGAATCGGAGACATTTCTGTAGCCGTGGAACTGAAGCAAAATCAATTGCCACGCATTTAGATGAGCTTGCAAAATCTCTCGAGGGATACTTTCCTACAAGAGAGTCATATCCAGCATGGGGGACACAGCCGGTCACGTTTAGTGTTGAGACAACAGATGTCGTCAATGATGAATACCGCGATATGAAATCATTGAAATTCAGTAGAGAAATCCGTTTGTTACAACATATCTTTGCGAGCAATCCTTTTCGAGGATGTTGGACATAAAGCGAAGAAAAGGAACAGACTTTGTTGCGAAAATGACATGATAAAGGCCGCGCATTTCTGAACTAGTCTCTAAAAGGCAAGAGCAGAAGTTACATTGATTTGCATTAAATATTCATTATTATGTTTTTGTTTTTATATTAAAAGCATTTTATAATGGTTTTGTTCTTTGTTCTTTAATGGTTTTGTTCATTTTCTGCACCTATGTCTAAATATATAGCTATGTTTTGAATTTGAAAAAAATTATATTTTACCAATTAAGAAGGGTTCGGTGAACGCACATATGAAACTGGTGGGGGTCAGTAAGTCCAGCAAGGTTAAGAACCACTGCCCTAGATGAAATCTCATAGGTCATGCTGAGTTTATCGTTTCGCTGGTAATGCATATTACTGATAAAGGAAAAATTGATTGGACACCCAAGCATAATTGTTATTATGATTTTTGCATGTCTATCCGTTTGTCTATGTCATTTTCGAAAAAAATATTAAATATAATTTCATAAATGTAAGAAATCTTGAAAGCCGTGGTGTTGTTGTTGCGCAAAACCATTATATTAAACCAATACATTTGTTGAATCGATAATTTTGAGCTTTTGCTTTGAAAAAGATTTTTTCAATATCAATTTCGCTTGGACATTTTAAAACTCAATTCGTAATTTCGACTTATACATTCGATGAATCAACAAATCAGAAATTTTTGCCTCATATAATTCACAGTTAGAACTTATATTGAATGTATGTATATATGTATGCTCAATATTTTCTTCAGCGTATACAGTAGGCAGAAACTCTCATGGGCGGTTTCACAGTCAAGGCTTAAGCCACAGCGATGGCTTAAGCTAAGGCTTAATAAATATTTCGGTTTCCCAGTCAAGGCTTACATAAGTGATATCACTGGCTTAAGGTAAGCTTAACTTAAGCCCGTCAACTCGAAGGCTTAAGCCTCAGATTTTGCTCTGAAACACATAGGAAATTATTGCTAAATATATATTTTGCCTAAATATTATAATTTCTGTTATTAAAGTTATACATTAAAACTAAATTGAAATTTTCCAAGCGAAAAATAGTTATCTAGTTAGCAGTTTTGAGTACTGTCTGGCAGCTAGTGTCAGCATTCCATTTGACGTTTTAGGAAAAAACCAAAAAGTTTAAGACAAAAATGGGTTATTTATCTGCTGCAGACAATATAAGCAACGAGAAAGCACCCGCAACATTGCGAGATATAGGAAAACTTTGATTTTTATGCCTAATCTACAATGCATGGTAAAACCAACGTCGTCAAAACGATATCTTTTGCTGAAGAATGCATATATATTCACGAAATATGTAAGTAGTGGTAAACTGCCAAATTAAACAGCTGTTGACCTGTCAATTATCATAAATGTAATTGATATCTCGATTTCATTGCAGAATTACATCGAAAGAAGTATTTGGTCTCAATAATTTGTACTATAAGATTATAGCAAACTAAAAAGTTATGTAGAGTGCAGTCTGACAAGACCATTAATATAAAACTTTGTTTTTAATACTGAAAGTGCAAGTTCCAGTTTACAGCGGGTTTGCTCTAAATTCCCCTACATGGTTCTAAATTATGCTGAATACACCTGAGGTATTACTATATCGTTTTTACTGTTTAACTACTGCATATAAGCTCGTGCTCATGTCGTCAAATGAATGAAAGAGAAGAAATATTTTTGCAAGTATGAATTTTCAAATGCAAGAGTGGGAAGCAAACACAAAAATCCATGTCGTTTTACCCCGCATAGTAGATTAGACATTATTCTCGATTCCGACTGCAGACCCCATTCGGCTATGATGGTTTACGTTGTCGAAACATTCTGGAATAATGGTTTTGGGTTTGATATCATTCTACATAAAAACCATAATAAACTGGTAAATAAAAAGTACTTCTTTTCGCTTGGTTTTAAATTCACAATGGCAATTTTCCTTTACAAAAATTCACAATTACAGCAGTGCTGACAACTTAAAAATTTTCATCTGCGGCTTAACTAAGCTTCGGCTTACCGAGTACTGTGAAACCGAGTAGGCTTAAGTTCTGGACGTAAGCCACACCCGTGGCTTAGCTAAGCTCTGGCTTAAGCCCGGACTGTGAAACCGGCCATCGGTCGTACTAATTAGTACACATAGAGTTTTTGCCTTTACCAGAACACTTTATTTATTCTTCATTAAAAATATTGTCAGCCTACTGTGGGCAGATAATAAAATCATATAAAAATAATAATTACTAAATTAATTAAATTCATAGCATTTTATTATTATGATCAACTAAAAAATTAGTTGAACTTTCCAATTTCAGCTATACAACGATCGTCATCTTCACTGCTCGAAAATTCTACTGTGTTCCATATCAGTTACATCCGAATCATTATCTGATTGGTCTTCCCTTATTTCGTTTAGTTTTTTTTTTAGAAAAAGAAAATTTTTCTGTTTTTTTCCCATAAAATATCAATCGATCAATCAATTTACAAATAAATATCGAAATTATCTTGGTGGACCACACATTTTTATAGCGAAAAATTAATTAATTATAAAATTATGTTATTTCACTAAAAACGTTCTGTTCACACGCGATGTATCAAACGGAATGATGAGTTGGGTAAGTATGACAATTTTTGACCCCAGCTAACTTTTGGTGGCTTACACCAATTGCTTGTTAGACTGGCTCTTGAAGTCTAGTGAATAAACGACGAAACAAATCACTCTTGGGTAAGTAGATATCTGACTCACTGCCAGATAGGAATGACCGTAATTCATTAGGAGGAACAGCTGGATAGCTTGCCCTTCCAACAGAATCTGCTACACCTCACTGAGGTCTACGTGATTAGAGCTTGATGCAGAATCAATTGTTATCTGTCAGTCAACTTCGAACTGGCCCTATGACAGTCGAAGTTGGCTCGGAGATAACTTAGTAGGAACTATCTTGAAGGCGGAGTGCAGCGAATTATGGTTCCAGGATGAACTTGTAATTTCACTTAAATTAGCCTGCAGAGCCTTTGTCGACAGAGCGTAAACGTCGATCGTAGAGAATGTCAAAGAAGTGGAATTAGAACGAGTAATCTGTTCCTTCCAAGGTAGTCCACCTGACTACCGGGATACTCTGACTGGGTACCGCTGGATAACCTAAATATGGAGGCTTTGAAAAAGGTTAATTAAATCCGGATGAATTGTCCCGTTTATTGTCATCAAACTCTTCGGCTTATCTTTTATATGAATCTCCTTATATTGGTAAACAAACTATATAATAATATTAATAATATTGTAAGGTGAAAAACCTATCTCTCAACTGATCTGAATCGAACTAGTTACAACGGATGACAAGGCAAAAACTAATTAATTTTTGTATATTTTTTTTTTTTGAACATTTTAAATTGCGGCCTACTTACACATACCTTTCTTAGTACACAAGGTGGCTTTCGCTGAGCTTAGTGAAAACCTTACAAATGCGGTCTATCTGCCCAAGGTCGCTAACGCCACGTACTAATAAATTGACAACACTGAACATGAAAGCTTACGAATGAACTATGTTAAAATTCTGATTCTTTGGTGAGCCATAAATCTCATGTGCAAAGTAATTAAATGTTAAATCATTTTATGAGTCAAATTGGCTTATATCCGATAAAATGCAAAATGAAGAGGTCGGCGGAGGGAAAAAATAAATATTTACCTATATTTCATTACGCAACTAAAAACCAACAAATGAATTTAAAAATAATATTTAAGTCTTTTATACAGGCTGGCTCGAAAAGTTACGTCCAAAGGTAAAAACTAGGTGCTTCATATATGTACGCGATTTTGGGTAGTTTTCGAGGTATAATTTTTTTTAAATGTGTTTTTGATCATTTTAGATCAAATCGGCTTTAATTTTTTTTGTTTTCTTAACTTTGTAGACGGTTTTTTTCGGAATTTTTACTTGTAACTTATTCTCTATGAATTGCATTTTAACGCGTAAAATAATCAGCTTCGTAACATTAATGGAAGCTACAAAAGTATTGACCAAAAATGGAGAATTTACGTTCGATCAAGTCAGTCAACATTAAATTAAAAATCGAAAACTGTAACTTCTTAGTTCCTGGTTAACTTTAAAAACTGCGCGCTAGACTCTAAACTTTCCAAATAATACAAATCACAGATACACGCCACTGTACATAATTAACGAAAAATACATATCCAGATTTTTTTTTATTGGAAATAAAATTTATTTTGTTTATGTCAGGGCATTAGATTAGGATTAGTTGCCTGAATCAGGCAAATAGTACTCGGCGATTCCTTTAATTTGATATGCAACATGCCATATTGGAGCCCCCCATCCTAAAAATATCGAGCGAAAAAAAAATTCTTCTACAAATTGAAGCTGGTAATAATGAGCTGAGATGAATAGTGGACCCATTTTCCGATCGGACATAACACTACCGAGTTAGAGCCGACCTAAGGTGCGAAAAAACTAGTACCTCAGTTTGAATATTTTAGGTATGATGCCATTAAGGTAGGTATCTAAAAAACATTTACGCCAATGAAATGAGGAAATTTTTAAAATAGGTTTAGGTGAAAAAAGACCTTTTTTTTTAAAAAATCGCCCATAAAGATTTTGGTACATTTTATTATTTTGGAACTTTATGTAATTTAAAAATTTTTAAAATGGTATGACCTACGGAATGAAAACTTTTTGCATTGGATGGGCCTAATATTCAGCTAAATTTATAATCACAAATTTATCTCAATTATTCAAAACACTAGTATAACAAAAAATGTGTTCGAATTAATGAAAAATCACGAAAAAAATCATAACTGGTAAACTACAAAAAATCGCAGAACATACATTGCGGTGATTCGGGTACCCCTGGGAGTGCTCTTTCTCTAGTCTCCGCTTGACACTATTTCTTGGAACACCTGTATAGCAATAAAATTTTAATTGAGTCAAATTAGCTCAGTCCGTAAATCTAGTGTTAATAAAATTAAAAGCTTATGATACAAGCTTTGTGTACCGCAATTCTAATGAATTAAATTGTTACCTATAGTTTCATATTTCATTTACTATATAAATTTCTGAGACTAGGATACCGTAAAAAATATTGTGTGCGTGACCGGTTAACCTACCATACAACTCGAACAAAATACTTGAACTAAGCTATTGGAGAATCATTTAGTATTTTTATGAATTAATATTAGATGAGGAAAAGTTAAAAAACCTCAAAAACTAAAAACTAAAACTAATAATAAACTAAAGTTGGTTTAAAGACTAACTAACCTATTGTATTCTGTTACTGTAGTGTTGGCTTAAACAATGTACAACTTATTTAATTTTTGCAAAAGAGAGAGGCGGCGCAGACCGGAAGCCAAACTAGCGCTTCCTCAGTGTTCTGCTACTGCTACCCTATGTTTATTTTTCTTATTAAATTATGCAAAAAAATGCAAATTTTTTTTTAATTAAATTATGCAAATTATTAAATTTTACAAAAAAAATGCAAGTGCTGGTTTTTACGGCATCTGTGTCCATTCTTGGAGCAGCATGATGAAACGTTGTACAGCAGGTGGGGCACCACTTGTCCAGCGCCGTAAGTCACATAGTTTAGTCACCGTAGTAGTTCACTGAGGTACTAGAAAAACCTTCCATTAAGTGGTGTTGATGATATGTTCCGTGTTTTTATGTGTTGTGTTTCATGCAGTTACATGTCCTGTTTAGTTTGTTAGTTTTGTTAGGGTCTTGCTGCCATCCTTATGGGGAGCTGCTGGCCTGCGTAGCAGGACAGCTCGTTAGGTCTTGATACGAATTTTACTACGTTGTATGATAATATGGTATAACAAAACATTTTGGGGTTTAATTAAAGGGAAATGGCCGTGTAGGCCCCTATTTGGCTTTACTTAACCAGTTTCGTTCCAGCCACGGAGCTCATCAGAAGTTTTCTAAACTGGCAAACGATCAGTTTGCTTCACTGTGTACATCTTCAGTGTACAATGTTGAAACTGTTCTATTAATAATTTTCAGATTTTAAATTTTCTAGCTATTCCCTATCTCCGTAAAAAAAATTCTTGTTAGTTTGTAATATTAAGCAAGCTTTGCCGTGTGCAGCCTTCTGGTTGAAAAAATCTAAGTATAAGCTCAATATCAAGTCTTATTTTGTGCTAATTGTAATTTTTTAATATGACATTGTCCGGCACTATTCCAGATTGGCGCTAGTCAAAACAGGCAAGAGTTTTTTTCTGGAAATTAAAAGTTTATTGTCGAAATTTAATATCAGAAGTAAAATGTTCGGAGGGGAGGAAAAAGTCGGAAGAAGTCGTTTTTAATTTTTTTTTAATGATATTTGCGTTATATGACAAAATCTAATTCTCGGTTTGATTTGGAGAATCTATCGATAATATTATCCACATCAATTTCAGGGGTGACATTAAGGACTCATAACCGGATACGCTTTCTCGTGCAGATCGGCCACCAGTAGTACATAAAAAATCTAAACAAAGAATGTCAAATCTCTCTAAGAAAACGGAATGCTTTTGCCCGTGTGGCCGAATGACTGAATCACCAGAATCAATCCACCAATTCGTTTGGACCGTCGCCGTCGCGTCGTCGGGTATTTAAAATTCTTAAAAACAATTTGCAAGTATATTTCTAAGAAAAATTTATGAAAAATCAAATTAACAGTTGGTGGCTATACATTTATGATTGCATGGAACTAGGGTTCTACTGGAAGAACCCAATTCGTTAAGTCAGTTTGTATGCTTTTGTTGCGAGCTCCCCACCAACTAACTGGTCCTGCTATCGATTTTATGTCGAAAAATCAGATAGATAAAACAAAATTTGTGATCGCTGACCAATTTCTTAGAAACAATAACACTTTCAAAAGTCGAAATTGTTTGCTTTTTCATCTATAGGAGCAATTGGCGCAACAAAAATATAAAGGCATCATAATAACCGGACTGCTAAGCATTGCGTACCTTTTTCTAAACAATCAAACACTAAAATATATACATATGTATTCCAAAATTACTTACCATCTTGTCGGGAAAACGTGGATCCTTTTCGAAAATTTCTTCAGATATATTTTAGTTTGAAGGTCCTGCGTCTAAAGAATCCTGCTCCGTTTAATTCAGTAAAAAAAAACATTTTTGCAAAAGATATGACCAGATCGATACCTACATAAAGCATTAAAAAAAATTGCTAAATTTTTTAATTAATTTTGACCGAAGATGGCTCAAAAGAAGCGCAAGGATTCAAGGATCATAAATATAAAATTTTCTCCAAAAGGACTCTCTATGGTTTCCGAAAGAAACGCAAATCGGCGATAGTAAAATTAACTAAAAATTCAAGGATCGTCTTCTGCCATTTTGCCGGGGAAAACATGGATCCTTTTCGAAAATTTCTTCAGATTTTGTAAAACGTTGAATATCTTAATGTTATCGACCTAGCGTCGTACTACATACTACTTTGTCTGCTGTTGTTGTTGTTGACTTTTTGACACTATATAAAACACAAGAAAATTGAAAAAAAAAATCGTACACGTTTCAAACAAGAAGAGCTACGAGCGAATGACTATTATCATAGTTGGCACAAGAACTAGATGTCGCATGCAGTACCAAAAAGGTATACACAATTTATATTTTCCGGAATGGACCACAACATTTGAAATGATGTATACGTCGAGAGATTAACATTTTTTCGTATCTGAAGTGTTGAGGAAGTCGTTCAAATGTATACAAAATTGCTATTATGAAAACATTTGCTTTCGGAACGCTCTAAAACATGTTATGGTCCATTCCAGAATGCACTAACTATTTCACAATCTGTATACTTTGCTCTAGTCTGTCATTTATGTTCTGAATTAAAAACAGGGAAAATTTCAGCGAATAAATTACAAAAGATTATTATAGCTGCTGTGGCGTGTTTTTTGCTTATGAAGAGTTTAAAAAACATATCCAACATATGTAGAAGAAGACGATGGCTGCAAGAGCTAAATAAAAGTCGGCCGGAGTTGAGTTTCTATGCGAATACGTTGTTTTCGTATAAAATACGGTGACATTTCACCACCTCATTTAACTTTTCTGATATTTTTATTATACATATAACTAGTTTTGATATTCATTTTCATTTTTTATTTGCTGATATTCTGGGTTTGTTACTTTATCGGGAAAACTCTCCACTCACCACATTCTAAAACGGCCCATACACGTTTCAATTAGTTGATCAACGTCAAATTGATCAATTAGTTGATCAACTTATCAACTAGAACATACACGTCTCAACTTAGCATCAACTTTTAAGTTCTTTCAGTTGTTTCTGAAGTGTGAAATAAGATTAAAATTAAACAACACTCGGAGCTACGTTATTACATCTTTCAATTTCGTAACAAAATGTAATCGTCACGCACACGCAGTGATAAATTGACGCCAACCAGAAGTTTTTGTGCGAGCCCCATCAACTTATCAATTTGCAGTCCAACTTCTTTAACTGCAACATACATGTTTCAGTTTATCGCCACAACTTTAAACTTAAACAAAGTTGGTTAACTAATTGAAGCGTTTATGGACCGCTTTAATCTAAAAACCAATGTAAGGCAATCCACGTTTACTACCCTAAAATTCTTTTCCCAAAATTTCACGCTTTCGTCATTAACGTCACTCACACGCAAAGTTTTTTAGTCAAGGGTTAGTGGATAAAAGGTATTTTGGTTTCTATGATTGTTTTTTTTCTTGTATTCCTAGAAACTTCCTCTCTGCCAATCTCCTCTTCAATCGAATAACTATTTTGTCCTTTATCTATTTTAATTAATTTTTCGTATTTGTGCTATCATTTAACTCAACCGGTAGAGGTGCTACATAGTTGATTATGTATGGCTCTACGAAATATTTCTGCAGCTATTCTAACGTTAGCTACACGTATCCTTCCATTTGTACCCTGAATTATCTCCAAGACCTATTTTCTAATCACCATTTTAAGGAAGGAAGATTTTCGTCCTTTCTGGTTACCAATGTCTCTGGCTGATTGTTTGACTGCTGATCCGTCCATTTAGCTCTTTTCTGAAGTTCCGTCAAATATTCTAACGAACCAACGTCGTGTCACATAAAAGTAAGTGAACCTTTCGCGCTCTCGCACGAATTAGTATGGATAGAAAAAAATTACTTAGGATGAAGCTAGTTGATTATGCTAGGTCAGTTAAATGCAGTATGTTCTCGTAATAGGTAGATCGCGTATGTACATTGTTCGAGATTCGGAACTAAGGCTGAATAGTGAGTAATTGATTTGAAGGTATTTTGTGATTGGGTGACTGTATGCGTACTTGATAGGTTTACTTATTGATGGTTGTGGTCGAAGAGATCCATCGATCTATTGCTGACAAAGCGAGTAATCTCCTGCGGCTTGTATGAGTATGCAGTACCACACTATTGAGTTCACATGGTGGTATGTTGTAGGGGTTCCATCCTTGATTTGTCAAGGTGCTATGTTGTACGGTAGTTCAGGGATCCAGTTCTGAGTTGTCATGGCATGACGCCCGCTTCCCTTCGAGTGATATTAACCACTGTATTGAGTTGTCAAGGTTGTGTATCACTCATTTTAAATACAAGTGAGAATGTTTTCTTGGAAGTATCTAGGTATGTTGGGTATAGTTGGGTTTGCACAGGCTAGGATATCTAGGTACCTCCAAATAACAAACTCACTGAATCTGTATGTTCACGAGCTGTTTATTTCAGGTAATTTTGAATCGGGAGACGAGCAGCAAACAGAGGAAACTCATTCCGAGTTCGGCAGTACCTAAAGTGGGAATAACAATGTGGCGCTGTAGCGCGTGTTATCAAAATTTAAAAGCACATTTTTTTAATGGTACCGCCACAATGCGTAGTTGGCGCTGGCGTTTGGTGCGGGTGCTGTAGCGCAGTTTTGTTAACTTTTAAATTTGGCGCGCGCCATAATTGACATGATATGTAACATTTACTTGTGATAAGCGTGGGATAGAGCCAAGATGGCAGATTGCACTGAACATTTAACAAGTATTGTGAAAAGCAGACCAATATTGAAGGGATTTAACATATCCCGGCTATAAAAAAAAGAAAAAAAAACAGAAATTTGGCAAAAATTAGGATGTGAATAATTAACCGGTCTCATATTTATAAATATGCATTACCAAATTATCCTAATCCGCGTATAGTTTCCGAGTTATTTTTCTAGGTGCCTACACCTTTAATTCCGGTATTAAGTGTTCTATCTACATAAAATGTAGAAATTTATGGAAATTGTATAATAAAGCCAGTCTTGAAAACGCGGATTGCTATTACATCAGATTTTGTGTCTGTTGGCAGTCGAATTGTATATAGTTGAATTTATACCGAATTCATTTGTGATGTATAATTATTTTTTCTTAGCTGAATTGTGCAAAAAAAAAAAATTGGAAAAGGCTGAGAGATTCCTTTAGAAGGGATAGAAACAACCAGAGGAAGATTTGAAGATCCGGAGAGCGGTTGGAAATTCTCCAAGCATATGGAATTTCTTTTGGACCACATCTATATTATTTATTGCAAGTAATCATCAACAAGAGAAGTGTCCTGGATTCTACACGTAGTATAGTTGAGTGAGAATGGTGTAGTGTGTTGATTTGAACAGCTATTGTAGTTCAGGGCGAAGTTAAGATCCTTAAACTCAATATTTAAATCGTAAATGTTTCTCTGAAAAAGTGAACAACTCCAATTGCAATGATACATATTTGTAAACACAAAAATATGTAACTTGAATGAAATGGAAATCAATTTCAGAATGATATCGAACTATGCTGACTCCCTGGAACCTTGGGCAAAGAGATGATTCCATAACAAGCGAAAATATTCTCATCACATGGAAATAAGAGCACCTTAGCATCAACAAGCAGCTACGACATGAGCTGAATATCAGATTAACCTGGATATAATTCGCCGCCACATTAATTCACTATCCAGATAATGAAGGAAAATGTTCCTTCGATAATCCAACCTGAAAGCACAACAATATGCAAATAGCAACAACTTCGGGCTTACTTTCTTCGGACTTCAGCAAAAAAGAAAGTAACACCAATAGTAAGAAACGGAAAAAAAATGATTTTGATATCGAAGAAGGCCATCTCAACAATATGACCACCATCCGGGAATTTAAAAAAAAAAAACCCGAAAGGGGTCGTTGCACCTAGGTACTATTTCAGAGGATGAAGATAAATTATTCTGTAAAAGTTTAAATCAAAAAATTAAAAAGTTCTCACTTCGCACAAGGAACGAAGTTAAAGTGCACGGTTAAAAATATTGGTATTATTTCGATAAATCAAAGTATATGTACATATAAATCCTTACACTTTCTGCATAAAACGAATACAAGTGTTAATTATAAAAGTTATAACACGCTTGTTTAGAATGAATTTGCTAAGGTATAAAAACGAGGAATAGCTTTCCGGTATAAATTTTATGAGAAAGATGTATACTTTCAATTAATTCTATTAGTTTATAAATTCTATACGGTACCGTATAAAGACTTCGTATAAAATTGATACTTTGAATTATAGCAGAAGGTTATAACATAATCATATAAAGTTTATAACTTTTCGTATTTCTTGTATCTTATCCAATTATGGTTGGAATCCAGTAGGGGTAGAAGATTGCATTGCTGAAAGGAACAACTGCAATTCAAAACTACAATTTAAGCAATGTTGTATAATATACAATATATTATATATATATATATATATATATGGATATGTTTTGTTACAATGTATAGTCCATTAGATTTTCTTGAAAAAGATGAATCAAATGATGTATGATTATCATACGCATACAATGGCAATAACAGTACGCTATCTTCACTTACATCCTCTGTGATTTGAAATGCATTATGAAATTCACAAAACTGTATTATCCTAAATTTTTTACATATAAATATAAATTCATTTTTATACGCTAAGATATACTTTATTTGATAAAATTATTTATGTTATGGGTTGAGTTATATTAAGGTGAAATAACAAACAATTCAGGGCGATAATGAGTAAAATACTCAATCCAAAAAAACAGTTTGTGTCATTTGAAAAGCATTATTGTCTACTTGTTTTTACAAAAATTTATATTTATTAAAAAAATTTCCAAAATTAATGTTGTTATCTTGGCTACTTTAGGTACTTGTTCGAAGTTGTATGCTTTCCAAGTTGAGACAAACATCTGCTGATGACGAAGCACTAATAATTTTATTATTTTTTAAATGTTTTGCAAGATTTTTGAAATATTTGTGCTTTGCTTCATACCGCATTGCAGAAAAATGGCTAACACGACCCATTAAACGCAATACTCGTGGATGATGTGTGAGTAAATGATGCTTGGGGACCAGGTGCACTTCAAAATCCCAATGAAACAATGTATGGTGATTTGTTACTTGAGTTGTCTAACAGCTCAATGTTTGTAAGTCCTAGCAGAAATGTATATTTGTCAGTACCACGCCAATATATGTAATACCTAATAGTAATCACCTTTTTCATCGGTTAGTGGGGTTAATCTTTTGTTTCCGTTTGGTGGTGGCGGCAATAAACGAAGAAGACTAATAAATGAAAGGGTGCAGAGATGCCAATCTATGCAAGAAAAATACCTTTTATAAAAGTTTTATAACAGTAAAATTATTGCCTTTTTCTCTGTCTATCTCAGTGGCCTTTTCTTTTACCATAGTAAATATGTGGTGTTGTAAAGTGATTCAAATTTCCAGAAATCGCTCACTACAATCTTTTAACTCCAAGCAAAAATCGAATGAAATCTAAACAATAGATTGAATAATATTTTTCAACTATGAGTATATATGGCAATATAAAAATGAGTAATTACCAATTCTGAGGTGGTATAAAGGTACAATTCCCATAAACGCTAAAACCAGATTCCTTAACTTGTTTTCTTCTGAATTTTTAAAGTTGCTCTTAATTTTTCCGTTGCAAATTCTATTTGTTCAGGAAATGTAGCACTTTAAAGCTCATTCAAGTCCTGTTGAATCTTTTGAATTTGAGAGTCGTTAAAAATTTCAGTACTTGAACTTATTGTTGGTAATTCAACACTGTATCTAATTTTTTCCTTTTGGCTCATTTTATAGTTTGATTTGCAAATATCTTGTATTGGAACGATAAACCAGCAACTCCTATAACACAATATCATTAATTTCAATTTTCCAAAAGTTCTTCATTTTCCTTACAGTTTCATTACGACCGCTTGATTTCAGACATGGAAATAGTGATGAAAATGCCTGACTAGCTGCCTCTAAATCCTGGCTAGTTGAATTAAGTCCCACGTGTTCTTCGACGAAAGCAGACAAATAAGAAATTAATGTTCGTCTTTCGGTATCAGTCAACGTACCTTTACGCTCATATTCTACAAGAAGAACATCTCCATATGACTTCTTGCTAATATAAGCTTTAAAATAAAGCAAGGATGCATATGAAATTGATAGACATAGTGTAGTTCTATTACTGCGTCGTTATTGTTTAAAAAGCCAACGAATTCTTCTTGCAAAATTTCAAAGTTAGCTAAGCTAAGCCTAAGGCTAAATAAGGTTTTTATAAGTAAGTAAAATATATATTTATTTTTGTATAAAACTGAACAGAAAAGCAGGCTACTGAAAATGTACCTTCAAATAGTTATAAATCTATACTAAAGCAAAATAATTACATTATTTCTAATCCTTCCAATTTTTAGCATGCAATAATGCTATAGTATTCAACTGGAAAAGGCATTTAATATTGAGTATTATCTAAATACTCAATTAGAACGGACAAAGAAATCTTTAACGATAACGCAGTGCCGGTTATACATTAAAAACTAGGAAATACTACAAATAAGTTTTTTTTGTCATATAAACTCACCTGAAAACACAAAATTCATATATTCCAGTTTTATTGTCTCACTTATAAATTTTTGCATCTTCACTATTTTACGCACTTTTTCGAATTCACACGTGATAAATATACCGGCGAACATCTTAAAACCTGACATGTAAAAATGGTACTTTTCAGTTTTTATAGCAACCCCGTCGAGAATTAATAACAAAATATTATACATACGACTAGTTATCTTAACATGGTATGAAATATATCAATTCTAGTATAAATTTCAACTAGTTCCAAGCAAATGATCCGTTAAACAGTTTTCCAAGAAATGTGACTTATCTAAACGTGGGATAGAATTTATACGTAGGTAAGATAGGAACCTTGTGTGCAAGTTCGAGTTATAGAATTTTGGAATAAAAATTATACATCTATGTAATAACTTAATTCTATAAAAGTTTACAATATTCATTTGATAAATTTAATTATGATTTCCATAAAACTTCAAATGAAATTTTTCATATTACTTATAAAAAGAATCTGGTATATATATTTCATATACATTTTATCCCTATTTGGTATGAAAAATTTATACATATTTCATTTTATTAAATTTTATATTAATTTTGATATACATAAAAGTTATCACATAAAAGCAATAGATAAAATTTATAATTTACACCAATATTTTTTACTGTGTGAACATTTTTAACTTACTTGAATGAAGTAGAATGTTCACTTGAACTTAATTAATAATTCAGTGTCATCCATTTTATTTTTTTCGTTTTAATAATTAACTCGAACTTCAATTTCAAAACTCCCTGCTTAAATCCAAGGTGAATCAATTGGTAGGTCTGTCGTAGTTTAGTTGGCTGCCAGAATAAGTAAAACGCTTTCTTAACTTTTTGCTTAAATATATGGTGTACCGTAAAAAATCGTATACATATACAAATACTATAAAGTGTATAGCTGTGAAAAATATATAACACACTGTGAAATTCAAAGTTCTTACCTAAGCATCACTATTAGGCCGTAATGGTTAGATAAGTAAACACGTAAAAAAATTAATTTGTAGTAAATTAAGCCTCAATAAATATTTTGACTTTGACTTTCTTATTTTGTTTCATAAATTTTGGACAGAGTATCGAACGGCGTCCAACATTAATTTGTTCGACTGAGGAGGGCGAAATTTAAGTGTTAACCACACTGAAGGGGAAAACAGTATAATTTCACTGCAAAACGCAATTTTCAAATTGTCAAATGGAAATATCGAGGTATATTAGAATGCGTGAAATTTACGCCTCATAAATTTTTGACCTTACTTTCGGGCGATTAAAATCTAGTTGGGATATTTAGAACAAAACTGTAACAGAATAAAAAACAAATAGGATTGCAAAAAAAAAAATTTATTTATACAAGTAAGTGAGTAATAACATATATGTATACCTAATATGTAAGTGTGTACATGTGGGTTTTATTATTGAATTAGAAGACACTTAAAAGAACTTACTGACTAACGTAATTAATATTAATATTTAAGGAATTCTATTTTTCCACTAATTGGGTTGAAAAGGTATTTTACCTTCACTAATGAAGTATTCAGTCAATGTTTTGCGAATTGCGATAGCTTCTCGTGTGCTATTATTGCTTTCGATTCTACGAACTGACTGTGTAATTTTTGCTTTTCCTGTCGCCAGGTGCCTTCTATTATTTTCTTTATACGAATCGCAATAGTTAGAAGGATAATACGTTGCACGACTATAAAGACTGTCGGTTATTTTTAAAAACACATGCAAGGACGACTACCTTGTCTGCACTTTCAGAATGAAACTCAATACAGTTTCCAAGAATTCTCCATCGAGTGGTCAAAATACCGAATGCATTTTCTACAATTCGTCTTGCTCTTGAGGAGCCTATAATTAAAAACTGTCTTTCCTTTATTAAGCAAAAGACCTGGATATGGCCGCATTAAATTTTTACACAGTGGAAAAGCATTGTCGCCAACAAATAAGGGGGGGGGGGGGTCACTTTTTCGGAATTTGTTAGACATTTTGGTATTGGTAAATTTATTCTACCATCTAAAACTTTTCTTCCAAAAGTCGAATAACGCAATATCCCACCATCACACAGTGGGCCAGAACTCACGTTTTTCGGCCAAAACTCTGGAACTTATGGAAACGACCCTAAATTAGGTGGTGTTTATAGGAATAATAATTAAAAAAATTCCACTGCAATATAAGGGTGGGTTTTAGGGGGTGGAAATTGAAATAAATAGATAAAAATGTAAAAATTTGGATTCGATAAAATTTGGAAAAATATCGAATACTACCTAAAAGAATTTTATGATATATGTCATATAAAAAAGAGAAAATTATTAATCATTTTACAAAATCAAGAATGCAAATCTTAAAATACTACTTGTAATCGTTGATTAATAGTCGTTTTCGTAGTCACTTTGTGCTTCACTCGAACTACTTATAGATGTATCTGATTGTTCAACATCAGATGAGGTTTCCATTTTTATATCAGCATCAGTCGAAGTACTTGGTATATCTGGGGCAGCAATTAGTTGCAAGACTTCTGGAGGAGGTCGCAAGCTAGTTATATAAGAATCAGATGAAACCAAAAGCAAACGCAACAAATCCTCATTGGTGACAATTCTTGAAAATTTCCTCGTGTGTTCTCTTCTATATTGTTTAAGGTCTTTGTTCCTTGTTTCTTGTGCCTCCTCCGACAATTTCCCAATGGGCAAAATAGCGTTAGTGACGACTTCTGTTCCATGGCATAGCACTTTATACACTCTAGCTGGCATATAATACCAAGGATATTCTTTGATGTATAACATAAAAGTTTCTTGACAATACGTTTCAAATGTAGTAGGGTTGATTTTAAAGCCCGATGAAAGACTTTGTAAAATAACCCCGAATCGCCTAAGCAAAACTACATTAAGGCCTGTTATCCTGACTACCAAAGCCGCCTACATCCGCAGAAGTAAAAATATAATTGGCATCACATACCCCAAATAATACAATACTAAAGTGACCCCCACGCAATTAAGCATTTGCCATTTGTGATTAAAATCGTTGCTAACTTCAACCCATTTTGAAGAGTTTAACATTGACATGTAGACAGGAGATAATAGATCCCACAACACTTCGCAAACTTCAACAATTATCTTCCTATCAGTTAATACTCCAAGACGAAAGCTCCACGCCAAGAAGTAGTGTCGGGAAACACCTTGTGACAGATACCTGAATAAATAATGAACATGAAGCCATGATTAAGGTAAATAAATATTTTACTTACATCAACGTTAAAGCAAGTCTACACTCTGGTGATGTTAGGTTTCCTAATAGAAGTCTTTTTAAGGTGGTTTTTTTACCAAACTCAGACGTAAACCATACTCGATTCTAATTCATTCGGATTGCCTTGAAAAAACGATCTTTGTCGTGTTCCTTTATATGTTTGAACGTATTTTTTCATAAAATCCAAAAACCTGTCTTTGTTTATACAAAGGTCTGACCCACACTATCTTCTTCGAGTTTTTCTTTTTAAAAGTTTATAAGCTAAATAACACAATTTGCATAACACTTCCCAAAAACGTTGCTTCTTCAATTTTACCCACTTTTATATATCTAAACTTTTAAATAAAAATCAGTAGTAAAAAATTAATTGAAATTTCTTACTATCAGCTGATCCGGTGACAGCTCCTGTTGGCTACAGCATTGTGTTCGTCTTTAGCAGAAGGTGCGCGCCAGACACTGTGAGAGCTACTGTGCTACCGCGCCACATTGTGTTCCAGCCTTAAAGCAGCTTCAGCGATAGAATTAGCGATTTCCGCGGTTTTTTCCATGTCCAATAGATTCTGAAGGTGCCATTACAGGGCGTATATGTTGATAGGGGGTGACGAAAATTTCATCAGAAATCGTCTACGGCCAACGGTTTTCAAGATATTAGCGGTTTTTCACGGTTTTTTCCATGTTAATAGATTCTAAAGGTGTCATTTACAGGGGTTGATTCCGATAAGGGGGGGGGGGGGGGGACAAAAATTTCATCAGAAATCGTCTACGGCCAACGGTTTTCGAGATATTAGCGATTTTCCGCGGTTTTTTCCATGTCAATAGATTCTGAAGGTGTCATTACAAGGGGTGAATAAAATATTAAAATTACACGTATGCAAAACTCATTTCGTATATGAGTTATCTACTGTAGCTGCCATCCTGCCAATACCTACATTTAGATTGGAATATTCAAAAATGGAGAACTGTTTTGTTTTCCGACGATAGTCCTTGGAAAACCTGTTCTTCTCTGAGACAAAAGGTTTTTTTTTGCAAGCGGGTAAATCGACAAACCACCTTATTCGGCTCTTTTCCTTATACTGACTGAGAAGTTGAAATCTTTCTTAATATAATACCCTAGACACACAGGACATATTAATGATCATTGCATAGCTCGTGTGTCACTGCATCATTGGCGCAATGATCATTCGTTTCGTCATTGCACCAATTACGCCCCTCCAAGCTCATTCGTTTGCAATTATGCATTGTTTGTCATTTCTTTTAGCGATAAGCGCGCTTACAGCGGTGAGGAAATGCAAATTATTGGAAAAATCAGCTGATTTTTCAGCCATCGCTGTCAGATGTCATTTGTGAACTTGACTGATAGATTTTTCGAGGTAAATTTTCCATGTTTCCCAAATTATTGAATTCTTTAAAAAAATGTCGTACATTATAAATGGAAAAAGAGACGAAGAAAAAAGCAAGATTGTGGAAAATTCCTGTGGCGCATTTATATAAAAGATCTCAGAAAGGCACGAAGAAATAGCCCCATATACGCGGATATGTCTGTGAAATTTAAGGATATGGGAGTAATCGCCAGTATGCACAAGTGACACATTGAATGGGTCAAATCTAATTACGTGAAAACCTTCATTCCCATGTGCCACCCGAAAACAGGAATGATCATTGGTCCAAATACGTAATTGAACCAATGATCATTAATATGTCCGTGTGTCTAGGGTATAAGCTCTAATTTTTTGGCTAATAGGTACTCTAGTTAAATAGAAATATTATTTCTCTCTTGATAATGGACTTACAGGTGTTTCGTGCAGTCTTGTAGATTTATTTCAGTTCTGGACATAGATGCATGAATAGCGGATAATAGGGTTAAATGGCTATGATCAATGTTCACAATAGAACGCTTACATAAGATAGAAATTGCAACTAGATAGAAGAAAACAGTTCTATGTGCTAAAACAGGGACACCGCAACCTAAACCCATATATATTGCCCCGTTTATTTTTGCCAGGGTTGTTTCACCGTGGACTTATGAATTGCGATATAGTACAGGCAAAAACGTAGGGGTTTGGCATTCGAAAGACTTAAAAATTTATTAACCAAATATAGAAGAAATTGTTGGCAGGGGTGGGGGGGGGTGTAGTAAAATAGATCTGCGTTGGAATAAGTTTCTTGTTTGTGTTTAAGGAGAGTCCCTAATTGAAGTGTTGAATAGACCTCGAAGGTGCGAATTGTGGTTTGTTCTTGTCGATTTATTATTTCTTTCTTTATTTAATTTATTTGTTATCTCTTTTTTTCGTTTTTAAGACTCTAGCGTATGACGGACAAATTATCCCGGACTTAATTTAAAATACATTTACACATTGCAATTATTCCTGCAAAAAGGTGCACCTGTTACTCGATCGTAGCTGGTAGCTTTTTCGAGCTACCGCAGTCGCGGAATTTGCAATGTGTAAACATCTAAATAGAACGTTGCATGCGCAATATAAAAATTTTTAGTGCGATTGAAACGTTTGCTGCGACTGAAAAAATTATCTGCATTGATTTGAATAAATATTCCCTTAAATAAATTTACCTGTTTGTTGCTAAAGATCTCAAACTTATTGCTAACCTTTCAATGAGAGATATTACTTTCCTCATATAGGCACCGTTTAACTTTACAAGAGGAGTCACTTGCATTACAATTTCTTCAAAATTGTCAGGTGATAAGCGGAATAAATTTTTATAAAAACTTTCATTTCCAGTACGTAGATAGATAATTCTTTCTTTTATTAGCTATTCAATTTTTTCATGCAACTCCTCTTCCATTTCAGCTTGTTGTTGCAATGTTTTAGCATACATGTTTTCATACATGATGCGCAGAAAAAACTGCATGCTGCACGTAACTTTATTTCCCTACGTTACGTGTAAACACTACTGCAACTTTTGCAGATGCACTCTAAAAGCTGCGTAGCAAAATTTTCTAGTTCAATTTTATTCATGTTCTAACTAATTTCTATTCAGCATATTTTAGGTTGCAGAGTCCCTGATTTTGCATGTATATCATTCCCTCTCTTCGTCAGGGAGATTTCGGTACAAAATCTCTTATTCCGATACTTTCTCTCTATACTTATAAAGCGATAATTATAATTAAATCCTTTAAGGGTATAAGCCTTATATATTATGCTTACGTAAGTAAGTACATAAAGATATGAAGGTTAATAAGTTTAGTAAGGCATTTGATTGAGGAGACCTCTATGTATGCTTACTCCAACACTGAAACCTTTTTACGTAAGTAGTTTATACAAATTGTCAAATGCATTTCAAATTTTCTTCAGCGCACCAATCAGCCAAACACGTCAAACGATATTAAAAATAAGTCCAAGGTTCTGTTGGTTATTCATGAGAAGATGCCGAAGGACTTGATTCATTATTAAATTAAAAAAATTCATTATTCCTATGATATTAGGCTTGAACTATGAATAATCTTCGACGAAGCACAAAAAGCACCTGTGTTGGCCGAATAGTAATACTTCGGAGAGACAGGAATGCATAGTAGCTTGGAAGATTCCTGGTTAACTCGAATAAATGAATCTTAGCCGAAGGGGGGAAATTCGTAATAATATTGATATTGTGAAATTCTAAAGGATGCTAGGGCTGGAGGTGCTTGAAAAAAAAATATAGCTCCGATCCGTATGTATTCGGTATTATGACGCATTTTCGAAATGCATCAAAAAACATTATTTAGTAAATGGAACTAAACAAAAATTACCGAAGTAAATACATAAAGAAATTAATGGAAAGATTTCTGTTGGAGTTGGTTACAATAGCTCAAATTATTCCAGATATTATTATTATTATCTTTAAGTATTTACGTAATTTTGAACCAGAGGCTTAAGGAAATGAACTATAATTATTCTTATATTGGAAATAATAAAGTATATAGGGAGAGTATCGGTATAAGAGGTTTCAATCACCCAGATGAAGAAAATGCAATGTTATATGCAAAATCAGGGACGCTACAACCTAAAATATGTTGAATTAAAATCAGTTGAAAAATGAATGAAATAAAATTAAAAGTACGATTACAAATTGCAACTTTTGCTGCGCTTCGTTTAGGTTGCAGCTGCGGTGGTTGCAGTGCTATTCACACGTAACGTAGTGCAATAAAATTTGCGCACAGCCTGCAGTTTATGCTGAAGCTGCGATCTTTCGAAAAAAAGTCCCAAAGATGTTTACACAAACTGCAGGTTTTGCTGCGCACAAATTTTGTTGTCAAAATTCTGTGAGTGAAATTGAAAAAATAATAATAATAATAAATAATAAAAAAAAATGACCCACAAATGCAAGCTGCTGCTCTCCCACTGAACGGTTAGCTATAACTTTGAGATTTTTGGCAACAGATAAATTTATTTAATGAAATATTTGTGGATTTATTTGCATATGTAAAATATAAATGTAAGAAGTAATTATGAATTTTGAAGAATTTGAAATTAAAATTGCGTTATATCTATACTTCCCGCACAAATTTAAAGCAACATCTTAAAAAAATGCACGCGCAGCAAACTAAACAATTTATACTGCGCCTGCAACCACAAATTGCAACTTCCAAGACTTCCGCAACATGGAAAAGTTTCCAGCAATCATGCTACAGACGCAGCATTTCGGGTTTCAGAGATGTTTATACACATTGCAATCCTCGAGTAGCGCAGATTTTTGCGCTGCTGCAAAAGTTGCAATGACTGCACCTGCAACCACACATTGCAACTTCCAAGACTACGGCAACATGGAAAAGCTTCCAGCAATCGTGCTACAGACGCAGCATTTCGGGTTTCAGAGATGTTTATACACATTGCAATCCTCGAGTAGCGCTGATTTTTGCGCTGCTGCAAAATTTGCAATGACTGCGCCTGCAACCACACATTGCAACTTCCAAGACTACGGCAACATGGAAAAGCTTCCAGCAATCGTGCTACAGACGCAGCATTTCGGGTTTCAGAGATGTTTATACACATTGCAATCCTCGAGTAGCGCAGATTTTTGTGCTGCGGCAAAAGTTGCAATGTGTAGCCGTATTTATACTGCGCCTGCAACCACAAATTGCAACTTCCAAGACTACCGCAACATGGAAGAGCTTCCAGCAATCATGCTACAGACGCAGCATTTTGGGTTTCAGAGATGTTTATACACATTGCAATCCTCGAGTAGCGCAGATTTTTGTGCTGCGGCAAAAGTTGCAATGTGTAGCCATATTTATACTGCGCCTGTAACCACACAGTTCAACTTCCAAGACTACCGCAACATGGAAAAGGTGCCAGCAATCATGCTACAGACGCAGCATTTTGGGTTTCAGAGATGTTTATACACATTGCAATCCTCGAGTAGCGCAGATTTTTGCGCTGCTGCAAAAGTTGCAATGACTGCGCCTGCAACCACACATTGCAACTTCCAAGACTACGGCAACATGGAAAAGCTTCCAGCAATCATGCTACAGACGCAGCATTTCGGGTTTCAGAGATGTTTATACACATTGCAATCCTCGAGTAGCGCAGATTATTGCGCTGCGGCAAAACTTGTAATGTGTAGCCGTATCTTTACGTTTTGGTTCACGATGTCCTGTCCACTATGCGTCATTTCAGAGTAATGCTGGAAAGATATTTATTTAATCACAGGTAAATTAAGGAGAAGGATTCAATTCCTGATAACTACGGAGGAATGAAGTTCTTTCTCTTGGCCGCATGCTTCGGTGGAATTTTATGAATTTATTATTAAATTACATATTATTGGGAAGACATGCTTACCTGAGCCAGAGTGCTTTCTATATATTTATCTATTATAAAACACTTTTTCATAGTTTGACATAACCTTGAAGAACGTTCAGAAACTCCCAAATTACACACCTCGTCTTCATATATTTCAAATGGCCAAGGGAAATGCCACTTCATGCAAATTAAATTTTATTAAAAACAAATTTTTCTAGGACGCGGAAATCACTGTCACACACACACACACACACCGCTTATTTCTTGTGAAATTCAACGCCTTAAAAAATTTTAATTACAGCGCTGGAATGTGCCAAAAGAGTGCCGATTTCTCCCGGTCTGGAAATAAAGGTGCGTTTTTCAGTATAAGACAAAATAGGGAGCGGAAAACAATAAGGAAATGTCTTTGAAATCCTACGTTTTTTTTTTAATAACTTTTATCCACTGAGACTAACCCTTGACGTAAGGGCGACGTTCGTGACGAAAATGTTAAATTTTAAGAATAATTTTAGGGTAGTAAACGTGAATGGATGTACAGTTTTTTTTTTGTTTGTTTTTTTAGTGAGTGGGGAGCTTTCCGATGGGATAAATAAAACTTACATTTTTGTTTTTTTGGGCAACATGAGGGGGGGGGGGCTGTCCAATTTGGTCCGTGTGTAATATCAAATTAAATGTTTTGCTGAGTGCTAATAAATGTTAGGTAGAATGGTCGAAATGATATTTTTGACGTCTTTCATTCCGAGGTGGTGTAAACGACGAAAACAGTCAAAAAGAAGAGCAAAGCATCTCTCTTATCTATTTGACATGTATATGCGTTCGCTCTCTATTGAAACGTTTTTGAACATTTGTCAGTCTTCCAAAGTCCTTATGAGAAGGAATACACCACTTTAAGCAGAGATAAGATTTATCTTCCAATATCTTTGCGTCGCTTGAAAAAAAAACTCCATATTTTCATTGGTTTTATCGTAAATTGGTGAACTACGAAAAATACGCGCATCATGTACTGAACTTGGGTAACCAGCAAAACAATCTGTCATTACATATTTCTTGCAACGTTACAGACTGAAATTTTTTCCTGTTGGTGTAACAATGACCTTTGGCAGAATGTAGCACTTCTAGAACAATAAGTACCATCAATTGCACCAATTATCCCCTTTATTTTATTTTGCCTATTCTTCCTGTATCTTCCTCGTTGGGCTATTTTATAAATAATGGAACTAATACGTTTTTAAATTTTAATTACTTTAAAGAAACACGAACTGAACGTAGAATTCGCCATGTCAAAGCGATCAGCAACTGATTTGAAAGGTTATACGAAAATATAAATTTATGTGTATTTAATATGCATTGGAAAAAGGTAATACCTATAACTTTCCCTATTTCTATTGCTACTCGACTATGAAAAACTGTCAAACAAACAGTGCCTTAAATTCATTACCGCAATATATTTATGTACGTTTTGAACTATCTGTTATCAAACGAGATGGCGAAACGATAACAATATTAGTGGTCACTTAGTTTATTCGCATGTACTGTATAAAGATTACACGGTATATAGACGAGAAGATGGCTGTGACGTATTTTACGCCGAATTCTTTATGGAAACAAAAACAATATTACAATAACAGTTCCAAAAATTGGCCCAAAATGCCGTCAGAAAAAAATACAACATCGCTGCACTTCTCTGAATGGTGAAATATGGTTTTATTTTCTTAGGTACTTAGGTATGGGCAGTCTTGCCACGTTGGGTACTTTTTCCCAATTACGTCGATATTTAATTATTCGCAATAACACAAATATATTGTTAAAAATGAGCTAAGTTACTCGGTGTTATGTATTTTTTGAATAGAAAGTGTATATATATCCAGTTTAAAATAAAATGATAATCATTTTATCATACATAAAACCAGGTCCGTAAAATAATTTGGCATAATTTTAAATCAAATAGATTTTCCCATTATGTCAGGAGTATTGAAATATCACTTTGTTTTAAGAATACAATCGTTTGTTTCTTGAGAGATATATGCTTTCAGATTTCGCCCGTTTAATGAATTTATATTGCATTCCATTTATTTGAAATAGATTCGATTTTTTTTCAAAGGGAAATTTACTTGTTTCAAGCATCCTCTTGAGCATTTGTGAAAATTTTTCAATTATCTAAAAGTAATGTGATATCATTTACCTTTTAAGTGGACATATTTTTCTCAGGTTAGGAAATTTCGTATTAACATTACACTGTACATTGTATATACAACTGATGTATATTGTTTAGTCCATTTTGATATCGAATAGATAAGTTAAGTTTGTTGTAGTTCCATAAAAGTTTAAATCAATCATGTTGTTCGAACAGAGCTTCTAGAGTAGAATTTTGGAACTAGGTTGCCCTAGAGAAATATGTTAAAATAATAATAAATGAAAAATTAGAAAAACTTGTAAAAAATGACAAAAAAATAAAACAAAATAAATATCGTATATAGAATGAATATTTTGGTCCTTCGAGCCGGATAATGCAATGATAAGAATGATTTATTACATTCAGCAAACTTCCTTTAAAGAAGACCGAAAGTTTCTTTATAAAAGACACATAGAAAAATGCCATGATCTGGATATGATGAGTCCTAAAAGTGGCATTCAAAAGCTTAATCCCTTCCTTGAATGTCACGATGACATGCATTTATTGCGTGTAGGAGGGCGTTTGCAGAATGCAGACATACCTTATCACACAAAATTTCCCATACTCCTCAATGGCTAATCATTAATTTGTTAAATCCTATATAGCTTATTTATTTATTTACTTTCTATATGAAATTTGGAATAGAAACAGTTAATATTAAAAAATATATACATTATTTTTATCTTTTACACCTATATTTCTAACCTTGTACCTTATTAGCGCCTTCGTGTATGATTCTACATTTGCCTATGTGTTGTTCTATAGGATTTTCTTTGCAGTGCGCTTGTGTTCCTTACATACTTAAAACCCGTACAAATTTCCGACAATTTTTGCATTACTTTATGATACCAGATAGCATACCTCAAATAGGTGAGACAATCTAATCAATCTTGATTTGCGCCTCGCAGGCTGTCGAATAGACTCGTAATGGTTGCTTTCGAGGTATTTCAAAATATTTTTAATGTATGTTGTACGTATTAACGACTTCTAAAAAAAACCATTACTTTTCATATCTAAAATTATATTTCACAATTAAAATAGTTATAAGTAACGAATAACATTCGATTTGGAATTATGAAAAACTAATTAATTGTAAATTGTAAAAGGATCATTTTATATTTTCATGACTACTACATAAATTGTGTGGTGCTGCTAAGAAGCGTCTATTTATTGACAAGTGCTCTTTTGTTTTATAAATGTTTATTTGCTCATAAGTGCATATTTTAATCTCTTAAGCTCTTCGACTATTGGACCAGAGTATTGTTTTTCCATGAGACTCTTTCTTCCTAGTGAGGCTTCCCATGCATCATTAGACTTGCACTCTCTAACAACATAAGAGATACTTTAAAAAAATTTTAGCATTGTGTTGTTCGCGGATGATGTCCTTGTTCGAATTGCGCGCGATGATATTCAAGAGTGTGTAAATCGAATGGAAGAATATTTGGGCTCAGTAATCGTGCAGTTAAGAGTAAATAAACTTAAGTTGAATACAAATAAAACATAGTAGAACTTCTTATTTCTGCATGGAAGCCACCCCAGCATCTCAGGTGCCCAAACAAAGGAGGAAATATGGGCAAATATAAACGATGACTGTAATGCATTGGGGACAGACGACCAGCATAAAGATGCAACAGGATGGAAGCGCGTACGGTATTATTATATTTTTTGTTTTTTTTTATATTTTTATGGTGTGTTTATTATGTTCATTTTTCTATTCCTTTAGTCATGGAATGATATTAAGAGCAAGTTGAAGGAAAAATTAAAAAAAAAAACGGAATTACACCAACCGGACCGGAGGAGGCCCTCCATGCGGAATTAGTTTTACCGAAGGAGAGCTTGACATAATAGAAATGTGCAGCTTCGAAAATTTAGATGGGCTTGCTGCTATTTGCGAGGGTGATTTGGTTTTCCCTTCATTCAGTAAGTGTTTAAATTTAATATGTATTAAGAAATCTTAGCAATATTTTGTCTAGACATCGAGGGCTACCCAGGAATCATTGGAAGAACGGGTACGTGCTGGACTAGAAGAGGCGGGCAGTTCACCGGTGAGGACGTCATTAATGCCTACTTCACCAATATTCTCACCAATTACGCCTTCAGCACCTTAGCCCTCGAAAGACATTCGTCCAGTCAACTTGCTGCAAGGAAACGCAAAGCGAATATTCCATATAGAAGAGTTATAGTAACGGAGTCTCCCCCCTCCTGAAATATAGGCTCAGCTAGAAGAAGCGTTGCTAGAACGATGGTTTGTATATTTAAAATCATTTCAAAATTCAAAGTTAATTATTTTCTTATATTCTACGCAGTACTCTACATCGCTGTCACAATATAGCGTTAACTATTTGACGCTTCAAAAAGAAGCTCTGAGGCATGCAACAAAGATTTTGCACCGCATGGAGGCTTTAGCCGAGAGGCAGACAGTCGCTGCGGAAAAAAGTGTATCTCTTTTAGATAAATTATGCGCGGAATTACGAAAAAAAAATTTATTTGTTTTTTACTTTCTTTTTAGTCAGTTATACCAACATATAATAATCATGGTGCTGCTACTGCTTGCACTACTCTCTCCCTGACTTCTTTACCAGCTGTCAAATAGACGTCAGATCTGGTGAATGGTGCATGTACAGTAGCACCATGAACTGAAGGCAGCGTCCGAATATCCCCACTGGTGGAGTAATCATCTGAATATTTGTTTAGTATCAAAGAGTTGTGGTGTACTGCAGTTGCATTTATAATTTTTACAGCAGCAGTGGGGTTGTCATGCAACTTCCGTTCCCCAATAATACATCTAAAAATTAAATTATTATATACTTTGATTTTAAGTCAATAATAGTAATTTACCTAAAACGATTTTTCCACACTCCATAAACCCTTTCCACTTGACTCCGAATTCTTTTGTGTTGAACATTATAATTTTCTTCAGCCCCATTTATTTGATGGGCAATTGGAGTAAGCAACCATGGCTGCAACGGATATCCGGAATCCCCTACAAATTCATTTTAAGTTTTAAATATTGCAATTTCCTAATATCCAACATTTTTGCTCATCCGCAGATATGAATTCATTTTCGAAATGGGCTACTATTATACTATTTCCCTAAACGAAGCTGTCATGAGTGGAGCCACAATATCTCGCGTTAAAATTGCGGATTCAAGTTATTATAACATGAAATAAAAGTTGACTTACTATTTGTATGTTTATTGTGATCGTAGGCGAACTCCACATCCTTTTTTAAAGCACTAACTTCCATTTGGGTGCAGTCAATTAACCCGATTACAGCCGGAAGTACTTGGTCTTCAAATCTTAAATTAAAATTGTTGTTAGTACAAATGGATGTTTTTGTAAATATTACACTTACGCGCTCTGAATTGCAGCTTTTTTATCTGGGGACACAGGAAAACATATGTATTTTACCATTTTCTTATTACATAGCTCTGTAACATCTCTTATGGCTCGAGGAACGGAGGGGACTGGCTAAGGTGGGCTATTTTTTTACGCTTTTTTAGTAGCTACCCGTGGCTACTAGGCACTAAAATAAAATGGTAAAATTTATACAGATTTAAAATATTTTTCCTCTTTTATAACTTTCAAATGGAATGGAATTGCCCTTGGATCCTCATCTGCATCACAATTTGCTTCCAGTTCCTCTAATAGAGCTATTGCAAGCTCCTGGTTGAACCGGAAGTGTCCGATAAAACTTTAAAAATAAATATTTTCGAGTTAATATTTGCATTAACGTTTCATACTTTACTTACGCCTCACTCCTCATGTGAAAAGGATTGTCCCTTTCGCTTAACTGCCTCTGCAAAATTGCTACTCCCATCCGACTCTCGAATGCTACGTGCGTATTTAAGGAATACATTTTTCTTATTGTACTTAACTTAATTACCCTATATTCCATGACCCGGTCCAGTCGGCATACTTATCATCGTATAATTATTACTAAACTAAATGCTCTCTTCAATTTCAACTCGTTTATTCAAATTTCTTGGGAATCCAATTCCGCAGGCGTCGAAGTTCGACACTTTTTTCCATATCGCTACTTGTTTCCATCGCCCACCTTTCAACTAATCACAACAAAGACTTTGTTCAAAATGTCGCTGATCATTTCCCAGGCGTTCCAATCATTCTGTCAAGCCAACAATTTGACAACTTAAAAATAAAATAAATTAATGCTATGAACACATTATAAATAAAAGTGCATGGAAATTGAACGGTTGCAAATCATGGAATAAACAACTCTCAAGGAAGCAGAAACAATTACCGAAATTCTGGCGGAAATTTTTTAAATACAGTCGAACCTTGTGACACCGCATTATCATTGAATAGATTTGTAGCGCGCATAACCACCTCCTTATTGGGGTGATGCATCTCAATGTACGATGCAATAGTTTCCCATGCTTTCAGCATTTCTCTTATTTCGCCTGAAGATTATTGCTTTGCTGCTACCTCCTCCTCATCCACTGAGAAACTCTCCTCAACATCCTCTTGCTGTGAAACGCAACGCAACTCCATAAGCTCTTCAGTGGTCAGCTCTTGTCTGTGATCTTCCACAAGCTCATTGATGTCGTATTTTTCCACCTCCAGCCCCAAGATGTTGGTCAGGGACACAATCTCGTTCACTAACAGGGTCCTCAGATACTGTCTCAAATTCCGCAACGTCACATTCGACAGCGCTATATCTGGCCAAAGCTCCTTCCAAGCAGAAGTGAGAGTTCTCTTGGTAACTCCTTCCCACGCTTTTTCGATCATCTTGAGGTAGGCAATAATGTGGAAGTGATCTTTCCAAAATTCTGTGGTCCTTTCAGTCACCTCAAAATAACGCTCAAAAAGTGCTTTCGTGTAGAGCTTAGATATAACCTGCTGATCCATATGCTGAAGTAACGGAGTGGTATTGGGAGGCAGAAACTGGGTCTTTATAAAATTGTGTTCTTCAAGAAAGTTATTTTGTAGGCTTGGAGGATGGGCAGGTGCGTTGTCCATAACAAATAAGACTTGGAGTGGCAGATTCATCTCAAGTAATTATTTTTCCCAGAAGGACCAAACAATTTCATTGATCCAATCAGTAAAAATGATGCGTGCAACTCAAGCCTTGTTGTTAGATCTCCACACCACATTTAGCTTATTCTTTTTAACTTTACACTTCTTAAATGATCGTGGGGCTTCAGAATGGTAAACAAGCAGCGGTTTAATTTTCAAATCACCACTTACATTGGCACAGAATACATAGGAGCGTTAGACGATCTTTCATTGGCTTGTGTCCTGGCAATGCATTCGCTTCTGCTGTTATATAGGTTCGCTGCGGCATTTTTTTCCGGAAGTGACCCGTCTCATTACATCCACAATTTATTTTGCTCGTTATGCGAGGTGCTCGTTATATGAGGTTCCACTGTATATATAACGGAAACAGAGAAATACATATACGAAATTTTAAGATCATGCCCGATTTGTTTATTTGATAATTGTCAGATCTCACTTCTACATTTAAAGTTGCGCATTATACAGTTAGAGTCTCGGTCACCGAGCGGTTTACGTCTTCAGTCGATATGCTGCTTTCTTTTTACTTTTTTATGCAATATTGCAGATAAACCACTGGCATATAACAAAAATTTACTGATCCTTGTATAGAGAAAAATGGTACAAATTTTGGGTAAAATCTGTTTATCTCCTTCAATTCTTTTTTAATAAATCTTGTAAAGGCTTTGCAATTTTCTCGAAATTTATTAAAAATTTCCGAAAAAATCCTACCAGACTTTAAAAGCGTTGTACTTCTCTTATACATATTTCTTTTTAAATGGTAACTTTGATCTTGAACTCTCTCGAAATTTTTTTCGATACCCACAGAATAAATTCTGAATTCTACTGCCATTGGCGTAACTAGGTAGGGGCCAGGGTGTCCCCCCCCCCCCCGCCGAATGCGGACTGCTTATGCTACCAAAATGTCATTTAAATAAATAAAATTTAATAGTTCAGTGATAATTCTCATGGAAGTATCATTACTAACAGTTTTCTTCATCTGCTAGGCATTGCTTTACTTTTTCGTCAAATTTTTCAACACATTTCAAAATATGTGGACGCTTTTAAATCAAAAAACGCCTCATTTCGAAATCTCTCAAAATTTGAGGGGTCAATTACATAAGCCAAAAGGCATCTTATTCTCCTCATATTGACCACTTGTAGTCACAAAAGCAGTAAATTTTTTTTTTGAATCATTTGAAAGTTTAGCTTACTGAAAACTACGTTTTAAATGTGCACAGGAGATTGCACCTTGTGATAACATCCATTAATAAGACATCTTCCTTCCATATTTTTTAAATATTTCTCACTAAATCATTTTTATTCTGATTTATGGAAACATTAACTCCACTTTTCATGTATGTAGCTCCAGACATTTTTTCTATTCGATTAATATCCGGAGAATTAGCGGACCAAAGAATGATTGGAATATTTTTTGAAGTTTGGAAGTCTTTTTTATTATTTTTGCCGTATAACAAGGCGTTTTTATCTTGCATAAATTTTCATTCGGAATGTTCTCTTCTTAATTGGTTATAACAAGGTCAAAGGACCCCGGCTTTCTTACATCTCAGGTCCAGACGCATTTCGAAAACATTCTGCGAAAGGTATGGAAGCAATACGCTCTGATACCCAGTCCATTTCTTTTAATGCATTGATGTCCTACGACGGGAAGGTATATAAGGTGGCTATATACCTTACCTCTGCATGACCTGTAAGGTGAAAGGAAGCCTTCCTTATTAATTCTTTGGAATTTGAAAGTAAGCCTTCCTTATTAAATCTTTGGAAGTTGAAAGGAAGCATTCGTTATTACTTCTTTGTAAGGTGAAAGGGAGTATTACCTTTCAATCCGTGGAAGCTTTCATTCTGCCATCTCAGAAAGGTGGATGGAAGCATTCTTTCAGCTTTCACAGAGTGGGTAAGGCGAAGAAAAGTGTGTACAAAGAGAATGGAGATTTTGCAAATAAAACCAGAAATTGTTAATAGCAAAAAAGGAAATATCTAATTAATTCGCAAGAGAGTTATAAGTTTAAACAAAATTAAATTAAACTAAAAACACTTACTAAGTTAAGTTAAAGAACTTCAACACAATTTATTTATTTTTTTTTTGCATCCACGTATGTTTATAAAAGCGGCCTTTCATCAATTTTATTTATTTATCACTTAAAATTCACTTTTCAACATGTTTTCACTTACATATATGAATCTCGTAATTAAATGGAAGTGATCCACTTCTTCTTCTATAAAGCACAAATCAGAATATTTTCCGCACACACTTTTCCTTTCTTCATTGCTCTTAGAAAAACAATGACTTATTTTTGACCTGCACGCACTCCCTCGAATTAGCCGCATAAATTTCTATCTCTTTTCGAACTACACGAATGAATTACCTATGCCTTCTCCTCTAAGTATTCCCTGAAAGATACATAACATGCTCAAAAATATGATTCATCAATACATTACGCCTGCCTTCCTAAACTAGGTAAACATTTCAGGTAATGTTGACAGTAAACATTGTCTAAGTCAGGCATTCCTATTTTTTCCCGCTGGGAGCGTAGCGCCTCTACAACACAACAAGGTACTAAGTCAAATTCCTTTTCGCAACAACTATATAGTTCTATACACAAGGATAAAACATATTCCTATTTCTCAAGTGGAGCAATCCTTTTATTTTATAAAAAATTTTACCTAGAACTGTGGCACAAATTGGTTGCAGTGAACTCTAGCGAATTTTTTTTTACTGTGTGGAGAAAATTGCTCTTATTATGAATATAACAAAATAAATCTTAAGTATATACCTACATATTATATACAAAATATGTACTATATGTATTAGCAATTGTTTAACTGACTTCTCCGTTATTTGAGTTAGTCCAATAAATCTGAGGATCTTTTAGATTATTATTTTTTCTAAATTAAAACTTTTTCCTCGAAATGCTCGTCCTATTTCGCAATTTCAGTTTTCCTTCTTCCTTCAGAATATTGATTTGTGTGATATCTTCTTTCAAAAAATATTTTCTACCATTTTTAAAGATTAACCATTTTTTTATATATATATTAGAAAAAAAATTGCAAAAAAATTAAGTGCATAGTGGTTTTTACCATTTTCCGTTTTCAAAGTATTCTTTTAAATCAAAATGCGAAGCGTTGTACGACATAGTGGGGCACCATCATCCATTGTCGTTAGTTAGTTTAGCCACCGTGGTACTTTAGTATGGTACTAAACCACACCTCTTAATGATGTGTATTGCTTAAGATGTGTTCTATCTACTGTATAAATCATGGTTTCTGTCTATTGTCTCTATGCTATGGTAATACTCATGCTTATAATAATGATCGGAATACGACTCTACAGTTTTCCCCACCAAACCAGCAAACATTTTAAAGTCAAAAGGACGATCTATAAACCGTCATTCGTACATGGGGCGAAAGGACGTCAGAGTCAAAAAGCCGTGCAAAAGTCGGCAGTTGGTCGTTCTGATGACGACAATGTTCCACCTAAAAACCATTAAGAGGCGGTCAAAGCAGTCGACGTTATGTAAGGCAGTAAGACGTCCTATATATGGTCTTTTATGACGTACATGAAACGTCTTTTTGAAGGTCACAAGGATGATCAATAAACCGTCATTCGTACATCGGGGAAAAAAGAAATCAGAGTCACATTAAAAAAATTAAAAAAAAAATTTATTCATTTGCACTATAGTTTACATATTTTTGAACTTTGTTTTAAATTATTTATTTTCAAGCATTTCCTAAGTGATTATCCTACACCTTTTCCCCCAACTTGTCGAAATTTTGCAGTCTGAAGTAAAATATATTATTATTTTCTATTAATACGTCCGAATTGATTTTAAATTACCATCTGTTTTTTAAGCAATGCGCTTTCAGCCAAATCCTTTTCAAGCTTATTTATGTCATCTGGCAGCATTAAAGGCAATTATGGCAGCAAATCAAAAGAAAACTGGTCCTTATTGTTGAACTGACGCTTGAGATGTTTTATTTCATTAAAAAGGCCTTGGACTCCCTCATTCAAAAGTTTAATACTTCCCAATATACAGCTTCTTAGAGACTTTAAATTTTTCTTTTAAATTATATTCCTCCTTTTAACAGTCAATTCTTTAAAACTTTCTTATAAAAAATAAATACTTTCGCACCTAAACAAATTCCAAATAAGACTGCTTATGGACACAACCAATGCACGAAATTCTCTCTGATTCGACTACGCCCATAAATCTTTCCGAAAGACGTTCCAACGCCGTCAATTTGTTAGAAATCTCTCTGTGTGTCTAAATCACGAAAAAAATGACGTGAATATAACGATAATCTGTAGTTCGTCTGAAGTTCACTAAATTTTTACCACAATGGTAGAATGAGATAATGAAATGACTTATATAAAACGCCGAAATGACGTTTCCTTTTGCAGTCAATTTTAAGTCATATATTGGCAATTTATAGACCAACTTGGTCTCAATATGTCCGAACTATGTCCATAAAATGAACCGAGAGATGGTGTAATGACAACAAATTTATAAATGTTAATATGACCACAAAAATATAGATTGAGATCTTAATATGTCGTACATAGGACGTCAGAAGGACGTTTAATTTTTGGATCAATTTGAAGTTATTAATTGACGTTCTATAGACAGACTTGGTCACTAAATGTTTGCTGGGCAATATGGACATGTCTGCAATTTTGTCAAGTCAGGAATCCAATTCTTTTGTAATGGTCGCCATCATTCCTTCTGCTATCAAAACTTTTCGTTAAATTCGTTCGTTCTGTCTGTGTTTAAAAAACTCTATTCATTTATGATTTCCGCATTTTATTAAAGATTATAAAAAAAAATCGTTAGAATCGTCGCCGTTAAGAATTGCAAAGAAATCATTAAATTTTGTAAAAAATTCTTTAAAAATTGTTAAAACTATTTATTAAAAAAAAATACGTTAAAAAGTTGCAAATCATTAAAAAATCGTTAATACATACATGGAAAAATATTTGTTAAAAATTACAAAAAAATCTTGTAAAAAATTTTGTAAAACACTTTTCTAAATTCACAAAAAATCTTCTCTTTCATTCATTTATTCTTTGCATTTTTTGTTCTTTGATTTCCCGCTGTCATACGACAGCAAGAAATTGCTAGTTAAACTCGTACGTAAAGTTAGCACCGCAACTTCGTCTGATATAGTTCGGAGCTATCTCATAATTTGTCGTTAATTTGTCGTGCCCTTTTTTCTAAAGGAAACTGGATGTTGTGCTAAGTTGACGTCAAGTCAGAACCGCCACTTACTGGAACTCGACCAAAACTTATCGGATTGGAAAATTATACATCTTGGAATTTGTCGTTAATTTGTCGTGAAAAACATAAATATGTCGTGTCCTTTTTTCTAAAGGAAACTGGATGTGGTGCAAGCTGACGTCAACTTAGCACCACATTCAGTTACCTTTAGATAAAAGGACACGACAAATTTATGGATTTCATGACAAATTAACGACAAATTAACGACAAATTCCAAGATGTATAATTTTCCAATCCAATAAGTGTTGGCCGAGTTCCAGCGAGTTGCGGTGCTAACTTGACGTCAACTTAACACCACATCCAGTTTCCTATAGAAAAAGGGACACAACAAATTTATGGTTTTCACGATAAATTACCGATAAATTAACGACAAATTATGAGATAGCTCCGAACTATATCAGACGAAGTTGCGGTGCTAACTTTACGTACGTTAGTTAAACATAATATAGCAACCAATATGCTTATTTGCATTTTGCATGGTTAAACAAAACATTTTATATATTGTACAGGATACTCCCGTAGCGGGTATGCTCCTGCTAGGCTAAACTTGACTAGTTACCACGGGGCGCATCAGATGTTTTTCTTAACCTTATAAATGTTTAGTTTGTTCAATAATGTGCATTTTATGCACAATTCACTAATTAATCTAATTTTCTACTTTTATTCTTAGATCTTTGGGTTACTAGGCTACTTGGGCTCTATACTATGTAAACACACGTATACCGGTAGGTAACATAACTGTTGTACTATCTTTCCGCAAAGACATTCTTGTGATTGAATAGAAAGAATTGTCAGCACACACATGTTTTTGATTATTTATCTTTTAGTGAGAGGATCTCTTTTACGTGTTTTTCCTCAACAAGGCTCTAACTATGTTCTAACTGTTTTTTGGGGTCATCAGTAGTTTTTACTATTAAATCAACATCAACACAAATGCCAGTACCAACATCAATATCAGTCCTAATCCCAACACCAATGCCAAAATAAATACCAACATAAACATATCAACTCCAACCGTAATCAAGTGTCGCCCTTTTAAATTGAGGAAAACAATTCCGATTAGATTTATTCCAACAAATTTGCGAGACTTGCTTTCAAGCATAAAAACTTAACTTCTGGTTTTAAGTTCAGTATCAGTCCCGATGTCAAATCCTTATCATCCTTCAGGGTTACCTAACTATATTTAAAATTCTCAAACTCACTGGCACTTAATCGATTATATTATCAATTATGCACCATGTAGAGCATGTAGGTATATGTAGTTGTGCCGAACATTTCACAAATTTTCTCAGGACTATTTTCATAAGAAACCAAACATTGTTGGCCTTGCACATATCTTCTAGCTGCCTGGTAAGGAAAACAATCAAATTCGCGCGCAATTATATCATCTATACATACATCCATACACAAATTGAAGCTGAGCAAAACATTTGGGGAGAATTGATTTGTTGTATTTATGTAGAATACAGCTATACAAATGGCTCACCTTCTTCACCTTCCCTATTGTATGATAAGTGTGTAATGCAAAATTCAAAAAAGGGTTCACGTTCGCCGCATTTGTTGTAATCAAACAAGAACTACGAACAAATGACAGTCGAAAAAAAAAAATTCACCGCCCCCTTTACCCTCCCCCCAACAAAACATTTACTAAAGGGATAATGTCTGGGATATAGATGAGCCCGCCCGTAAACCCAACCAGTCAGACAGAAGGAAACACATTGAGGGTTATACCTACCATACGTAAGTCTCCTATGAAGAAGGCAAAGACCCCATTATATCGGGCAATAACTTCTTATAATCATATGACTGTCTCAAGGTCTGTCTGGAGGATATTACACAAGGATATTATACCACCAGGGGACGACAGTCAGTGTCATATATATATATTAGGTATGTGTGTAATTTTCCATTGTGCAATAATTATACTAATACAAAAGCGCGGTTTTTAACTAAAAAAAAAAAAACAGTTAAGGGAAGGTATGAAGTTCAATGCTTTCTGAAATTTATTTTACTGCGTTCTCGTAATAATGAAGAAAAAGGCAAAAAATGTCTGCAAGTAGAAAAATGGGGTTCTAAAAAAAAGTCTAACACGTTTTAAAATTGTCCTTGTTTCTTTTTTTTTTTAAAGTAAGAAGAAGGAAAGTGTTTTGATTGAATACGAGCGAAAACTGTTTAACCTTTTCGGAGGATCTGATAACATTTAGTTTTTAACTTTTGCTTGGTATTGGATAGATCACCCCCCACCCCCTTCAACCGTTTCGGAGTTGCAGGATAATTAAGGAAATATGCTAGTTTTTAACAAAATCGTCTCTATCTTAAAGAGTACAGCCAACCGTGCTACTCTCTCCTCTCCAGAGGTTTGGGTCTAGAATAATTTTCTTACCTTTTTTTTTTACCTTGACCTTTTATTAACTGATTAACATAACTCGTTTTTATAAAAACTATAAACTGTCGGATCTCCTCCTTAATTTGACCTATTTTACTGAACCCGTTACGTTTTAATGTTGCTCCGCGTTTGAAAATTTTATAGAAATCTGCACATAGCCAAAACTAAACATCAAGCTAATCTCCATTTTCATGGCGGACAGTGACGTCGACCACAAAGACCCCAAGTCGACCACAAAGACCCCCAACAAGGTCATCTCCATCTTCATGGCGGACAGTGACGTCGACCACAAAGACCCCTTCCCGGTACTTTATGACCAGGTCAGGTTTGTGAAGCTCACCAGATTCCAGCCGGATACTCGGTTTCTTGCTGATTTGGGAAGAACTAGCATCACCAGTTCGGACTTCATCTAGGACGAAGTCCCTTATTTCATTATGCCTTCTTATTCTAGAGGCTTTTGTATAAGTACACTGCCCGACTATATGAGCGAGTGTTTTCGGTAATGTTCTGCATTTGCGGCACATTTGGTCTGGCATCGCTTGACATCTGGCCAGCGTTACTCTGCAGCTGGCCACATTAGCCCTCATTTGAAGTGCTGCGGTGATATATCTGGAGGACTTAAGAAGGTTGGGTTTATACAACCAAGAGTTACCAACCTTGTTGTTCGTGGTCGAAGTAACGGCCTTACCTTGGGACGGTAGGGCAGCCCACCTTTTAAGCTCATCTGACTTGACATTTACTTTGTATTTGTCAATGTGTCTGAAGTCGTGGATAGGCCAATTAAGCCTTACTGCGTTGGCGACCTTTTTAAGACGGTCACCAAATCCATTCTGAGACGCCAAGGCACGCTGGATTGTGTCAGCAGAGTTTAGGTATTTCATACCAGAGCGAAGAATGGTGCTGGTGAGGAGAATTTCAAGTTTCGGGAAGCTGAGGCCCCCATCTTTTTTCCCAGCATAGATAAGGCCATTGGCCGTAGATTGCGGAAGATTTAAGATCTCTCTGACCATAACTCGTATTTCTGGGTCAATCTCCCTTATCTGTGCAATGGGCGGAATTACCAAAACAAGGGGATATCCATAGTGCGGTATAATAAAGGATTGTAGTAGTATTACTTTTTGGAATGGTTTCAGGGCTAATTTTTTAACCCGTTGACAGGATGTGTAAAGGGCGTCCTTAATGTCTGCTATCCTGTAGCCATACCAAAGAGGTAAGTCAGCGCCTAGATATCTCAGCTTGGATTCTTCGTTAGTGAAAAATATTTTTTCACCATTCTTTAGACACAATGTAGGGTCCTTAATGAACCAGCTTTTAATTTTGTTACGATCTGGAATGTGGTACATTTAGAGCTATTTAGTGCCATACCGCGGACACCAAGGAACTCCTCCAGTTTAGAAATTAAGGCTTTCATTTTGTCAGTATCATTAGAGACAAAAGTATAATATCATCAGCAAAAGCCAGCGAGCTGAGCCAGCGAGTTTCAATTGTTAAATTAAAGATAAAAAGGGATGATGAGTGACCTTGCTTAATACCTCTATATTGAGGTATTATTAGGGATTCATCATTAATTTTTAGCATGGTTGTGATATCTTTGTAAGAATCCATGATGATTCTCACGGCAGGGGGTGGTAGACCTTTATCTAAGGGCTCGCTCTATTGCCCAATGTGGTATGGTATCGAATGCCTTGTCTATGTCTACAAGCGTGAAAACCACACCATTTTTTGTTTTTGCAAGACCCATAATGTCTCTTAAAATCTGGACATTGTTAAAACATCCAGATTCGCTTGTAAAACCTTTTTGCCTTGGGTTTATTGATACGTTTGATCTAAGGTGCTCATCCAAAATGCCCCAGTATATCCTACTAAGCAAGGAGCCAATAGTAATCGACATGTTATTGCCGACCACACTGGCATCCTTGCCGTCCTTAGGAATGAGCGTCGTGCGATTATTTCTCCAGGGTGATGGCTGACACTCCATCGCCAAGGGCAGATTATATAAACCTATAAGAATTAATTGGACTAACTTGCCCTTGAGGCAGGCCTTTATAATGCCATCGCAGCCAGCGGCCACATTATTTCTCGTCTTGGAAATTCGGCTTTTAATCTCATCAACGGTAATTATACAGAGGAGTGGATCCTCGTCTAATAAAAGAGTATGCTGTGCTACATGATTAGGCACAGGGACACTACTACACTGCCATAGGTTAGTGTAGTAGTTTTTAGCATCGTCTGGAGTTGGACAACTAGCATTTGGATCATCTATATTAGAACCCTCTCTGACCTTTTTGACCAATAGAGCTCTATTTTTGTTGTACAACTCCTGAGTAATAGCATACAAATGTCTGCGTCTAGCCCTTCTAGAGCCAGTACTTATACCATTAGGACCTCTTCTACGTCGGCGCACACTACCGGCTTTATTACTGTTCGTTGTTGGTTGGCCAATGAAGGCTAGACATACCAGCTCTTCCGTTCTCCTCAAGACTATTACCAATTATATTGGTTGCAACTGCTGTGCGCCATTCCTAATTACACCATTGATAGCGAGGTGTTGACATCAGATTCTTCGGTATTGATAGTAGGTGGGGGCGGATCCACCATACTTGATGACATTAGATCTTCGGTATTGGTAGTAGGTGGGGGCGGATCCACCGTACTTGATGAGACTCTCGTTGACATAATGTAAGAGTCTCTTTTTGTTTTATAGGCTGGCTCAGCTCTTTTATCCCTAATTTGCCAAGTGTTTTAGCGGATAGTATTTCATTCTCCGCCATCCGAGCGGCAATCGTGCGATCACCTTGGTATAACTTCGTTTAACTTATTTCAAAAATTCATATTCTTCTATAACTTATACAGTTTCTATACTGGAAATGGGACATAACGCCTACATCGTAGAGACTCCATTTTCCTCCTTATCTGTTATGGCGAGTCAGACGAAAAGATTCTCAGCATCCACTTGGATTCCACCTGTAATTTAGAAATATTTCAAATATTATCAATTTAATTTATTGCAAATTTCAAAACTAGATGCCACTACCATAGTAAGTTAATAAAAATAGATTTAAAAAAAAAACAACACAACAACTCCAAGAAGGGGTTGCCCGATTTAGTTAATTTTTAAAATTTTATTTGCTATGTTTATGAAATCGCTATGTACAAAAGTTCAGCTCTCCATGTCGACTGGTTCTCAGGCAGTGTCAAAATTTATAGTTAAAGACGAAATTTTTATGTGGCAACCCTACGAAGACCGTGTGCAAAAATTCTTCTAAGTAATCGCGTTCTCGAGTTATCGTGGGGTCGGATATGCAAAAATCATAACAACTTTTAATATTATGCATGTCGGTGTCCAATCCATTTTCCTTAGCATTGTATTTCTATGCGTTACAAACGTATTGACAAACTTAGTATAGATTTCATCTAGTATTATTAAAAAGTGTGTTTACATTGAAAAATCATTGGCGGGAAGTTGTTGAAAAAGTGAGTGCGCACTTCGAAAAGTGATTTTACTGAAACCTTTCGAATTTCTGCTGCTTATCTGCTGACTTTTCATCAGTAATAACACTAATGATTAATTTAAAAACATTTATTTCAAAGAAATATATTATTTATATGTTCTGTTTACAGTTCTTTCAGTTCGTACTTGGTTCTTAGACGGAAAGAGACTGCTATAAAAAAGTGAACCCATTTTTTGCCGTGTACTTCTGTGAATGTAGTCAGTCCATATTTTATTATGTCAGTGGAAAACCTGTATAGAATAGAAATATATGGAAAAGCAACATTTGTAATCTTTAGTCTGCCCTTCATATGCATTTAAGAGAATTGTGGATTATCTGTGTCATGATTAATTGTATCTAACCAAGTGCAAATCTGAGTATATGTGATCACGAAGATTCGTAATAACAATAGGTCTTTTAATAACAGTGGACTTTATCCAAGATGTTTTTCACGTATGTATACTGAAGAATTTTTTGGATTGTAAAAACCTATTTTATTATAATTCTTTTTTTACTGTCCATCCAACCGACCTACACAGAACAATTTAACAGATGCAGGGCCGGACCATATTTACAACGTATTTATTTCGGGGATCACCGAAATTTCTAGCATAATTGACTTGAAAATTTTAAGCACTCCTGGGGCCGGATTCCGCAAACAAAATTTTGTGAACACCACCTCGTTCCGATTCCGTAAAAATGGAATTGAGTTTTTCTGTCAAAATTTTTTAACTGATATTTTCTCCCCAAACAAGGAAAAAATGTATTTATCCATTAATTACACTTAAGCGGTAGAAATTTATTAGTAATATAAAGATACTATAGCTGACGTTCGCTTATTTATTTTATTTATTTATTTACGTAATTGGTTTGTTCAATATAAGACATATTCTATTGGATATTACAGAATGAAAGTCAACAGATAACAGGAAAATGAAACAAAGAAGAAAAAAATATAAAACAAAAATAAATATTCAAATTCAAAATTTACTTAACTAACCTAACCTATATATCGAAACTACTGTTCCCGAGGACACACTTCCCCTAGAATCTATCACTAGTAGTCAACAATTCAAATACTTTCTTTCGGAATGCACCAACCATCCACGTCCGCTGAATCTCAACTGGTACAGAATTCCATATTCGAGGTACATGGAGAAAATAGGAACGGGTGGCACTCAACGTTACAAAACGAGGTATAATTAAATTTAAATGCTTTGGAGATTGAGCAAGCTGTATATGTTCCCATAAATAATCAGGCTTACAAGTATATACGCTTATGTAAATATATTAAAGCTTTAAGTTGAAGATACGTAATTACGGAGCAACCCAGGATTACGTTTCGGTAAGGACTAAATGAAACGAATACAACAGTTAAAAGCTATATTCAATTTACGAGAATAATTATTGTCTAATGCCGAAAAAACAAGGCTTCCATAAGTGAAAAGCGGTATAAGCAGGGTTTTTACTATCGTAAGTTTAGCACTGGTGGAGAGGAGATATCCAGAAACCAATGATTTAGACTTTGGAGTCTTCTCAAGGCACCATAAACATTATTTAATATTTTCTTAACATAGTCGCAGCATGACATATGTGAGTTAAGCATCACACCAAGATTCCTAACACAATTAGAGTGTGGTATATCAGATGAATTCATAACAACCGGGGGAAAGTCAGCAGGCTCCAACTCCCTCCTGTATATAATTATATAACTAGATTTACCGGTATTTAATAATAAATTGTTAGCAACAGACCATTCACGTATACGTTCAAGGTCCATATTTAATCGACAAAAACCATCCTCCGACATACCAACTGGGGAAACACAGGAAAACCTGCACATCATCGGCATACAGATGCACTTAAGCATTATGTACAGCATTACGTAGGAAATTTATGTACATACTAAACAATAACGGACCCAAGAGTGATCCTTGCGGTACACCGCATCTAAGCTGTATCGGCTTAGAAACTCGATTTGAAAGTTTAACCTGCTGTGAACATCCCGTCAGGAAGCTATTTAAAGTGTTGATAGCAGAGGTAGAGAAGCAAAATTCATTAACTAACTTAGATTTTAGATTGTTATAACTTACACAATCAAATGCTTTGGTGAGGTCTAGTAGAACAAGAATACTCATATCATCTTTATCAAGCGCCATACGTATATCTGAGCTCGCTTTTAATAAAGCAGTTTCACAACTATGATTTCGTCCAAAATCTTAAAGCATTTATATTTATTAGTAGCAGATTCGCTTTGATATCCAAAGCAATAAAAGTAACCGTCAAGTTCACAAAATTTAAAACAATAATCACAATCTTTACAACGTGTTTCTTCGGTAAATTTGTTTGATCAAAGATATCTCTCTGTTCGTCAGCAAAACAATAAAAGCAGGTTCCAATCGAAATACAACTCTAATATTTCGACGAAGTTACCAGTGTAGCCTCCAATGGCATTAAGACACCAAAATTAGTAGGTAGTATAAAAGACAGAATATGTGTTGCATTAATCAACTTTGAACGATGCAATCCCCTCTTTTGTTCGCTTGGTGACGACTTTTCTGTGATGCTCGACTACCCTCAACAAGAATTGTTTTTGTTGTTCGTCCCCGACCGATTCGTTAAAATGTTTTATTAAAGCATTTACTCTTTCTGCGGTATCATTGAACACCTTAAGAGCGTTTACTCTTGGCTTCTTAGAGAATCATTGAAGTATTCTGTTACGTCGTTGATCCCAAACAATTCAAAGAACGTCTTTGTTTTATTAGTAACGAAATGGCTCAGGTCTTTTCCTTCAAAAACTAGGTTTTTACCATCCAATCGTTTAACTTCCTTTTTCTTTGTAGGTTCGGTTTCTAAATTTCTAGTCATACTTTTCTTATCAGCCTGAGTAATAGGTTCATCCAAAAAAGCCAATCCTACGTTTGTTTCTGACAGATACCAAAGGTGTCTGTTAGCAACTGTGAGAGCACTTTTTTGACGTCTGCATCTGGGTAAATGTTCAGAAGTTGTAGCATATGCAAATTATTCGTTGGAGCCCATCGATTTACAATTGCCTCGTGCCTTTCAATACTCGTTGAGGAATGTTCAACTGTTTGGTGAAGGAGACAATTTTGAGTGCATATATTGCCTTTGCCATGTGGACTTTATCCAAGATATTTTTGACGCCTACTGAAGAATTTTTTGGATTGTAAAAACCTATAAACTTTATTATAATTCTTTTTTTACTGTCCATCCAACTGAACTACACAGAAATGTGAAAACTCCTCTTAAAAATTAAACTGATTTTTTTTTTTAACAGAAGCGGGCCGGACTATATTTACCACGTATTTGTTTCGAGGATCACCAAAATTTCTGTTACATCGATTATAGCATAGTTGCCTTGAAAATTTTAAGCACTCCTGGGGCCGGATTCCGCAGCTCTGAGTTTACGCGTGCAAATAAAATTTTGTGAACACCACCTCGTTCCGATTCCGTTAAAATGGAATTGAGTTTTTCTGTCAAAATTTTGTACACTGATATTTTCTCCCTCCCATTTTGGTCATGTACACTGGCAAATTTTTCACAGTTCCGGAATCTAGCCCCTGGACACATTCTGATCGAATCGAATAAGATTTAAAGTATGGCGGCTCCACTGCGCCATTTCAACAATTTCAGGCTTATCTCGACTCACAACAACAGATTTATATGATTTTTCTATAATTATGCAAGTTTACAAATACATCCGAAATTGGGAAAAGAAATGTTTTAGAAATGATCGATATTAAAAAAAAAAATAGACTAAAATTTAAACAAGCAAAAAAATGTATTTATCCATTAATTATACTTAAACAATTGAAATTTACTGTTCTTCGCAATCCAAATAGTTTACTTCGTTCACTTCACTGTCTGAAATAAGACTCGCCTTCTGGATGTAAGAAGCGCCGTATTTAAACTCTACGAATTATCCTAGAACCTTCCTGAATATTCCGTTCTCCGAACCCATAGTTTACTAGGATCTCACTAACCTAAAGTTGTTTCCATTTCTAACAGATGTCGCTTGTGCCACTTTGTTGGTAGCGCGTAACAATATATAAAATATATTTAATCAACTTCATAAAATTTAATACCACAAATAATCACAATCATGTGCAAGCGATTCAATGTTGTTTTCAGGACGCACTTTTGATGGCCTCTTATGAGATTAAGTAAGAAGCACTGCGATGATTATTCAAAAAGCTCATAAAAGCTTTCGAAAAAACATTCAAAAAACTTCTCCGGCCATCATTTAGAGCGCTCCTAGAACGCTTTTTAAGAGCAGTATTGAAGTGCTTGCCCCTGCGGATATGATGACTATGGTAAAAAGCAATGAACTGGGTTGGGGAAAAAAAGCGTTACGAGCTTCCAAGGAAGTGCTTCAGGAAGACTCTTAGAGCGCCTTTTTTTCCCAATGCCCAGCAGAAAATATGTCAAGCGCTTGCCAGAAGAAGCGCTTCCACAACATACCCAATAAATATCTTTTCCGAAGGCGCTCTTTTACCATAGCCAAAGGAATCTTTTCGGAAGCAGATTTATTCCCTGAGTTTGGGTTTATTCGTTTTATGCATCCGAATGCGCAGCAGAAGTTCCAATAATTTCCAAAGACCTTTCTTACTATAGCCAAAGTAAGCTTTGCAGAAGCAGAACTCTTCTCTCAGCTTAGGCTGACTCATAAATAATCTGTTGTTTTTTTTTTTTTTTTGTAAAGAGATGATTCATATGCATCTGAAAACGCAGTAAAATTGTCATTCCTTAGTAGTCAGTTGAAGTGTGCGGTTAATTGAAATTTAGTTTAATTTAAAATAAAAATAATAATAATAATAAATTTTTAATAACGCCCTTTATCTTGATTCTCTCTGTATTCCCTATTAGCGCTCCAAGAGTTCTATCCTACAAGTGCTCCGAGAGTGCTACCCTACAGGCGCTCCTAGAGAGCTTCCCAAGAATCTGCAGTTGAGCGCTTCCCTCTGCGGACATGCTCACGTTAAAACGATATGAACAAGGATACGGTGTGGAAGCGCTGCGGGCTTCCAAAGAGCGCTCTTGCATTCCTTTTTGAGTATCCGACTTCGTGAAGCCGGTATTCACCTTCAGCATCCGAGTGACTATTTGGTAGGACGTAGCATGAATGCTATAATGGCCAGTTGTAAATGTGTGTGAGTGCGTTTGACGTAACTGTATGATATGTGGTCCTAGAGCAAAGAACATTGAAGGGCATTACTAGTCCAGACACTGAAACTTGTATTGAGCACACATTTATGACACAATATTTTTTTTTTTTAAAGCACGTCTTTCTTCACCACATTTTTTATTCCTTTAGTTTCTAAGACGTAAATGTATAAACGAGTTTATTCCCAGTGGGAAATGGAAGCATAAAATCATGTAATATAGAAGCCTTCCTTGGAAGTTGTGGATGCATGACTCTTGGTTTCAAACTTCATTTCTTTTTTATATGGGCATGTCCGCAGGGAGAAGCAATGCTTTCGGTGTGCTCTTCGTGAGCTTTCATGGTAGCAATTAAGAAGCATTGATGTGCGTTCTTTTGCAGCAATAAAGAAGATATGTTGATGTGCTATTTTGGAGGCAATGAAGAAAACAAGTTAATGTGCCCGTTTTCAAGCAATGAAGTAGGCATGGGGGTTCACGCCTTTCTATACAATAAAGATAGTATGTTGGCTTGCTCTTTTGGCAGCAGTGAAGAAAGCATTTTAAAGAATTAAAAAAACAGATTTTGTCTTCTAATTTAAAGTGCTTTTTTTATTTTTTTAAACAAAGTAATAATTTTGAAAAAGTTAATAATGAAACTAAAACAATAATTCAAATATTAAAAAATAAAAAATTCAAATGATACAGTTTATTTAAACAACCGTTTTTTATTTTTTTATTTTGCAAATATTTTTATAAAAGCGATATTTCGAAAGTGGAAATCCGTTTTTTATATCGGCTTCAAATTTATGAAACCCGTAGTCGTCTGCAAAAATAATATTGAGAACAAGCAGTTCTCATCTTACCGAATAAAAATGTATTAAAAAGTTTTACAATTTTTATTGCAATTTTCCTTTTCACTCCATTCCAGTTAATTTTTAAAATGACATCCTCTGAGATAAATATATCAAAGCATTTATAAAGAGGCATCCGTCCGATTAGTTTCTTGATGTCATCTACAGAAAAATTAAAAAAAAATATATATTCAGCTGCTGGCATAGTTTTTAAAATCCTCACCAAATCATGATCAGGTATACTTCCGATTTTTTTGTCAATATTTTCCAAATCTTCCTGGTTTCTAATAGAAAATAAAGTAAAGTACTTTACACGAGTATTTTCTTTCCACTAACTACAAAACCGTCCTCTTAGAGTAGCTTATATTCGTCCATAAATTCAGCCATATATTCATTTGCGCTAACAGATTTGGAATTCCCAAGTGGAAATATTCTCCCGGAAAAACTATCCGTAATTGAATTTGATTATGTTTTGTTTCTAACAAGTTTTTGCACTTTTTGGCACATTTAAGGGGAGCACACCCTTTATAATTTTCAAAAAATCGAATTTTTTTTTCTCATATTTTGAAAGTATGATAAATTGAAAGTATACTGGGAAGAGGAAAAATTAAAATATTAAATATTTACGGAGTTATCGCAGGTAGTCGGAGCGCTTGAGGTAGAGCAACTTTCTTTCACAATACCTTTGCATAATTCTATTGTCCCATTCGCATTGTGATAATCAGCTTTTGGAGGAAGTTGAAGGCTAATTGTATGCGCCTGGAATCGCTGATTGATCGATAATTCCCTAATTTAAGTTTTTTTCGTATTGAAACTTTAAACGCGATTATCTCGAAAGTGTATCTTTAAAAACTGCTGGTGCTGTGGAATAAAAAGTTATTGATCGATTTGGATGAAACTTGCAGAGGTTTCGGTCTATGATATTATCGGAAGGATGTATACCTAAAGTTTTATAGATATCGCGTAAATAAATTAATTTTTTTTGGGTAAAAATGAACGAAAAAGTCAATCTGAACATTTGATAAACAGCGGATGTAATTTTTTATTTTATAGGTTTATCCTTCCCCTGAACATGTTAGCAGTGTTGGGCAAAATGTAATCTGATTAATGATTACAATTAACTATGTAATCTGTAATCAGATTACTTTGTAACAGATTACTAATGTAATCCATTTCCATAATTACATAATGTAATCGATTAACGTGTAATATGATTACACATTATTCGATTACAAGTTAATCCCACTACATGTTAATCTAATTAATGTGATTACATTTAACACATTTAAGATCTTTAAGATATTTGTATTCTAATTCTTCATAAAACTCCCTAAAACTAACTTCGTACGAGAACAATACTATTTTCTTTCAATTTATTTCATTATATTATTCATTACTTTTAAGTAATCTACAAAGTTCTCTGCTACAATATAATTAGATTACAAAATAATCTAATTATGTTGTAATAGATTACACATTTGATAGATTACATATTCTCTCATAAGTAATACAATTTAATTAGATTACTTTGAAATTTGACTAAACTGTAATGGAATTATTAATTAAATTACACTGCAATCAGATTACGCCCAACACTGCATGTTAGTAATCGATAAACAATTTTCTTGTTTGTTTATGATCAATAGATGGCACGCAAAACACACCTGAACGAACTACAACGTCGCCATTTTCTTAAAAAAAAAAAATTGTTTTCTACACCTCAGAGATGTAGCAAAATAATGTTAAAAGTTTAAAGCCCTGGTCACACCAGGAGCGGCGTGACACGGCGCGGTGGTACGCGAAAAAATAGAGTGTTCACACCGAGAGAGCGGCAGATTTTATCCAAATGTACTCTAGTTCCGATGAAGAAATTCTATTATTAATAGCTCTGGTTGAAGAAAAACAGAGAAAAGTGATGAGGTTCGATTACAAAATACTTAAGAATGCACAAAGCCTCATTTAACGAATTGTGCGGACTTATTTCGAATGAAAAAGGAATTTTGTGTGGAGTTATAGATTTAATTTTGCAAGAACAATCGCGCAGCGACAACTGAAAAATGCCGCACCGCTCCCGGTGTGACACCCACTTAAAATGATGCGTTTGTTTTTTTAAGAAAAATTCATAAAAATTGCTTCATTTTCGGGCGTTTAAAGGGGATTACTCCCTCCCCTTAAACCTTTTTCAGCTAAAATTGTCAGTAGATTATCAAATGCGTTTCTCCCTATTCTGTACTTACAATCTGCTAAACGATCACGGATATTATTTTCAGAATAACCACGTGAAGGATCAGAAATATCGTCATTCGTGCATTCATATTAGCATTAATTTCAGAATCAGTGTTTTCCAACTGAAAGACTATTTTTTCTTTAGCGAATTCGTCGGCTTCATTTACTGTATTTTTATTAGTTATATTGATTTCTATGGTTTCTATAGCCACTAACCGGCTTAGGTGCCTTCTGGATATACCACCAATTTTACTCATTTTGTTTCACAATAACTTTAAATATTATGCACAGCTACTCAATCCTTTTTGCACTGCCAGCATTATTTCTATACGTTATAAACGGAATGACAAACTTAGTGTTTCATCTAGGTTATAATAAGACTATTATTCTAAGGTTTTAAAGGGGTTTACTAAATGAAAGAATTTAAAAAAAAATCTTTACCCTTTAATTAAATATTGAACTTACCATGAAAATATATTGCTGCAAAAATTCAATTGTTTCTAAAAAAATATATTGGTCCTCTGCACTTTTGATCCTTAACACTTCACAGTACTGAACACGAATGATAATTATATAGAAAATTTTTTTAATTTCATAACGGAATTTAACGAGAAATAACACGTTAAAACTTGAGTCAGTCAGTTCGATTGCTTCCGAAAAGCTTCCTTGTCATTAATCTAACATGCATCGTCGACATTTTTCGATTGCATCCACATTACTTCTGTGGTAAGGCCTGACGACCAAATTTCCCACTGGGTTCCTACAACATTTAATATAGGCCATAAAATACACACAATTGCCACCGGCGTGTCTTTCTTGGCACACTACATATATTTGTGACACAATTGATCAAAAAAGTGCACACCACCTTTGGTATAGATTCTACAAATATGTAAAAATTTCGCACCTTACGTATTAGAATTTGTTAATTTTCCCTGAAGAGATTTCTGGAATTTTCCAATTGAGCTCTTCCTACCCTGGGGTCATAAACAACCCCAGCCCGTTTATATTTTTCAGAAAAAGGCAATGATTTTTTTTTTTATATTGGCGCCTTAGTACGCTTTTAAAAAGCAATCAGCGATGAGAATTTTCAATATTTTTTAGAGAAAAACATAAATGCCATTATTTTTGGGGTCGTTTTCGACCCGGGTAATAATAAAGGGTTAATAGATAATACATGCCATAAAGCATGCATAATATATCTAAATAAATAAATGTGGAAGGTGTTTAATTTAATTACGCATGATATAAAAGAAAAATAGAAAAATAACATGCGTGAACACGAAAGAAATTAGAAAAAAAAAAACCATCAAAATAAGTATTACACATCGGCGCAGAGTAATAGTGTTGTAGCGCGAACGATTCAACGCCGCACAGCCGATCACAATTTCCTTAGGTTACTTTCGTTTCATGGTCAAAAACCTGTTGAGCATGCAATTTCTAACCGAAGAGTGAACTGCCGCAAGCCCAAATGAAATCACATCACATCACGGCAACTGTGCAACTTTCTTTTTGCGGATGTGGCGGCTTTAATTCCGAGACGTACTACTATAAATATACGGCGAGTGATTATATTTGTATGCATGTTTGGATGTACATACGTACTCAGGGCTTAGTACATAGAAAGAGAAATTTTTCATTTTTCATTGAAAAACTATTGGCAAAATGGGTAGCGTCCGATCGTCCGACCGCTTTTCATCCATTATCAGATGGTGAGCCTTCTCTGTTAAGGGTCATTTTAAATAACTATTGGGAAATGTTTCACTTCGGAGGAGGAAGATTAGGTAACACACTACACAGGTGTCATTAAACATTCTAAATCTAATCTTACATTAATTGATACAAGGAAATTGTTTGGTTTTTCTCGAATGTAAAAGGCGTTTTAGTAGGTACCTCTGGTTGCCTGAGTTACATTCATCTTTGGTTTTTCGGGATGACGCACTATAGAAAAACGAATCTTGGAAGGAACCTATGCGCGGCACTATTTTGTTTTGTTATTCTTCATATAACGAAATGCAAGCTAAGCCAAAACGATAACTCAATGAAACTTTGGGTCAAACCGTACGACTGCATAGGGATCTATCATCAAGGACTCCTGAAAGTGATAAGGATATCATATAAAATGTGAAATTTACTTTCATTTATTGGGACATTTTTTTTTTTTTAAATGTAGTAGGTTTCTGTTGTTATTTAGAGGAATTTCAATATAGGTGGCGCATATTATAAACCATCTCAAGACCTTTGTCCTGGAAGCTGTTTCTTTTGTCATAAATTGTAACTGTGTGCCGCTGTTGCTGCTGCTCCTTCTAAATTTTGCTGCAATATTTGCCATTGACTGTTGTTCCTCCAGACATATAATTCCCGAGGGAATGATAATGAATGGGGGTATATGAGCTGTGGTTTTTTTTTATCATTTTTTTTTTCAGCTTTCTAGGTCCTTGCTGCTGTTTGGGATGAATTCCAACTGCTCTAAAAATTCTAAAGAGTTAGAAAAGCAAAAAGGGAGCAAACACAGGAGGATTTTTTTATTTAATTTTTTTTATAGGAGCTTCAATATAGCTTTGTCTTTAGTTTCTATGCTTTGTCATACACTGTAAAAAATTCACAAATTGTTGAAACAAAGCTTAGGTATTTTTCCCCAAAATGTAGGGAATATTCATTAGAATTTTAAGGAAAAATACCTAAGCTTTTTTTTACTGTGTAGTTCATTCCTTAATTTGTATACAGAATATTGCACCTTCATCAACTATTTTTTTTTTTATTTATTTTTTTTTCTATGCATTCCCTTTCCCTTACTCGGAAAAGTGTGTCCTAAATATTTGACTTAAATAATTTTTTATTGAAATTTTTCGAAATAAATTTAAGGTTAATCTCTCTTGCCCGATTTATTATTTTTTGCCAATTTGCGTTGTGCCCTTCTGCAGTTTTACCGCCTATGGTGATGTCGTCAATATATAAATAAAGCGTCCAGGTAAAATTGCAAGATATTTCTCATTTAACTTTTGAAATTTCTCCGATGCTATGCTAACAACAAATTGTAGCAAGTTAAATTGATATGTACCGAAGGGGGGTGATCTAGTGATCTAGTTTAGGTATCAAGAAGTTTTCATGCTTCATGTTTGTATTATTCAACTCCTTTGGATCTAAACAGGGACCTATTTGGTTCCTCAACTATTACTAAATTGTGTGACCATTCCGATCGTCCTACTTTTTTTTGGTAATTATCCCTTGGCGTTCAACTTCATCCAGAGTATCTTTTAGAGGTTTCCGTACACTTATCCTAATTTGCAGTGTGTACATTTCTCGATATTTTTCTATGCCCGTAAATATTTAATCCTATATATATTTTTTTTATATATAATTTTATCCTTTTGTTTCATTCTCAATTTGATGTACGCGTTTTATTAACCCTGTAATATATGTTCTTTGCTGCAATATTTGGTTCGAGATGTACATATAATGAAAATGTATGACTCTCAACTGTATTTCTAGCTCGGAAGGTGTTTGGCTCTGGATTTGTGATTTCTACAGTTGTTTCCTCATTACTAGCATTTATAGACAACACATCTGAAACATGATTGTTGTTATTCCTAAGTGTTAATGGAATTCAATACTTTGGAATGCGTTTGATGCCCGATTAAATACAACGTTTTTTAACATTGCTTTTAATGGAGAATTCATTTCAGCAAACTTCGGGATGAGGTCACGTAGGTACTAAAACATTCCTAGCACCACAGACAAGAAATTCCCAGATATCGACACTAGTATCTGAGACAACTTACAATTAGATGTGCTAAAATCCATATAAACCCGGAATACTTTTTGAAAGCTTTTTAACTTTTTATTCAACCAAAGAAAGCTATCATTGCGAAGAATTTATGTGGCATAATACAGCAAGAGAGAGAGAGAGAGAATGTGTAGGGCTTTCTATTAGAGAGCCATTAGCTCGTATTAGTTGGACCGGGTTTTTGTGTTGTTTTGCACATCTAGATGTAAGTTATCTAGTACTAAGAAAGTGATGTATGAGAAGAACTCATAGCAAACCTCAATAACTCACTGATCTCGGCTAAATATATCATAGGTACGAACCAAAAAAAAATTTTCAATATAGGCAAAAGTTGATTTTTTTTCATAGAATTGAAATCGAGAATATTTCTTCAGAATTCGTGTGGATTATTGGTGGCTGAAGACGATTCGAAAAAATTGTGTCTGGATAGTCTCGACTTCATGGAAGTTGGATTGATTTGGTTACTTGGGCTTGTTAGCTAAAAATTATTATGAGCGTAGGCCTAGATACATCAGCGCGAAATTTTGTCTCAGGTCGGTAAAAATTTGTGTTCAATGTAGGAAAGAATTGATTTATTTCTTAGAATTGAAATCTGCCCTGGATTCTCACTCCGCTCTTACATCTATTCAACACTTATCTTCCCACATCTGAGTTTCCCTCTCTCTGGAAAAGCGCTACTGTGATTCCGATAGCTAAGAAAAGTTCCCCTGCCGATTTAAATGACTTCAGACCAGTTAGTCTACTACGAGTATACCAGCTGTCAATCAGGTTTTCGCACCGCTCAGAGTTGTGAAACTGCTCTCCTAAAAGTATCTATTGATATTCGCAGGGCTTTGGACGATAACAAGTTATGCCTGTTGGCCTTGCTGGACGACTCTAAGGCTATAGGATAGTGTTAGCCATGTTAAATTTCTGTCTAAGTTGTCAGATAAGTTTTAGTTTTTCTACGTCTGCCGTTAGCTTAATTTATTCCTTCCTGTCGGATAGATCCCAACTGGTCAAGGTCGACGGCTCTAGATCTAATACGTTTTCGCTAACATGTGGCGTCCCCCAGGGATCCATACTTGGTCCAGTATTGCTCTGTACTTACATTAATGACCTCCCTGATGTTATTGATGATTACAGTATTCACTTGTATGCGGATGATATTCAGCTATATTTGGCACGCTCAATTGGACTCATGGATGATTGTGCAGACCGCATCAATTCCGATTTAGTTAGGGTTTCAACTTGGGCCGTAGAAAATCATTTGAAACTTAATCCTGATAAATCCCAATCAATGGCGATATTAAGAGGGACTGTGGTAGATGTTAATGATGTTCTTCCAGTCTTTTTAGATTCGAAGATATTGTGATATAGTTATTCGGTGAGTACCCTGGGAGTTCATTTCAATGCCTCGATAATGTGCTGAAATCATATCAATAGTGTTGTACGTCGTATTTATACTGGTCTCCGCAGACTCTGGCTATCGGCTAGTATCCTCTCAAGGTCATTACGCTTGAAGCTTGTCAAAACTCTACTTATGCCTTATTTTCCACATCTAGACGCAGTCTCTCGAAGAAAGATCAATGTTGCTTTCAACGACTGTACGCGATTTTTTTTCTGGCTACAACGTTTTGACCATGTTTCTCCACATCGGCACGCTCTACCTGGCTGCTATTTGAATGTTCACTTGGTTCGCAAGGCTTTAATATTCCTCCATAAATTTATTTACTCAAAAAATCCCACCTACTTGTATAGTGAGCTTGTATTCATGCATGTATCTTCGAGAAATGTGAACATTTTGATACCTCGACATAGACATTCCATTCTGGAGAGCTCCTTCTTCGTTCGAATAGTTCATGTGTGGAAGTCACTTCCTGGTTATTTGCAGGGAACGCGCTCGCTGGGTGTCTTTCGGAATCTTATTACCCAATATATCCCTCCCGACAATCTAACTTCATAAAGCCTGGAAAGCCACCTAATGATCATGCTAATTACCGCCCTATTAGCCGATTAAATAATCTGTCAAAAATCTAGAAAAATTCAGCAAGAGGAAAGTTTTAAGCATTATTCATGATCATCCTTTCTGATCTCCAATTTGGTTTCAAAACAGGACATAATGTAATATAACCGCTTGTTAGAATGTTCCAAAATGTAAAAACCAATTTCAATCTGAAAAAAAACTACATGAATTGTATTGCTTGATGTACAAGCAGCAAAATAAACTTATCTTTTACAAAGTTATCTTTCAAGCTGCAATGTTTTACGGGGCCCTAGTTTAAAGTGCTAGATCTCACATTAAAAAACTGCAAATTGCCCGGAATAAAATTTTGAAAATGATCCTTAATTCACAGTTCCATTTCCCCACATCTGAGTTACACACAGAATCTGCTGTAGCTAATAAATTTTTTGTAATGTAGCTACGCCGATAATATCCTAATACGGCAACTTTGTCTAGCTTATGTAGGATAAGTTAGTAGATTTACGTGAAGTTAGTAGATTTTTATCTTAGGATAGTTTGTTCAATGGGGTTTCGTTAATAAAAAAATGAAAATTTTTTGAAAAAATTAAAAAAATTTGAAAAAATGAAAAAATTGAAAAAATTGAAAAAATGAAAAAAAATTGAAAAAATGAAAAAATTGAAAAAATGAAAAAAAGATATAGATAAAACAAAATTAAGTAAAAAAGATTAAGATTAGGGCAACCGAGAAAAAGAAAAAAATAGAATTACCACAAGCAAGAATGACTTAGATGTAGGATCTTCAGATATCAGAAAATACATTCAAGTGGATTTACGGACCTTAGCTCGCAATATGAATAATTAAACAGGTTCATATAATATCCTCATTATAAATTTAATATTTTATATCAGCCAGGCATAAGAACTGGAATAATGACTAGAATAATATATATCCATATATGTATATATGTAAGAATAATACATATTCTACACATATATAAAAAAAAATTTCGTGCAAAAACACAAACTAGGGGGTTACCATTCACTCAAAAAATTAGTTAAAAACCACTGATGACGCTCTGTGGCAGCAGCAGAAAACGTTATGGTATTGCCAATAAAGCGCCTACACGGCAGAATATGCAATAAAATGTATTACAAAAAATAGGATATACATAATCTGCGGAGACATATTCGACTAATATGCTAAAAGCCCACTCAAGTTGGTGGCCACCATCGTTACATTTATCGGGACGTAACGAGGGTGACACCAACGTCACAGATAAATGGAAATAGTTAATTCGGCGTTATTAAGGAGCAGTCACACACACACACATATATAAGTAGGGCATATCTTGTATTTGCAACAATTTAGCATGATAAGCCAACCACCTAAATTAGCCATGACAACCTAATTAAAGTATGAATAACGGTCAATAAAAATACACACATATAATGGACAATTTTTGGTTTACTTAGATTTGCCGTTGTTCACAAGTTTAAAATAATTGTATATCCAATAAAAAGCATTCGTATAAATAAATAAATGAAAAAGTAATTTATTCAAATAAATTACAGGAATCTACATATAAAATTGTAAAGAAAAATATACGCAAATAAATACTTACCTGAGAACACTTAGCTAATAACACAATAGTACACAAAATAAAAAAAACATAACACACTTTATTAGTAACACAATAAAAAAATTAATAAAAGAAGAACACAATACAACACACTAATGCACAAACACTTAGTCACTAACACAACAGAACACACAGAAAATAGAAACAACATACAACACAGAAAATAGCAGAGCACACCTAAATTATTAAAGACCTCCAAAATAGATCTATAAAACAAATGATAGAGGTTAGCAGAGCTCTGTTCGGGTGTAAAATTACCATGGGATACCAAACAATAAAGTAGATCAGTTCCCGCAAAAAGCTCACGGTAAAGAAACCCTTTAGTAACGTGCAGGGGTTCACTGGTGGATAAACTCCAACAGGTGATGGTGGAGAATAGTGCACCACCTTATCACACAGCGCTTCGCCAACGAACGGCACCTGCCATATGTAGGGTCGTAGATACATCTACGAATATATGAGGTGAGGGGCAACTGGCAAGACATCAAGCACTAATATTTTTTTCAATTTTTTTCATTTTTTCAATTTTTTCAATTTTTTCATTTTTTCAATTTTTTTCATTTTTTCAATTTTTTCATTTTTTCATTTTTTCATTTTATCAAATTTTTTCAATTTTTTCACAAATTTTTTCATTTTTTTATTTTTTCATAATTTTTTCACAAATTTTTTCAATTTTTTCATTTTTTCAATTTTTTCAATTTTTTTAATTTCTTCAATTTTTTTAATTTTTTCATTTTTTCAATTTTTTAATTTTTTCATTTTATCAAATTTTTTCAATTTTTTCACAAATTTTTTCATAATTTTTTCACAAAATTTTTCAATTTTTTCAATTTTTTCATTTTTTCGTCAGTTTCTACTAATTATAAAAAAATTCTAGTTAAATGAATGAAATGTATGCTTTTCAAACAAAATATAAGTGTCAGGTAAATTTAAAATTAAAGTGAAACTGAACTGGTATTGATTTTATATCTCGTGGGCTGGTTAGAGAAAAAGTTTATGGGTTTTCTGTACCATCTTGTTCTGAATTGTTTCTCGTATGTGATAATAGTGATTTCTTTATCAATTTCCTTCTTGCTGTGAGGTTGTTCTCTTACATACCTAGATTCTGAGAAAGCTCACTTTCATTCCCTTGTTGTTCCATTTGTTGATGTGGTAATCTATATACTTACTGGCGTATTTTGTTGATATCTTTCCTCCCATGGGTGCACATTTTCTTTGCCTGTACGCTGTATCATCCACCTTGAAATATGTAGTTAGCCTGTCATGTGTCGAATTCAATGATGTTCAGTAGGTTTCCATATAGCTTTGATTTGTGCGCCTATTTTGCTCTTTATTATATCTTTTAGCTTGGTGAAATTTATGTTCTCACACATATTTGCCAGATCCATTGCTATCCATACATATCCTTCCATGTGCTCTAGTGCCTTTATTTCGTTAATGGTGTGCAGTTTGTCCTTGACATTGAAATCGTGTTTGAGACAGTCTGCTTGTCTCCTTCTATCTAGGACTCTGTTAATATAAAATCCAAGGTGATGTTGATTGCTTTTCTTTTAGCTACAGTTGAGAGCATTTTGGGATGTTCGTTGGGGTTTAAGACTCTGATCTCTTAAAAGGGGGATGCCCACTTTTCATACAACCTTAGGCCCGGCATTTCCAAACATGAGAGATGTCTTAAACGATGGATTTTAATATTCTGAACATATTTTATTAAAAATGTTTATTTCAATTAAGCGGGGGGAAAGCTTTGGCAATCCGATGTAACTTGAGTGACTTACTTGAGTGAAAAAGTGGACTTTTCTACTTCTTGTGATTGCGCGGAATTGTTAAAGTCGTGAATGGCCATGGAAAAAATAACTGCGAAAATATATGCAAAATGTAGTAGCTGGGCTGTATGTAACTCAAGCATGTAAAAATGGGTTTTCTGGCTGTTGTAAAAATGTCCCGACAAAGTTTATGAATCTTGACAAAAGTGCCACCCGACAGGGCTCGGCGAGACCTTTAATTTCATATTCAGCATACCAAAAAAAAAAAAAACTGTCTGCGAATTGTAGCTGGTAATGAGCTGAGATGAACAGTGAAACCCGTTATCTGATCGGACATAACCCTAAGGTGCGAAAAATCTAGTACCTCAGTTCGAATGAAATAGAGGAAATTACTAAAAAATTAATATATGATCCCTATTTAAGGCTCCGAGTATAGGCGTGTGGGTACTCAAACTTCTTCTCAGGACCCAAGGAATTCGATTCTGTACTAGTTCCAAAATGTACTAGATAAAAACTCAAGTCTTCCCCCGCTTAATTGAAATAAACATTGTTAATAAAATATTTTCAAGAGTATCAAACTGCATCGTTTAAGACATCTCTCATGTCTGAAGGTGTCGGACCTAAAATGGGCATTCTCTTTGTTGAGGGCTATGAACATTCTTATCCAAATATAGAGGTTTACAATGAGCAACTCAAGTTATGAAATCGTATTTCTGCAGTCGGGTCTTATTTTATTATTCAGAGAGGTGCGATAAATCTTAAATCCAAGAGTCATGAACCTAACCTATTACATATATGTGTGTTTATTTACCGAAGTTAAGGTAATAAGCAAAAACTGAGTAACATCTTCTTAAATTTCATCTTTTCCTCAATCTCCTCCATTTTTTCATCCAAGCTCTTATTTGCCCAGTCATGAGTGATGGCTAGAAAAGTCATATTTACCTTCCCAGATCTTAAAGATAATAGGTTTCTACCTTCCGTGAGTGCAGTTTTCTGGGTAGTGGGCCAAATGCTCCCTTTATTTTGAATCGCAGTCACTTATCAGCATCTTATTTACCATCTCGGTCTTTTCTAGGAGCTTTACCCGGAATGGTTCCTTGTGCGTGGAATTAGTTAAGCTATCATATTTGGTTATTATGATTGGAACATTGTGAGTGATACGGGTGGAGCACTATACTTCCCATAATCGCCTGTTCAATTTAGTCACCAGGAAGATCAAAGAGGTACACTAAGGTAGATATGGGTCGTGTGGTAAGATGGGAAAAAGTGTCGTGTGGATAAAGACGATTGTTCAAAAGGATATCTACCTTTTCCAAGTGGTCATGATGACTTGCATTGGGTGATATTATCAGACGAAGCTTGGTATGGTAAATAACTAACTTTAAGGTTATCCTGACTTTTCATTTATCCTTAGTTGGAGTTATGTGAATTTCTATTTTGAATTTCGAAAGTTGGGCGATATTTTTTGGACTTCTGGGATAGGAACCCGGGGCAAGATGCTATAACTTCGAAAGATTCGACGTTCGATAATTTATTGGTATATTGTAACACCTTCGACAGGCGATAATTTCGAAAAAAATTAGATGTTTGTTAAAATTTATACAGTACTTTCACTAAGCTTTCTACAGCAGCTGTGGAAAACAGTAGTGAAAATTTATTTTGGATTTTTGGATTATTTTGGAGTAGAAAATACAGAGCGTTGCAAAGTTATAGATGCACTATGCAATATTACGGTACGCCATCTCTGTAGCGTTATCCTGTTGATAAATTAATTGATCATCAGCATGGCGCGCAATATACGGAAGGAGCTTTTGTGTAAGGACCTCCTTGTACTCGGGGCTATTCATACGGTAGGAAAGGAAGTCCAATTCTACAGTTCCATGACTACTAAAGGCGCCCCATATCATCAAGGACCCGCCTCCAAAGTTTCTTCTTTGAAAATATCGGGTATCTTTCCGCAGATCTTTCCAGTATCCGCACAGACCGTCTGGATCGTCAAGGTTATTTTTTTTTTTTTTTCATTTGAAAAAATTACCTAAAGGTTAAGTATCACAAGTTAATCATATGCATACATGACTCCAGTCTTGTGCAATATGAGCGCGAGCAAACGTGACACGCGCGAGCTTGTGGTGCCTTTTGCATAATCTCTCTGACAATATTCGGACTGCGCTATAGAGCGCGACAAATCGTTGATTTATGAGCTGTTATCCCGCATTTTACTTGAAGCTCAGTCAAAGAGATTGTTGAATGGGACGAAGCACGGCAAACCCTTCTCAAATCCCGTTCTCCTAATAATTTTCTTCTTCCTGGGTAGGACCTAGAACCGTAATTCTCGCGGTTCTTCAAGTAATTCCTGACAACATGGTCTGATTTACCAATTTTCTAGGCGATTTCCCGTTTTGAAGCAACAGGACTCCACAGCGCGTCAATGACACCATTTTGATGATCACTCAGTAAAGCTCCTCTAGGCCTAATGACAGTTTTCACTGTATTTCAATCAAAAAATAAATAAAAATCACAAAAAAATTAGCACAAACATTTTTCAAAATTTTTTAAAGTACTCACCAAGGCGGAAGCTTCTATAATAATGCAACAGTCTTTTTGCACATTTCTATCGAATTACGTGGTGTCAGCGATAACAAGAGAGAAGATTTCTTTTGCGATCACATATATCTCTCTCTTTTGCTATAGATATAGCGTACCGCACTATTACATGGTGCGTCTATAACTTTGCAACGCACTGTATCATAAAATTAACAGAACTGTATTCTACGAGTACACACCTAAATTTGTGGGACAAATTTAGTGAAGAGTACAAGGACAAATTAAAACGTAATGACTCCTTCATAGCAATTGTAAGTGGTGCCTGTAAAAAGCTAAACTCATTTCTTTCTCTGTACCGGCGGACTAGTAAAAATGATTTGCTATTTTAATACTTATCGACATAATGCCTCACCTACTTCAAGAACAATTTTTGAAATCAACTCTTTTGAGACTTTGAATAAGTACATTAAAAAAGAATGATAAGAATCACCCGTTGCAAAAAACCTCAGAGCAATGGTCAGCCGTTCATCTACTCTACACTATTACTGTATTAACTAGAATTTCGAAATCACTTTTAAGAGATTCTTGCGAGATTTCGAAAACCGGAAATATCGTCAATTTTTAAATCACGACCATCTTCTATCTAAAAATTTTCTGTTCCATAACATCTCCTTTTTAGCAAAATTTTCTCAAACGTTGAAGCAAGTACGACGAAAGATGCTGAAAATATGTTACTTTACTCGGAGAATATGTGATTAAAATAAAACATTTGAAAAACATTTTTCACATAAATATCCTATCAGATGTTTGACAAATGTTTGACAAACATTTCAAAAACATTCGTCAAACATTGTTTGTCAAATGTTTGACAAATATTTTTTTGCCAATGTTTGTTATGTGTGGATCATGCGCGTAGCCAGGTAGGGAAAGGGATGGGCACGGCCCACCCCAGAATATCTCAGTAAACTCGGTGCCCCCCCCCCCCAGTCCCCTCCGGAAAATACGATTCAAAATTTTTAAATCCAATTAATCGATCAATATTTATATATTTAAGTTTCAACCAAGCATGAGAAAATACATTGAAAGCAAATTTCGTTATATCGCTAGAAACAAATTTCTGTTCGAGCAATTTTTTTATTCATTTTTCATATGATCAAATCAGAAGTGCAAACACTTCACTTGTTCATTGCATTCATGCTCAGAAGTGAGATCACCCTCCCTTTCTGTTTTTTTCTGTTGTCTGTCCTGTACTCAAAGATCCCACTTTAATACAATTGTAGTAGATCTACTACACATTTTAGCGATTTACTTCCCTACTCGGTAGTAACTTATTTCTATTACACTTTAGGAATTTTAACAAATAAATAAAAATTACGAATTTATTTGTTCGCTTCCATCGTTACTGGTTAATATGTGGCTTAATAGGCTACAAGAGCTAAAGACATCTGTGCTGTTAGCTCGGAGGCCCGGAAACCGTCAGGTCCCGGCTTCAAAACCCGGATGAGGTGGTTGTTTTTTCTCTTGTACTTCAGAATTTGATTTGAATCGTAAAAATAAAAAGTTATTCTCTAAACATTCTTCTAAATGCTTAGCATTAGTTTGACGTTTTTACAATAACGTAATCCGAAAAATGAAGATAAGCTTTTCGGTTTAATAAAGTTGAAAGAGTATACCGCAGCTGAAATTTATAAAAGTACATAAATTTTTTTAAAAAGTTGTAAAATTCCTCTTTCAAATTAAATTCGATTGTGTTCTGACTCTGACAAACTTTGCTATAATGAGCGGTAACGTAAGTGGTGATAAGACCAAACTAACTAAAATAAACAAAATCTTATTTTATCTTGGTTATACTTGCCATAATTTCCATATGTGTGCTTCCGCAGCCACGTACCTAAACTTTCTAGAGACATAACTCGCTTTTTTCCAATATCAGTTAATGGCAACTACTTCACTTCCAGCTTCACAAATTTATTAACTGTCGGATCGCAGATACAGAAAATTGAATAATAAACAATATTTGAGTATCGGTACTTACGTATATACACAGCTACCTCAAAACACAAAAAGAATAAAAAACGTAGATTGCTCATTTTGAGATATTCAAGGATTACGGGGATATCCATTATCGCTGAAAACAAATTTTGAAAAAACAAACGTCGATTAACTTTTGTTAAGAACTTCAAAGCTTCCTAAAATTAATAACGTTTATTTGCAACTTTTTTTCCAATTTAAAAATCCATATCTCCGTCATGAATGAAAATATTTAAGCAAAGTTCTATTAACAATATAACGAACTTCCGGCAAAATTGTATCAAAATCGGAGATGGGCGATGGAAAAATTTGATATTATTCCTACATTTTCTGTGGAATGACCCAATAGCGCAAATGCGCAATCAAATTTTAACGTAACTTGTAGGTATTATGAGTTCTTAAATAAAACTCCGTAAGGCAAGTGCCACACCAGACTATTGATGTGCTACATTTACTTAAAGTGATCTGATTTTTATTTCAAACTTGCATGCACTTAAAATGGAATTCAGTGAGAAGGAATAGCTTTTGCTGTTATTATTATTAAAGAATGGATGAAAAAAGTTAAATAAATGCAAAAATTGGGTATTTGGTGGGTTATATATTAATATAGTCGGGATTTGTTGATGGCATTTACATCTAAAGGAAACTAACTATCATTCATGATCAATAATAAAATTGAGGCATCATTCATGATAAACGATAAAGTCCAACAATCATTCATGATAGAATCCTCCGGGAAGCTCAACGCTTCCTGGAAGGTGAGTTATGGAAAAAAAGAAGCCATGATAATGTAAATTGTAAAATTTAACTTCAAAAATTTATTGGAAGAAGCGTTTCGTATTGACAGAAACTCTAATACTCTTCAGTACGAAGTAAAAGTTAATAAAAAATTTCACAGTTTTCCAATTAACGACGACATTTCTCTCCAAACTTTTTCAAATTTATCCCTCTTGCAGTAGTCTGGACACGACTTAATTAGTTTTAAATTAAAACATCGACTAATGTACAATATAACATGTTCTTATTAAGATATTAGTGCTGTTGATAATCAGAACATCAGTGTCTGATGTGGGACTTGCCTAATGTGTTTTGGAGTTATTTTAAGTTTTCTGCTGAGGCATATATTATGTGCTAATTTCCAATATTATCTTCAAAATAACTTTGATATAAATGTGGCTTATAACGTATTTTCAGAACTTTTTTTAAATCTACTACGCTTGCACTCATTTCACTACAATTTTTTCATAAGCATTCATTGTACTGTACAGGACAAGAATAAAATAACAAAAAAAAACTCAAATGCGTATAACCTCACATAACCCGCTTGTAGCCTTTATGAGATGAAAATTGTTAGTTGGGTAATTGTGTCAGACTGGCCCCTACTAGGCCCACCCGACAACAAAACGCTGGCTACTCCAATGGTGTGGATGTACCTTTATTCGACAGGAAAATCGTTAACTGCTTGGAAACATGCTTACATGTTCCTATGAAAGGAGTGGGTAGAGATACCTCAAATTATCGACCAATATTGTAATCACTTCGATTCTTTTTCAAAGATTTTTGTCCCTTATTAACTCGAAATTTATGTCTTCTGTCTTTCCTCCAACATACTTAAGGAAGACATACATCAGCACCTCCTCCATTTTCCTCATATTCCCTAATAAACCTTTCTCTGTCTTCTTCCTGCCATGCTGTGCATTGAATCATAGGGTATCCCCTGAGCTTTGCTTAATAATATAAAAACAAAACTTCCCAGGGATATTAGTGGTGACATATGGGCATAGTTCAAAAATTGGAGTCAGAAATTTTTCAATTTAGAATTAAAAGAAAATTATATTAAAATGAGAATAATTTATTTATTCATTCTAAATCATTCACAATACCTTCCAACACCTGCGTGCAAATTTTTCAATTAAAAAAAAATAGTGATCTGGTGAGGAAAGATCTCCTTGCTATAGGGGAGGAGGAGGCCAGAATATTATAATAATAATAATAATATTATTTGCTGAAAGGAAATATTCATATATAGGCTAGCAGCTTGCATAACACGCACGCGCTGCCACCTATATTAATTATAAAAACAAAACAAAAATTTGTAATCATATTATAAAACATAAATTACTTTCCCTCTAAGAGACAAAACATTTCACGGCCAGTTGCATTCTACAATATCAATCAATACCGTCGTCACCAAACTGCATTTTCGTAGCTGTTATTATTGGTGTTGTTCACATCATCATCATCTTCATCATCATATTGTGTGGTGGTGCTTTCCACAATTACAGCGGAGACACACATTATATTTTCGTGACCCCGGATGAACCGAGTTAGCGGCCAGTGGCTTCAATTTCGTTTCATGATGAAGTTTAAGGCCCCCTTTTCTTGCATAGTGAACTATCAGCTGAGGTAATCAAATTGGAAAAATTGGTCACGATGTGCATTTTTTCAGTATTTCTTTTGGTGTGTATTTTTTATTTATTTTTTTTTCTGGGGTATAAGTTGTAATTTAAATGGCTTTTGTTAAGTAAGTACTATACACATCACAGAGTGGGGCAATAACATACATTCATAAATCGCACCAAAGTATGTACTTACATGAATTTATTAGTAAGCAGACATTGAGTATAATGGAAAGTTATTGAACTTTCGCGGATTTTGTAATAGAAAGTGACTCCATTGTTGTTACTCAATTATGTACAAATCATATGTAGGTAATATATGTAGGTATATATATTATCAATACGGGAAATACATTGATATGTATGTATCTTAATAGAGATGAAATAACGGTTGTAGAATGATTTAGAAAATATTTTATTATCCATATTAGTTCTCCCAATGTTGAATTTCCTCTCATCGACGATCGATCGATCTATTTTGGTTAAAATTTAACACTAGACTTAAGAATTTAAATTAGGAAGAAAATATTACTTAATAATTCCTTAAATTAGGCCTTCCAAGTAATCTTAACTTTGTAATTAAGTATTAGGGAAAAATAACGTAATAATTCCTTAAATTAGACCTTCAAAGTAATCTTAACTTTGTAATTAAGTATTAGGGAAAAATAACGTAATAATTCCTTAAATTAGACCTTCAAAGTAATCTTAACTGTGTAATTAAGTATTAGGGAAAAATAACGTAATAATTCCTTAAATTAGACCTTCAAAGTAATCTTAACTTTGTAATTAAGTATTAGGGAAAAATAACGTAATAATTCCTTAAATTAGACCTTCAAAGTAATCTTAACTGTGTAATTAAGTATTAGGGAAAAATAACGTAATAATTCCTTAAATTAGACCTTCAAAGTAATCTTAACTGTGTAATTAAGTATTAGGGAAAAATAACGTAATAATTCCTTAAATTAGACCTTCAAAGTAATCTTAACTTTGTAATTAAGTATTAGGGAAAAATAACGTAATAATTCCTTAAATTAGACCTTCAAAGTAATCTTAACTGTGTAATTAAGTATTAGGGAAAAATAACGTAATAATTCCTTAAATTAGACCTTCAAAGTCATCTTAACTTTGTAATTAAGGGACCATCTCAGTGTAACCGGCCAAAAAATTGTAAATTTTCCCAATTTTTTTTTTCAGATGGTTAGGAGGAGGGGGGGGGGGGGGGGGGGGGTCCGGATGATTTTTTTTACCAATAAAACCACTCTTTAGCAATACAAAAACGTTTTTTTCATTAGTTTTTATTTATTTTTACTTGTTGTTAATAATTATTTATTTAATAAATCCCTATGGAGGTTTTTGTTTTGTTTTAAATTTGACAAAATAGTGACGACCGACGGCTTGAGGAAAAAGTACGAAATTTAGCCTTGTTTTTCAACAGTTTTTCGTGTGAAAAATAGGAAGATTTCAAAAAAAAAAAACTTCCATAGGGACATAAAGAATGAAGCAAAGAAAATTCCGTAAAAATTTCAAGTCGATAAGTTGAAAACTCTCTCTCTGAGAGTTGACACAGTTTGTAAAAGCGCATTTCGAGAAAAACGCGTTTAAAGTTTGAAGGAGGGTTTTTTTTAAACATAAATTGTCTACTTACAATCAATCTGCTATCCCAGCTCCATACAAAATCCCTTCTGCTTGCTCGAATTGGTCCTGTTTGATAGTAATTTCGTTCCGTCGAGCTCTCGTGGCATCTTTACTGTCCAAGGAGCTGCGGCGGTTTGCATCCGTGATGCGCTTCGCATCATACATCTTGGCAAAATTCGCCGCTGTCGGTCCTAGCGTCACTCTCATGGCCTCCATAACCTTCAGGATTGGATGATAGCCTTCATTGAAGGTGCATACCGCGTGCATATACGTCGCAAATTCAATAATTTGTTTCCCGCAGAATATGTGTTTGGGAGCGAGTTGCAAAACGCAATGATTGAAAAACTCACATTATTATTTTGAGTGTTTGCGCCAGTGCATCTCTCCAATAAATCATCTGCTGATAAATCTGTGTAAATCGGCCTCAAAACCTCTTGTACATCGCCGTCGAGGGCTGGTGGATGAGGGTATTTGTCTGGAAAACCCTTGGCTTCGACTTTGCGCCATTCACACCACGATTCTTCTCCCGGAAGACAAAACTGTTGCTGAGGGTGTTCATCGGTTGAACTCTTATGATACAATGTCTCCCATATCGCTTTCTTCATATTATCTATCGAATCAGAGTTTTGACGAACTGCCAAGCCGTAATACTCGGGAATGTTTGGTCAACATCTTTAGAGTTAATTGCACTTTTTTCTGGTTGTCCTTGGCTGGTTTTTCAGTGGTGCTTTTTTTTTTTTTTTTGAGTAGTTGAACGAGTTCCTTTGTTTTGCCCTTCAGTCTTAATTTGCTTGTCTGTAATTTGCTTTTTGGCTTTTTTGAATTGGATTAACCTTTTCCTTGCTTCATCACCCCTTTTATAAAGACGTTTTTTTACATGTAAAACGCATTCCTTTTTTTTAACGGTAAAACTCTCTCCATAAGGTTTGGCTTCCAACAAAATCTTGAATGTTTTCGTATATCCGTCTCCAATATAAAATTCGTATTTTGCTTCATGTAATTCCTCTGAACTCTTGAAAATTTTCTTCATCCCATCAACTTCCATTTTCCCCGCGCTGCCTACGTGATTCACGTTGCACTGCGATTCGTGCGTCGCGCTCCATGCCTCGAATTCAACAGTATTTTCTTTTCCCTTCCATATTGAACCAGTTTTGCAGAAGCTCGACCTGACTGCAACGTCCAGCACTTTATTCGTATATTTTCCAATCGCAGACACAATACCCATCCGTGAAGAGAAACTGCGCTTCGACCAAGACCCGTCACTAGACACTGTGAGAATATTCGCTGCATTGCCCATTTCCGAATTTTTCTGCTTCTCTTCAATACCTGCCTTTTTTACAACGGCCCCACAAAACGTTTTTAGGGCAATGTTCAGCGTATCTAGGATTCCGTAATAAGTTTGGCTGTTAAAACATGAACCCAAATCCATCAAAGCAATGAAATTGTTCATGCCTTGTAAGCCGACGACGCCAAGAATTCGCATCACGAAAAGAAGTCCACGATTTATTTCGTATGCATTTTTTATCAGGGGACAAGAATGTATCTCAGTCGTGTCAGAACACGAACAATCAACACAAATTTTGAAACCCAGTCCACAAATCGATTTTTTGTAAAACTTAACATCACTATCTCATTTTTTGCATTTTAACAATTGTTGCAATGTACCAAAAACAAAAAAAAACGCGATAAAACAATAATTCAAGGCCTGGTCGATTTTTACTTCGAAGTCAGAACTTTTCCTAGCAAACTTTACTGCGGAAGTGCTCGCGAATGTAGTATCGGTCTCGATGAAATGCCGATTTGTGCCTTTAAACCCTGCAGGCCTCTTACTGCCTTGTCGAGAATGCGTACTTCTCGAGCCTTTTCGGTCTTGCCTCACAGATTTTTCAGATCATCTTCTATCCATTCTGAATAACAACATGAAACTGAGTACGTTTAGACCGCAGCTATTTAGGACTAGTTTTACGTAAGTCGACTTACGTAGGACTAATCCGGCTGCCGTTTAGTCCGTTTGACAGTTGTCAAATTTGTCAGATCTGCTTACTTATTCACGAAAAAAATGAGAAATAATATTAGTTCTACGTAAGTTGACTTACGTAAAACTAGTTCTAAATGGCACGGTCTAAATGGGACGTCTCACTGACGAATTTGTTGTAGCGACTGTACTAATGCGAATTTAATTTTCAAAATTTGACAGAACACGCACAACTATATTAACTTCAAGATGAGCAAAAAAAACGATTTTTCAAAAATTTTACACTGAGATGGTCCCTTAAGTAGGGGAGACCGGGGTAATTTCGTCCACCTTTTTTCTTTATCGATTTTTTGTGCCAAAATTTAAAATTTTTATAGATTGAGCCGTTTCATTGTAAAGGGTGAACTCTTACCAACAATATATAAAAAGATTTGTTGACCTAGTTTGCTTTGTTTAGGAGTTATTTGATTAATTGTAAATAAATGCAACTTTTGTAATTTCAAAAATGCTGGGGTAATTCCGTCCGCTCCCGGGGTAATTTCGTTCGCTCGATTTCTGATTGAATTTTTAATGAAAAATGCAGTTATTACAAGTCTTTAAATATGTTTTATTATTTGCATATATAAAAAATAGGGAAACTTAATTCGAATCCTCGTCCGTCGTGCCTTTTTGGCAATTTACGCATGCGAAGTAAGTATTTCCCGTGCGGACGCATTTATCATGTGCCTTCCCGTTACAGGAAATACATTTTTTCACAGAACCCCTTTTTCCGATATTAGCAAAGCACACGCAGCACACTTCGTTGGAGGCTGACCTGCTCAGACTCGTTTTTTTGTTGACGTTTTGCGTCCGGCTCGTTGAGGGCTGCGGTTCCAAATTTTGGACATTTTTTCTTGGCCTCCCTCTTTTTTTTGGTGTCGTAACTTTACAGTCTTTTAAGGCTTTTTTACTTGGCGTAATATTTTTACGTTTTTTCCGTAGCGACTCTACTTGCTCCGCGGCTAAGTTCTTCATATTAGGTGAGTCGGTCAGGACAGCGGTCGATCTTCGTTTTCTTCCTCTTCTTGTAGGAGTTCTTTCAGCGGCTTTCGGAAATGCTCGAATGCTTTCGAGAATTTTACCCAAGTCAGCCGAATCATCTCGGCGAGAAGTGGAAGAAGCAGTGAAATCGAGATCCTCGGGGTTTGCTCCGTGGTTGTCAGCTCTGTCGTTATCAATTTCGCCGTTGTAAGCTCCGTCGTTGTCAGTTCCATTGTCTGCCGCTCCATCGTTGGCTGCTGTGTCGGGATTTGCTCCATTCGTGTTACCTTCAGCCGGGTAAGTTTTCTCTGGATTTGGTCGATCGGTGACGCTGCTCGGAAGAAACTCACATTCCTCGAAAATTTCTGGATTTATTGGAGCGATGCCAGTATTTTTAAACCCAGAGACAATATTTTTATATGTCACGGCCAGCGGCAGAGCCTTATCGATGATTCCGGGGATGTCATAGATCGTCATTGACTTTCCGGGATTCGAAGTCATCCAGTGATCGCAGTGACTGTTAATGCTTTTCTTTAGTGGCCCAAATACCGTGCGATCTAACGGTTGCAGTTTGTGCGAGCAGTGCGGGGGTAATGAAAGCACAACGATTCCGTTTGATTTGCAGAAATCAAGTCCAGCGATCGATAAATGTGACTCATGGTTGTCAAGTATTAGCAACACTGGATTGCCGACTGATGCTCGCACATGTGATTGAAAGAACCGCAGAAATTCGAGAAAATGCTCCGCTGTCATCCAGCCACTTTGATTCGCAACGCCGGCACATCCTGGTGGTCCACCGTTCAGAAAGTGATCTTTGAAATTTTTCCGGGGGAAAACGAAAAATGGTGGTACACAACATCCGCTCGCTGATACTGCCATCGCCAAAGTCACCAGACTTCCTCTTTCCGCTGATGTGACTCGCCCAATTTGTTTGACACCTCGGCGTCCGATTACTCTAGCTGGTGTTTGTACAGTTGTTACTCCGGTCTCGTCCATATTCCATATACAATGTACTGGAAAACGATGCTTGTCCATTACAGATTTCAGCAGCGTGAAAAATCTGTTTACGTTTGTACGATTGAAGCTGGTTGCGCGTGCTAGACTTGTCGCCTCTGGTTTACGAACGGATAACTCCCGATGGCGTTTCAAAAATGAGGTAAGCCAACCCTCCCCGGCCATGCGAGAATTTTCCCACGATGCTGGAATTTTGACGTTCATTTTATTGGCGAAGTCGAAAGCTAATCCACGAGTTTCCTTTGCAGTCAGCCCAAAGTACATGTCGTTACATGCAACCAGGTATGCCACCAAAGCCATTTCGCCTTTATCTCCCAGAATCTATATTAAAACCCACTGTTAGATAATGAAAACGGACTTTGCTACATATACAGCGTGTATTACAAAAAAGGAAACATTACTCACCGAGGATACGCCAACATTTCTGGTGATAACGTCATCAATCCGCTCGATTTTATTGCCGTTATTTTTAAGCCAGTCACTCAGTGTCATTCTGGGATCTTTAAACCTACGCGCGGCTTCGCGAATGCTCAGTTTATCTTTTCTTATAGCAACAATTGCCAATTTCAATTGCCCTTTGTCGGTAGCAGTAGTTTTACGTATATAATTACGGACCATATTCCTGAAATAGAAAGTGACGAAATTACCCCGGTAGCTTCTGGACGAAATTACCCCAACAGACCTTTTTGTTTTATTATTTGATACTAAGGAGAAATAAAAAAAATTTGAAAAATCCGTCACAGCAATCGTGTTCTGCACACTTTTCTACGTAAAAATCACTTACTTAATAATTATTTGACAGGCGATTAATTATTGGTTTAAAAAATTTTCGAGGGGCACTTGATTTAACTTTCGGTCTTCGCAAACACAAGTCGCACAGTAAAGTGCACATCGTGGCACATAACAAACCAAAACTTCGCAAAACTTCGTTGACGATGAAGACATGATAACACGCGTTTACAGTTCTTATGGCAGGTTCATACATCATACGGGAGATGAGATAACCACACTGGACGAAATTACCCCATGGACGAAATTACCCCGGTCTCCCCTACTAGGGAAAAATAACGTAATAATTCCTTCTTAATTTACCTCATATGAATGAAGATAATTTGGGAAATAAATAAGGAAAATTTCCTGCAATTGAGTCAAATTTTCTTACTTTTTACCTAAATTTTACTTAACCTTGAAGTCAACTTTAAGGAAATGTATGGACTTTTCAGTTGGATCTATTCCCAAATTAAAGGCAAGATAACGTAAGTATTCCCCCTATTCGAGATTGTGTTCGAATTCTAGAAAAAAGTTAACCTTAATGAACACATTTGAAATTAGTTGAATTTACGTAATTCTGCCTTCAATCGGCAATTGGAGGAAGAAGTTTTTTTTCATTTTTGGTAGATAAATATGTCACAGGAATATTTTCAACGTATCTCGGTGTTCAGTTTTATTGCGAAATATTTTAAATAAAAGACAATTAATACAGGGTTTTCCAATAAGAGGTGCCATTTTTTGAGATAAATGATCGGATCTTTATTTCATTATAAAGAGGAAGGCATGCCGTTAATAATGGAAAATAACATCAGTCAAACTACCACCACGACCACACCTACAGGACCATATCCTTTTCATGAAATTTTCCATAACCAAATCGCAAAGTGTCCTCAATAGCCTCACGAATTCCATCTTTGAGGTCTTGAGTCCACGCTGGGCTGTTGGCGTAGACCTTCTCTTTCACGTGGCCCCAAAGGAAGAACTCGCAAGGTGTTAAGTCACAAGATCTCGGTGGCCAATTGTGATCACCTCTTCGAGAGATAACACGGTCCGGAAACTTTTCCCGTAAAAAATCATTAATCATCTGTCGATAGCGCAATCCATTCACCGTAACTGTAGCTCCAGCCTCATTTTCGAAAAAGTAAGGTCCAATGACCCCGCGGGACCATAAACCGCACCAAACAGTCACACGTTGAGGATAGAGGGGCTTTTCAGCAATAACTCTTGGGTTTTCCGAGCCCCAGATGCGACAATTTTGCTTGTTGACGAAGCCATCGAGGTGGAAATGGGCCTCATCACTCAAGATGAGTTTTCGATGGAATTCCGGATCATTTTCATGCATTTCAAGGACCCAATCAGCAAAGACTCGACGTTGTTGATGATCGGCCGGCTTGAGTTCTTGTGTTTATAAGCCTTAAGACCCAAATCTTTATACAAAATACGGTGTAATGACGTTTGTGGAATGCCTAATTCCAAAGAACGACGAGGAATGGACAAACCTGGGTTTTCTTCAACACTTTCGGCTACAGCAGCAATATTCTCGGCTGTTCTTGAGCGACATGCACGGGTTTTATTCTTCACATCACTAACTTGTCCCGACATACAGCTCGAATTTTTCTACCAATTTCTGTATTGCGGTCCGACAAGGTGCTTCACGACGACCCAAAAATGTTCGAGTTTTACGAACCGTCTCTGCCACATTTTCACCATTTTTATAGTGAATTTTAATAATGTCAATGCGTTGTTGAATCGTGTATCGTTCCATTTTTATTAATGGCGTAGTTTCTACTTGTCAAATGTTAAATGACAGCTCCAAAAGAGACATCTACCGAAATTGCGGGCTAATTAAAATAACACCTCTTATTGGAAAACCCTTTATATGGCTTCTAATTTCTCCGAAAAAGCCAAATCTTATCGACACACATGTTGCTCCATCTTACACCACATTTATATCGGAACAAGTCGGGCTCTCTGGAATGCTATTTGCATCATTTCTCCAAGATGCTACACTTGATTTGGGCCAATGCACATGATTAATTCATTCCCAACAATGTGAATACGCATATTCAACTGCCTTTGCATTTACCCGCTTTTTAATAAATTTTACTATCTTGTATCCAAATTATGATGCTAATGACATGGTTTACACTATTCTTAAGATGTAAATGTAATTCAGAAATTAGTAATATCGAGATATCCTTAAAAAAAAAAAGATGGCGCGTTAAGTTCTTTTACAATCAATTCAATCTGTCAATTATCAAAATCTCTTTTTTTCATATTGAGGCTAAATTGGATAATTTAGAGCAAAATGCCCAAAATTTGTTTATAGTTAAAAATTATCGTTGCCGTGGAACACAAAATTACCTAAACAGGGAGTCTTGCCCTAAAAGTCGAAAATATCGGTTATTTAACACGTTCGCGATATTGACTTTATAAACTTAATTCATATTTTGACGTCGTGTACCACTGGTGGTACATTTGTCATTTAGACCATTAGCCATTACCATTACAGGTGGTGGGCACCTATAATGCAAACTGCATAAAAACTTTCACAACTTTAATGTAATTCAGAGTTTTAACCCAGCGGGAAATAGTAGAACCCCTGTGTTGGTAGTGAATTATAACATCAATGAAAGTACAAAAAGATGTAGGTGGCTACTTAGGTAATGACCTGTAAGCGAAGCGGTAATGAGTTAGGAATTTTCTTTGAAACTTGCAAAATTACGTTAGGTGGCTTTGATTACATGTTTGAACTTGTAAAATTGCGTTTAAGCTTGCTCTTTCCTCTGGTGCACGTGACATCACGTCACGGCTTTCAGTTTGGTCACAACTTGTCAATATTTATTTAGTGGAAAGTGTTAGGCACAAAGTGAATATTTTAAAGTTAATGTTTGGAGAGCTTATTTTAAGGTACGTCTTCCTTTTATTTTATTTAGTGTTAGAAAGAGGAAATTGTAGTTACACTAAAATACATATGCTATAAGAAAACAATATAAGACTTTTCTCAACTCCAATAGGTTGGTGCAGTAAAAAAAATTAGATTTCCGGGAAATTTGAAAAATAAATTACATCAGCTACTAGGAAAAGAAGTAATATTGAAATACAATTACGACGGTGTGCAAGGAAAACATGCCTTTAAAAACCTGAAAAGATTAAACTCAGTCTTTTTCAGTAAGTTGATTTATGCATATTTATAGTTCTAAATAATTTATTTACTTTATTCATAGGACCATTTAACACGGACGGTTATACAAATAATGAATATATTCAAGAGATTAGACATGCATTTAAAATAAAAGAAAATAGACATCACAAGAACGAGTGTATAAAAAATAAGAAACTAAAAGATCAAAATATGTTAACAGCATAAAAAGAAAAAAAATGTGCAGTTTCCAGTTAATTTACTATTTTATTTTATTTTTTACTTATGGAATTTTGTTTACTTTTTTTATTATTATTTACTTTTTTGTCGCTATATCAATGAATTTTTCCTTCAAAGTAAATTAATTGAAAAATAAATTACATTTATGCGCGTACAACAGAAAGAATTGCATTTTTTTTAGTTATAATTCATTATTATTTAAGAGATTACCTGCAACTGGTGATTTCAACAACTACTTTTCTCTCATGAAGTAATTACTTTATGGTAAGTGGTAAAGTAAGTACTCGGCAGCCTAGGACATCGTAATGTCATTTGTGAAATAAGTAATAACTGAGAAGGAGAGAAGTATGAGATTACCTGCAACTGGTGATTTCAGCAACTACTTTTCACTCCTGAAATAATTACTTTATGGTAAGGGGTAAAGTAAGTACTCGGCAGCCTAGGACATCATCATGTAAAAGTAATTGGTGCTGTAATTGGCAGGATAATGGGTAGACCTTACAATTAGACATTATGGAATCGATGCAGTATATGTTACAGTTCCCACTGGGAAGCTTGCGACCGTTGGAGATATACACAAAGATACTATGCTATCAGTGTACCACCGATCGCGCACTTATGTTTAGAAAAAGGCATGTTTTATTCAGTTTAAATGTATTAATTTTTATAGCGTTCTCATTATAACAAAACTTAAAAATAACTCAATTTATTTAACAAAAAAAAAAAAACGTAAAAACAAAAAAAAGACTATTCAAATGTATTATATTATGTTACGCAAAAATAATACTAGTGTGATATAAAATTACTTCTGCTTTTCATTAAAACACTCCACACATTGTTGGTTGATCATCACAATTGTTGCAGAAAGTCTATACTCTTTTTGTTTTACCCCGTGCTTCCATGTTCTTGAGATATTTGCTCGTAGCACGGTAAGCATCTTTTCCTTGCTGTTCTTGCGCTGCTTTTTCGTTTGAAAAGTTGGTGTACAGAAGGCTTCCTTTGATTTAGGGTAGCAGTGCTATTTGAGACTGTCGTTGCTTCGACATTCTTCAAGAGGCCTTCAATAATTTTTTCTCTAAAATTTATCATTGATACTTTGTTTGTTGATTGGATGTACTTGTTAAAGATAACCCACGAACTGACGATACTAACACCAAGGAGAAGCTCAAATCCAACTTTTTTATACCACTTAATAGTCTTGCGTAATGGCGATTAATAATTTGTCATTTGGTCCGAATAGTCTACACCTTTTTTTTCTTTATTATAAGCTATAATTGCTGGAGGCTTCATTATATCTTCTCCGAATCTACTCCTTTTTCCGGTTGGTACTAAGATAATAGTGTGATCTGGGGTTGCTAGAAATCATAAGCACTGACCTTTTGTTAGTCCATTTTAAAACACGTATTCCGTTTCTATTTTCTTTACCAAATACTTCTCCTTTTTTAACTTTTTTCATGCACGTCGATTTATCCAGAGAGTACCGCAAATATATGTCTTCCTTTTCAATAATTCTTCGCTTAGTTGTACACTAGTGTAAAAGCTGCCGGCGTATAATGTACTGCCTTGGTCCAAAAGGCGTTGAAGCAATTCCATTGTTACATCATATGAATGCCCATAACCGGAAGTACTGCTGGTTCTTCCAGCACAAATTTTCACGTGTTACGTGTAGCCATGGGTGTTGCATAGCTTTTACTATTTCACTCCGTATTTATGGGACTTACCTGGAATATATTGCTTGAAAAAAACTCTGCCTCTCCACGGGATCATCGACTCATCTATGATGACTGCTTCCCTGGGAGTTAGAGATGATTTGAAGTTTTGTGCGATAATGTCAAGCAGTGGATTTATTTTCGCTAATCTTGTTTCTCCCACGGGAGTTTCACTGTCAGCGATATGCACACATTTTAATAATACTTCAAATCGAATACGCGACATTGCTTTTACAATAACAGGATTTCTGTAAGTAGGGTTTTTCGACCAATATAATCTCATACTAGGAACAGGGCAAATACCAATTATTAAATCAACAGAAAGTAGTTTCTTGATTTCCTCCTCATTCGTGTCCTTCCATTTTGCCATAATTGAACGAGAACTGTTAATGTGCGATTGAATGAATTGCGCCGCATATCTGTTTGTTTCTGTCACAATAAGTTTCAGTACTGCATCACTTAAAAATATTTTATAAATACTGAAAGGATCAGTAGAACCTTAGTTACATCGCAGGACAGCGTGTTCTTCGGCAAAGTTGAATTCTCGCACTAGACTTCTAGCTTCTTCCCATTCATCTGATAAAGAAGGAACAGTAATAGCTGCATGCTCCTGACAAATATCGTCCAATTCCTCAGCTTTACTGCTCCCAAGGTCAGTTGCGATATCACTATTATTCTCTGTATCATCACATTGTGAGGGTATGCAAGAAGAGAATTGTAAAAAATGTAAATAAATTATGTATTTGAAATCCATGTACCACTCGTAGTACACGACGACCATTATGCAGATCGTTTTCTATATGACGTTGTGCGCCACTCACAGTGGTACACTCTTTAAATGTTGTTAAAAGTATGTAGAATATTCATACTAATTTAAAAAAAAACATATCTGTGTTACTTAAAATAATAAATAATTCACAAACAACCACGAAAACAATTAACGTCCAGAAAGAAAAGCACTTAACGCTGCCGAACTCTCAATGTACCACGATGTCGCGAACGTGTTAAAAACGATTAAAGATAATTTAAATTAATTTCAAGCTTCTAAATGGCAAACGAAACATTAATTTTAAAAACTTTAAAATTATTATTTTTTAAATATGTCTAAAATATTTTTCAAGCGTGTTGGTGTTTTTCGAAAAATTATTTCCATATTTTTCAATAAAGTTTTTTGTCGTTTTAAAAAGCACATAATTTCCATACAGCGTGTTTCCTCCTGCTCAACCAGCCCAGTACCTCTTTCCACTCAGAAGTTATTGGGGTCTAAACTAAAAATTTCGGATTTTTTTTTTTTTTTTTTTTGCAAAAGGGTTGTTAACAGTAGAAACTGTAAACTATGAACTTTTAGCGGATACTCAGGTATAATGTTCTAAGTACCAACTATTTATTTCACGTAACCAGTTGTTGCTGTGTACCCTTATAGGTACTGAACTCCTGGTAGAGTCTTGTAGCAACAGTGCTTGTGAGTTGGAGATTATGGTTCTTGTTAGCGTAGCACAGGTACATAACGCAGTTGTAACATCCACGACTAAGAATTAGAGTCGAGATGTAGTTCGGTAGCGAGTGTTGCTAGCAGGTTTCAACTTGCACACTGAATGCGTGACAGCTCAAAACGTACTTGTAACGCTTACCGTCTGTGGACAATTAGCACCCCAGGGAGCGGATACTTATTACTGAAAATTTAACGTTAAAAGAATATATATAATCCAAATACAAGGACATGGCGTGTTCTAGCACACATGTATTTTCTTGTCCAGGTCGATACACCATCGACCGATGACGTCACTGCTAATTACGTCGGGTTCTGGAGTCAAATAGCGTCAGTCTGGAGAACACCTGTAAGAAGCGTAAGAGATCGGCTGACCCAATGTCAAGCCGACCAATACGTGCTGACTAGTTCAACTGTACTGTATCGAACTTATTCCACTGTCCTTTTGATAGACAGTTAGAGACTGGTCAGCCAGTTAGAGACTGGTCAGTAGTAATTCCAGCAGCTTTGTGACCAGGCAGTTGGAGATTGCTCGGCGAGTAGAGTCTGGTTCGCCGCCCTTGCGCGCTGCTGGTGAGAGGTTGAACTTCTTGTACCTAATTAGATTTAGGTAACGGCGTATGGATGTCAGCTCTTTAGCTAACGCCTTCCTCGTTCTCAAGTCAGCTATAAAACTGGAAGAAAAATAGAAAGGAGGGAGGGACCGCTATCTGAACATATGTCTTCCGCCATTAAGCTACGTATTGATAGTCCTGGTTTCTCTGTTCCTGAATTTCTTTATTCATGTGTCAAGAGCCCAAAAAAATATTTTTAACGTTATAATGTCGATTTAAGAGAATTCTGTAAAATTTATCAATTCAAGTTCTGACTGAACAATAATTCCTTTTGTATTTTTGTTTTTTTAATTCTATTTCACATCCTACTTACACATACCATTTTCTAATTCTCAAAGTGACCTTCGTCGAGTTTTACGAAAAGCGAACAGATTTAATTCGGTTGCCTCAAGTCGTAAACGCCGCGCCTGACGTCGTCAAGTCGCCACAAACTCTCCTCTTTAATGTGGCTTATTACATCCTATGTTCTATCTGTCGTCATTAAACAGTTATTAGCTCTTAATCTATTCTCAAACCTATTCTCAAAGATAATTTGTTCCCTTAGTGACTGAAAATACGTCATTTAAAAAAGATATCGTCTAATTTCGGTATGTTCTATAACTCCTGAGAGGAGAGTAGTACGGGGCTGATTGAGCAGTCGCTGGAAAGACCATTAAGTTCTGCATATAATTAGTTCTTAACTATTACCGTAGCCCTGTACTTTTTAAGACACAGGGTGTTTTGTGAAAAAAACTAGCTTTTTTTCTTAATCACCCTGTAACTCCGAAGCGGTTGATATGCCCCCGCCCCACTGCCATACATTTTTTTGTTTTTCTAGGTGAGTACTATCACCTCCTGCGCAACTGACCCCCATGGAGGATACACCCTATATATTTTATTAAAGCAACACTTTTCATAATCATTCTTGAGTTAGAGTTGTGTGGCTTATTTATAATGTTTACATCACCTATCTAGTAAGGAAAATATACACACACAATTTTTTATAAAATGAAATTGGCACACACGTTAACATGGGTTAAACTAGGTAGAAAATAGGTCGAGATTAAGGAAAATTTACGTAAATTTGACGTGGAATTTACGTTCAATTTACGAAATCAAAAAAATTTGTCCTCGGCCCTATAGGGAAATATTCCCCAATTGCTCGGAGCACGCTTGCTGAGAAGACATTTTCTCGCTGCCTGAGGTACACTGATATATTTAATGAAACCGTTAACCTTCAGACTCAGCACAATGGAGGAAGAAGAAGGGCCTCTGTACGGTGCTGGAAGAGCTGGACTGCGTTCCAAAACATAGCTACAGTTGACTACAGTTGACTTCAATCGTTTCAAAGCCCATTAGTCAACTGAAATATGTTAGGTGAGTTGACTATTGTGCGCTATGAAGTCAGCTATAGTCAACTGTGGCTATGTTTTGGAATGCACTCCTGATGAAGTAAGTTGTCAAAGATTTATAATGTTAAATTTAAAATGCGTTTCTCTGGGAACAACATTTGTCAGCACACGGGCGCTCTACAGCTTTAATGATTCAACCGATTTACATGAATCTGTGCGAAATTGAAAGGCAATTCAATCAGGAAACGAGTTTTATGTAGAAAGAGTTTTTTCGTCCGTTGAAGCAAGAAAAACAGGGCAAAAAAATGTTTTTTTTCCAAACGGCTGGCATTTCGTTATGTAGAGGTTTTTTTTCTAAACGAAAACCGATAATCGCCCCCCCCCCTCCAAATTTCATGTAGTTTAATAATTTTCAGGCCTATTTGTCTCGGATGAACTGGTGGAAGAGCTGTGGAGCGCCCCGAGCAGACCAAAACACGACGCGCACGGTTTTTTCATTGATGGGAGCTTGCTTTGATTTTTTTGTAAATAAAATTGGAGTTTACTCTCCATTGTTAGAAGAATAAAATACGGTAAATGAAACCCATTTCCAAAAGTATTTATTTTATCTAAAAATAAAATTCCCAAAGTTCATGTATTTTTCATACCTCTCAACGACAGTGTCTTCCCTTAAAAACAATTAGTCGCTGGCCTAATTTACATCGAATAGACGTAAATTCAACCAGAAAATGAAGGGAAAATGTTGCTTGGGCTATTTCAAGTGAAGTATCCACAAAACTTAAAATAATCAAATTAATTTCACACTGTCACATCCCCGCGCCGCTGTTATGGTTATTTATACTAAAATCAGAACATTACAAAAACAATATCGAGAGATTAGTGATACTTAACACTAGAAGTACCACCAGTTTGTATTATATACTTATTTCTATCAAACCGGTCAAGATGACCGGGGTTGGGGTTGCTATCATCCACCCTAAAAGTATCCTGATAAAAAAAAATTCGTCTACGAATTGTAACCGGTAATTACCTGATCAAAGTACTAAAAAAGTGAGCATTGGGATCGAAAGAGGAGCAAAAGCAAAGTACTGATGTTAAAAAAAATAAAAAAATATGCTGCGGCTCCCGCGGAGGGGGGTCAAATTTATTCCTAAAACAAAATGGGTAATCTAGGGGATCTTTGAGCATGCTTTTTTTTTAGAAGTTTGTGTACCTATCCACATGCCTATGCGCCGAGGTCAAATGGCTGAGTTATTATCATAAAATCTGAACCCCCCTCCACTCGATCGAAAAACGTAGTACCCTATTACAGTAACGCACCCAGGATTTGTCTTCGTAGGGGGGGGGGGCATAGATGTCCCGCCGCACCCATCTGAGCACTTAAGAGCTGCTATTGTAGATTAAAAGGTTTTATTTTATTTTATCTGACTTTGTAATAATATACAGACCACATTTTATACGTAACTTGTAAATTATGTTCAGAAAACTGACATTCTGTGGGGGGTCGGTCCCGTTCGCCACCCCCCCCCCCTCTCGGTGTGCCTTGCCCTATTACACCCACGCTATAATTATGTATCACACAAAAAATAATCAATCCAATCGGCTGCCTTGTTTGGGAGCTTTTTGGGAGGACACGGGAAATGCTCGTATGGAGAATTTCGAGGCAATTTTTTGAAACGTTACTTCCTTTGGAACCCCCGGCCCCCCTTGGGGTGGTTTGTAGCCTACAACGAAACTGGTACTTGAAGATATCAACGACCGCGCTACGCCTCTTGTTTCCGGAGATATAAACAAAAACATTTCACCCCCCCCCCCCCCCCCAAATTACGGAGAAAAGATGTTTTGCCCGTATCCCCTCCCCCAAGTCCCCCACCAAATTTTCTTGACTCTCTGAGAAGAAAAAAAGTAGTTGCGGTTCCGATATCCATGTACTAAACGAATGGTGGAAGTTTAACCTTGAGCTAAAGTCGACTATTTGTAATAGTACGGCTTGCGGTTGTCGTAGTGTTTGGATGTTAGAAGCAAGACTGCCAATCGTTGCTACAAAAGACACGGTTATCGATTGCGGCTTGTTCTTCTATAGAACGGGACGTATACCTGTCGGACAAGCTCTAAGCCTTGGCAGTTTGTGTGGAGATGATGAAACCGGCAAATCCTTTCAGTAGTCAAAACAGGATAGATTTCGTAGCTTCCGGTCCAGACTCAGTTACGATGTATGGTCGATGTATGTCGGAATGGTCACTGATATTACCACTAAGATGGGGGGAAACATTAAAACTAAAACTAAGAAACTTAATAGTCGATCGATGGCAGAGCGGTCCTTGATCGTCTTTCTAAGGAACTGTTAGTGGCTATTGTTTCCACTAATATGAAGATAACGTGTGAGTTTGACGTTTAATCAAGCGGTCCAAATCTGGTTCAGGCAGAATTACAGGCAGACCAAGCCGACTTGAGAGAGAGAGCGTCGGATAGTCCTGTTATGTTGTCGACATGTGGCGTGGATGGGGAAGGGTTGGGGGGGGGGACATACTCGGCTCTTACAGTCAGCCATTAGGGGCACGTTATCTAGAGCAGACTGTAAATAAAAATTTATCTATTTCACATAAAAGGCATCGGGGATATTCCGGAGAGGAGAATCAAATTCTTATAGCTGCTTGATGTTGTCTTGATTTCTATTTATTCTCCGTACAATAAATTCTTCGATACTTAAATAAGGAAAAATTATTAATTAACAATTGTCTAAATATTTTTAAGTTGACACAAAAGCTAATTACATTATTTTGTTTTTCATTTTTCACAATTTCGCGGCATACTACCCAACTAAATCCCTATTGTGTCGTTAGCAACATATCTCAAGGTATTTTAACCAGAATTTAAATACAGCGATCAGCGATTTTTGCAATCTATACTGTCCTCGTCAAAATCAAAATGCAGTATATAATTAGTATGTAAAGTGAACCATAGTGGTTTGGGGGGAGGGTGATACAGAAAGATTGTGAAAATGATCCTAGAATTTAATAATTGCGTGTGGAGGAATATGGCGCGTCAGAATTATAATAATATGTGCTAAAATTGCGACATTGCATCATATTTGCGCCTTTGAATTTGTTATCCGTGTGTCTTTTTATTCTCCCCCCCCCCCTCCCACCGCCCTCCATCCATCATATAATCAGAGAGGCAGAGAATTTCGTACTATATTTTGCCAAAAAGCTTTTAATCTTAATTGTCAACATGGCGTTCTTCTAAATAGTGTTGAACGTTGTATTGGTGGTGTCGCTACTCACATGACTCACAAAGTTCACAAAGCTTATTTTGGCAATAAATTCAATAGAAATAAAATAAATAAAATAAATAAAATAATAATAATAAATTAATCAATGGATGACTGGGAATTAGGGCGGAAAGGGGTAAACGAAAATTCTTTCAAATAACATGATAACGCGCCTATTTACAATCTCGCTGATTATTACAACATACCAGGAATGTACGCATGTATCAAATTCGTATATATACCTACCGTACATACATACATAATTTTCTGTGATTCAACCGACTCGTGATAATATTTTTTCTTTATTCCTAGTTACGCAAAATTTTCTTATCGTGTTCTCAAAAAACGATAATTGTTGCGTAATTTTCAAGGTGACCGCTTTTAGTTAAAACCAATTCGCACATATTCTATCTATATAAGGCATGTTTTGTTGGGGACGCACAACTTTAAATTGATCATATAATTTAATAATAATAAACAATACAACAACAACATAATCAAATAACTGTTTATTCTGTTGTTTATGAATATTCATATTTTTATATTTATTGGTAAATATCTAAAAGATATGTCGCATTACGCTCCTCAAAAATTTCAGAATTTGACCCATTTTAAAAATATTTTATCAATCAATATCATCAAAACAACAATTGTTAGTGTATGCAGGGTGTTTCCTCCATGGTGTTCTATGGAGCGGGACATAATAATAATAATAATAAATTTTATTGCTGGCAAAGGTACATAAGATTTTAGATATCTTAAAAGTGTACAATTAATGTAGGAAAAATTCTAAATATTAACAGTGTGTGTGTGTGTAAAATATAAGCGCGGGTAGAATCATAATAATGAAAAACGTTATATAAATGTTTCGAACAATTGATATATGAAATAACATAATATTATAGTAAAAGAACCAAAATTAAACTAGGTTTAAGAAAGCAAAATTAAGAAGAAAAGGAACAAATGTAAATAATAACAATAATAATGTATGTAAAAATATAGTCGAGAAATCGAAGAGGTGCAGCGGAATACAGTGCGTATTAAGGCAAAAGGTTCGAAGCCAAGAGCCGGCCGAATGTCCCAACGGATCCAGCCCCGAAGGCTGACGGGTAAACCATTCCCCACTTACGAATGACCTGTACAACGTAAGATCGCTCAGCAATTTGAGTAACAAAGCTAGGTAACAGAAGACGACGATGTCGAATGGAGCTCAAGAATTGAATACGGTTCTGGAGATAAGCTGGCTCTTTCGCATAAATCAAATTGTACAAGAATTTCAGCGTTCTGTTCATGAGGAATGTTGCGAGAGAGCATCCAAGAAAGGAGTCGATATAGGATAAATATGAGAAAATCTGGGCAAGCCGAATATAAACCGAATCGTGTCATTGAAAGCTACCGTTAATTTCCGCTGACAGCAAGAATCCAGTTTTGGAAATATTAGACTCCCGAAGATAAAGTGAGATAGCACGAGAGCCTGTGAAAGCGTCATATACGCATGCATTGTGGACAATATATTCGCAGACACATTCTCAGGGAAGAATACACCTTTCCAACTGTATTAGATATATAATCACAACAAGTAAACATAGTATTTAGCACGACACCCAGGCTTTTAATCAATCTAGCATATGGTTAAACAAAAAAATTTATCGCAGAGGGGCGCGAGGGGTAAGAAAATATGCTAGATTTTCATAACATACCCTGTATCTGAAAAACTACAGGGTATACGGTCATCGTCAAGTGCTCATTGCATGTAAAACTGTTTAACTGCTACAGTTAGGACATAGTAGGTGAGTCTACAGTTTATAATTTTTATAAAAAAAAAACAAGTTATGTTAACCACCCCTTTTGCACAAAAAAAAATAGAGGTCAAAGTAAAAAAAAACAAAAAGGTAAGAAAATCTAACTAATCTAACCATCACTTCTGAAAGGAGTGATGTATGCGACTGGAAGTTCTGCATGCAATGAGTTCTTTACGGTAACAGTACGCCCTGTACTTTTTCAGATATATGCGTTTTTTTTTTTTTGAAAATCTAGCATATTTTCGAAGCACCTTGAACTCCACTCGCCACCACCCTGCCATACAAAATTGTTTTTTTTACCTAGTTAAGTACGAGTCTATATAGTCAGATATAGGCTTATTTTGGGAAAATCTAGCATATTTTCGAATCACTTTGAACTCCGAAACAGTTGGTATACTCCCCCCACCACCCTGCCATACAAATTTTTTTTTTACCTAGTTAAGTACGAGTCTATATAGTCAGATATAGGCGTGTTTTGGGAAAATCTAGCATATTTTCGAATCACCTTGAACTCCGAAACATTTGGTATACTCCCCCCCCACCACCCTGACATACAAAATTTTTTTTTTACCTAGTTAAGTACGAGTCTATATAGTCAGATATAGGCGTGTTTTGGGAAAATCTAGCACCCCACCACCCTGCCATACCTATAGGTAAGTACCAGTCTATGATGGACCACCATCGAGGAAACATCGTGTATTGCAAAATTTTTGAATCGTTTAAAATTATTCCACCAATTTCGATTTAATAAAGATAAAAAATGGCAGATAATAAAAAGCAGTGTAAAAAGTTTGAATTTTTGAACAGTTGAGAGGAGACACTCAAATTAGCATCGAACCCAAACACACTATCTGTCTATCTATAGGACATGTATGTATGTATGTATGCATGTATGTATGTAGTACAGTATATACATACATCAATATATACTTATTATTGGGGTCGATGAGACTTGGCGGCCAATTTAATCTACAGCACATTTTTTAAAGAGGGTGATGCACTCTATAAAGACGACGGCTCTCCTCAATGCCTTTTTGCCTCCACCTTTCATCTATACTACATCTCTATGGCGATTTTTTTTTTCATTTTTTTTTGTGAAGATTTCGGGGTTTTGTCTTTTATTCCTTTTCCGTCGGGGTTCAATTTTTGGTGGCGCATATATAAACCATCTTAAGACAAACCAACACTTCTTTGTCCTGGAAGCTGTTTCTTTTGTCATTACTTGTTGTAACTGGTGCCGCTACGTTGCTGCTGCTCCTGCTAAAATTTTGCTGCAATCTTTGCCATTGACTGTTGTTGCTCCCAGACATATAATTCCCGATGGAATGATAATGAATGGGGGTATATGAGCTGTGGTTTTTTTTTCATCATCATTTTTTTTTGTTTCAGCTTTCTTGGGTCCTTGCTTGCTGCTGTTTAGGATGAGTTCCAACTACTCCAAAAATTCTATAGAGAGGGAAAAGTAAAAAGGGAACAAACGCAGGTGGATTTTTTTTTTTCTAAAGGAGCTTCAATATGGCTTTGTCTTTAATTTCTGTGCTTTGTCATAGTTCATTCCTAAATTTGTATACAGAGAGTATTGCACCTTCGTCATCCATTTTTTTTTTGTATACCAATCAGAAAATGTTGATTGCCGACTATTTCAAGTATAAATTGATATTTTCCATAATTAGGTTAATTTAACCACAGTGTGATTACTCTGAAAACAATTGAAATATCACCATCAGAATGTCCAATTTTAGTTTCGGTAACTGATTCCTTGGGTGGTACTTCTCTGGGGGAGGTTAGGTGATCATCTTAAAGATGAGCGATAGAAGAAGTATCGATGATTTCTATAGGAATGATTTTGTTTTTGAGTAAAGGTTGGAATGTTTTGATATCCTCTTGAGATGACGGCGGAAAAAGGCATATCTTGAAAGGACATGACAGGCATAACAGAATAGACCGGTTGTTTTTCGAGAGGTAGAAGACTTGTAACTACGAAGAAGATATGGACAGGGTTATAGCTGTTAATTGTATGGATCTGAACGTGTTGAGGAAATTGTGTGAAAAACATTTAAAAATTTCTCTAAGTTGGTCATTATGTTGGGTGAAAAATTTCATTTATTTTCCCAAATTGAAGCGAGTGTTTGAAATTGTTCCACTATAAGAAGTTGTGTAGATAATGGACTCGGGCTCGTGAAAAAGGGAAAGTGTTTATTTTGCTGTGTGTTCTTTGTGTCATTTTTTCTCAATAGAAGAAGCACTTTCGGGAGTTCACTGACCGCAGTTGCAACAGTAAAAAACGAGAGATAAACAGTGGGGAACTTTAGCATCCCTCTATCAGTAGATCCGCATCACTTACACCAGTTTTTAGATCTGCATTTCTGTTGAAAAACAATTCCCGTATTGGACGACTTGTGTGTTTTAAATGGGTGCTCGCTCGGTCTATAACCATATTGTATATATATAAACCATATATACATCCAGCGAAATAGCTATATGTGCATACCAATATTTTCAATTTCTTCCAAGATGAAAATAAAATATCTTGAAAATAATTCTATTTTAGAATGGTGACAAAAAAAAAAAATCAAAAAATTTTGTTTATTTTTTCGGTTTATTATTTTTTTTTTTTAACAAAATCATCATTTTTACTAAAAGTGAAGGAAATAATTATATGTGTATAGAAAAGAAAAAAAGGGAAATTCAACATGTAGTTACAGAAAGAATAAAATAAAATAAATTTTAATAATTTGTGTGTCCTCCATTATTGATAATAACATGTGACATAAGCGATGAGGCATCGAATTAATGAGCGTCGTCTGCAAGACAGAGATATCAATTCTTTCACATTCTTCCTGGATAGCTCTTTTTAGATCCTGAAAAATCTGTTAAATTGTCGACAATTTTTTTTTTTTATAAACCTGTTGAGAAAGTACGCTCCACAGATTTTCCATCGGGTTTAAATGTGGACTAACAGCGGGCCACTGCAATAACGGTATATTTCTAGACTCAAAGAAGCTTTTAGTGTACCGTACAGTATGTAGGTATAGGTGCATTGTCTTGCTAGTAAGTGCAGGTTTCACAATAGACATCTTCAGCATAATTGATCAGCACATTGTCCAATAAGTCCACATACAGCTGTCCGTCCATCTTGTGTGAAACGAAGCAAATATCGGCGTCTTTCTCCGATACCCGAATGCAGCCCATATCATAATCGATCCTCCTTGAAAATTCCGAGAATAGCGTGATTGATATGCCTCCCTCAAATCTTGCCAATACTTTTGGGCAGCCATCAAGGCCATCCAAACAAAATTTTTTTTCATCACTAAAGATATAATAGATTGCCACTCCTCGTTGAAAAATTTATACCTTTACGCTAAATTTAACCGCGCTTTCTTTAGCCAACCGACTTTGGTATTTGAGGTTCTTATTTTCATGTAAAATTTCCTAAACTCTTCTTTTCGTTATGTTAAGAGATAATTTCCGTTTGATTTCAGCAGGACTCATGTCTTTTCTTAGAGCAAGACGCTTAATTGCTCTTTTATACCTTTCATCAAATTTCGGGTTAGCTCCTGGTCTTCTGGTTGTAGCATAAAGTTCGGGATATTTTAAGAAATTCCTGATAGTATTCCTATGCCTAGTTATTTTTACAGCTACTAACTGGCATACCTGACTCCTTATACACATAGGCTATAATGCAAGCCCGTTCATTTTCTGTCAATGTTATACCTCGAGGCATTTTGGTCTAAACAATTGTGTTTGTGATTTATACATCAAATTATTTTATGAAAATAACGGTTTACTTACCCTTTAATATCTTTAATATACTTGAGAAACTTTTATTTGAAAAAAAAACCCTCGAGAACCTCAGTGCAGTGTTGGGAACTTGTGGGAAAAATCCCATTTTGTGGGAATTTCTGCCCTCTAAATCATCATTGTGGGAAAAAGTGAAAACATTTTTACAGTAGAACAATTTCTGGGAAAATTCTTCACCAAAATTTTCCTAGAAGAGTTTTATACTAAATGGTCTGAGTTGGTCTGTTGGATTTTTCGAAATTCTTAGAAGAGTTTGATAGTTTAGATAGTTTGGTGCGAGATCTTCTGCTTGTACATTCCTGGTATTGTATATTTTGACACCGTAGAAATTTCCAACTAACATTGCTTTGGGTAAATATATAAATGAACAAAAGATATTCCGCTTAATTTTTAAGTATTTGCGCAATGTGCTTACGAGCGAGATGGTTGTCCTTACAGCCATGCGCATCTAGAATATTAGAGAATTGGATATCACTTCAACACTTTTTTTTGTTGGCATCTAATGAAACAAGAAAGGCAAAGCCAAGAAATATTGCAGATCAAGTACTGTTAAAGAAAATGAAGTCATACTTTTATTTCTTAAAATACGTGCTGCGGTTTTTTAATAAATTTAGCGCTCTTTTTTAATAAATTTAGCGCTCTTTTTCAAGGAAGAAAAGTTTTAATTCACATTTTAAGTACTGAATCAGAGAGAATTTTGAAAACTTTAGCACAAAATTTTATTCAATCCGACAAAAGTTATGATCCTAATATTTTCAAAAATCAGCAGTATCTGAATTATTCTGTATGCCTACTGAAGAAACGTATCGAAGTGCTTTGAATTTAATCAACAGAACTTACCCAAAAAGGATATTCTTGAAATAACTGAAAACTGTAAGAAATTCTACATAAAGGCCATGGATGAAATAGTAAAAATATTTCCGTTTACAGATCCATTTATTTAACAAATACAGCACTTAATTCCCGTGAGTGCCTTGGATATTTCGAAAAGGCTAAATTTTTATGATTTAAAGTTAATTTCGAGTAGAGTTCTGAATTGTAACATTCATGAAGTAGAAACTGAATGGCGGAGCTCGCCCGTTACCTTATCACCCTCGGAAAAGGAAAATTTTTAGACATATGGACGTCGAAGAATTTTGGAAGAGAATTTCGGAATTGAAAAAAAATAGATGGCTCTACACAGTTTCCGAATTTGAGGGTGGCAAAATATGCATTGACTTTCCCACATTCAAATATGCTGAGGCGGAAAGAATTTTCTTGTTTAGTGACGGATATAAACACCAAGAAAAGAAATCGGATGGGTGAAGAATGTTTGTCTGCAATGTGTACGATTAGATCCAGTTTTGATTCGGATGATGTTGATTGCACAAGTTTTATTCCTACGACTGAGAATAGAATATTAATGAGTACAGAAACTTTATACAAGTAGTAATGCCACAGATTACTTTATTTACAAATATATCAATTAATTACTTTTAAGTTCTTACTTATTTAATTATATTTTTTGTTATGTTAATTCTTTTTTATTACATCTCTACATCTCAACGCATCCCAACTTATTTACCTCCTAGAATTTAAGATTTTTTCAATCTCAAGTAGATATGTTTTGTGCAGTAATTAATGTATATTAATAAAAATGAAACCAAAATATATAAGAAAATATATACAATTAAAATGTATAATTTTTTATTTAAATTTAAATTAATAATGGGTGAAATACAGCTTTGGAACTGTGAGAAATGTGGGAAAAATTTGGGCAATATGTGGGATTTTCAAGATTAAGAAATTTCCAACATTGCCCCACTGTTAAATATATATTGAGCCTTTTTTAGTTGTCGACGTCTATGTCAGATATTCATCCTCATCAGACCTGTAAAATTCCAAGTACAAGTACCAGTACTTGAACTTGCAATATTTTTAGTACAAGTCCTGGTACTGGTACTTTAAAAAATTTCAATTACTAGTCCCAACTGGTACTTTAAAATTTTTCAAATACAAGTCCAGGTACTGGTACTGTTACAAGTACTTAAGTACTTTACAGGTCTGATCCTCATTTGTCATATCTAAATGTATGTACTATTACGTTTCGTTTAAACTCTAGAGCTGCAGTAATATCTTATCCGAAGATCATGTTTCGAATTTCTTATATTCTCCCCTATTTGAAGAAAAACTGCAATTATAGTATTCTAATGATTGTGATTCGCATCATTCCTATATTTTTTTTCTGGTTTTGCTTGTTTTGGTGAGTTGTTTTCATCCTTTTATGGATATTTTTTCAATTCTTTATGCGTATGGATTGTGTTTTCTTCAATTTATTTTAATTAATCCACTTCTGTTGTGAATTGTTTCTGCAAAGGTGGTTATTCTTCAATATCCGAGACTTTGAAAAGAGAACAACTGGTTATTCAGTTCAGTTCTGGTACCTATCCTGTATGTACTCAGATTGTGTTCAGTTCAATTAATTCAATTTATTATAATTTATTATATTTGCAGATAGGATAATAGTCCTTCTCATGTAATTGCCACTTTGGTTTGGAACCGCCTTCGCCAAAGTGATTCAATATCTAATACTATTAAAAAAGACAACCGGTCATCATTTCTAGTCCTGGATCCTATTCTGTATGTGTGCAGGTTATGTTTAATTATAGATGGCACAAGAACTAGATGTCGCATGTAGTACCAAAAAAAGTATACAAAATTTATATATCTGGGTGGTCCATTTCGGAATGGACCACTACATTTGAAATGATGTATACGTCGAGTGATTCATATTTTTTTGTATCTGAAGTGTTGAGGAAGTCTGTGAAATGTATACAAAACTGTTGCTATAAAAAAACAATTTCTTTCGGTACGCTCTAAAACATGTTATGGTCCATTCCAGAATGCCACTACCCATTTCACAATCTGTCTACTCTACATACTCTAGTATGCCATGCGACATCTAGGTCTTGTGCCATCTATGGTTTAATTCAATTATTTGAATTTATTATACCTAGTTGCGAACTATTATCCTACGTCCTTCTCAACAATTGACATCTTCGTCTGAAATTGTTTTCTTAAACGTGATTCTATGGTATCTCTACAATATTTAAAACTAGAAAAAGATACACTGTGGTAATTATTTCTAGTCAAGTTATTAAATCTGAAATATTTGTACGGGCTTTGTCCCACCCTCGAATGTGAGACTGCCAATATCCAATATCTATACCTTTTTATTATCTGTTCTGTATTGATTTGAAACTCTGTGAAATTCTACGAATTTTGTGGGATCGCCAAGAGGCTATAAGTTCCATGCTTATACATAGTAGGTAGAGCCGTTGAGAAACGGGCTTTCTCCATGAATTCCGGGAATATACCCTTAATTTCTACTACGACACTTCATGGAATAGATATGAAGTATTTCATATTGAGTTCCGAGTTCAAAACAATTTTATTGTGGGTAGTGGGTCGGTTTTTCGATATTATTCGAAACTTTTCTTTGGATTCTTACAGAGTTATAAAATTTTAAGGAATTTCTCGTAATATATTTAGGAAGAGACAACCATGTCAAGCCTTTTTTCCTGGAAGGCTTAATAATAAGAAAATAATTTGTGTATAGATAGAGAATAGTGGGTAGAAACTCAATTTCCAATAGTACCTATATTTTTTATGTAAGCTCTATATAGATGGTTTTTTTCTATCTTGTGCACAATGCTGTGATGTAACAACATCCATGTTATTTCTAAAGGAAAATCTCTTTGTAATATCATAATATTGATGACCTTAAATCGACATTTGAATATGATTTTAACTTTATAAGATTTTCAATATCCTCGCGAGTTTATTTTCCTTCTCATAAAGAATCACCAAGTTATTGGCGAAAATTTATCCGGAATTTTAGCGAGACCGGGGTACTAAGGACAACGCGCTAAATTTGTCTTTGGGCTTTGATTAGAGATGGCACCACCAGTAAGTCTCCAGAAAATTTAGCTTGCATTTATCCGCGCGGGCCGTTCTTTAGCGTGCTAAAAATATTTTTTGTCAGATTTCTGAGATTTGATAAATTTATTGAGAGGATATATAGCAAACAGGAATAGCTCAAGGCTCAATTAGGTCCCCCGCATCTCACTTACTCCTATGTATAACGTCCTGCTCTTGACAAATTACGCTCATGTACACGAATTATACACGATTCAATCATTCCTGTTTGCTATATATGCTAAGAGTTTTGTACGTCTATGCTGTAAGTACGGATGGATAAATTGGATTTCTTCTTGAGGCCGTATTGTCAAGGTAATTGCTAACATTTTTTTTTATTATACACATTATGCATATTATTTTAATATTTTTAATATTTCCAAATAATTTTAACAAGCTCTGTTTTTAGGAAAATTATGACGGCACGTTTTATTTCCGTAAAAAAATTGTAAAATGCTTCTTCTTGTTGTTTTTAAAATATATCTTTTCTCTTAGTCTCCGCTGTCATATATGAGCTGCTAAAGAACGGCCCGATATTGGAGACTCGCTAAAATTTAGTTTAGTGCGGACCTTAGTACTATGTTATGGTCGTAGCGTATTGCATATAGCAATAGCAATAGCAATAGCAACGTACTGAAGCGTGTAGGCGGCTGCGTCAAGCATTAAAAAATGAACGCACTCCGACCGAGAGAGATGCATTTCCTCAACCTCAGTATGACATGTTGGTGGAAGGAAAGAAAGAAGAAGACAACCGACTCATTTTGGCAAACATTTCACAGTGAGTGAACGCGTCAAAAAAAAAAAATTATTTGAAAATTGTCCAAAGCCATCGGCAAGGAATTCCATCCATACCGTAAGTCCAAAAGATTTTTATCCTTACTATTATTAAAATTTCAATTAGGAAAAATTCAGGGTTGTAAATGAGGGGACTCATTTATCATATCAACTCATCGCTCAGCTCAGGATTTGAGTCCCCTCAATCCTTGAGTCCGCTCAACAGTTGAGCGGTGGTTCATCGCTCGAAATTTGTGCGGACTCACTGGTTGAGCGGACTCAATCGTGAGCGGACTCATTGCTTGAATGAACTTGAGAGGACTCAAGTCTTGAGCGGACTCACTGCCTGAGCGGACTCATCATTTGAGTCGAGGGGACTCAAATCATATTTTAAATAAATAAAGAGAATCTGATTTAATTAAAATTGAAACTGAAATTTCAATAAAATAAGAAAAACTTATAAAAAAGTCATTCATTATATTATATTTTATTAATTTAGCTTTTGCTAATTTTCTTAGCCAACATTTCTTCTTCCTCCTTCCTTCCTTATTTAAAATATGATTTGACTCATCATTTGAGTTGAGCGACTCAAATGATGAGTCCGCTCAGGCAGTGAGTCCGCTCAAGTCCATTCAAGCAATGAGTCCGCTCACAATTGAGTCCGCTCAACCAGTGAGTCCGCTCAAATTTCGAGCGATGAACCACCGCTCAACTGTTGAGCGGACTCACTGCAAACTACCTTGCTGGGGGACTTTTACTACAGGCGAGTGCAAAATTTATGAAGAACATAAAATTAGTTTAAATTATTTTAGAAGAACTAAATTTACCGATTGTCAGACTTGCAATTTTCATAGAGAGAGAGTAGTTGCTTTCTTTAAAGAGTTTTTGGAGAAAACTTTATCAAAGTTGTGGCCTTTTCAATGAGCGTACGCAATCGTTCTCGTATATTTTACTTGCCACGAGATTAGGCAATTGTGAGACATTTACAGCAGTTGACTTTATATGTGATGTGACTGTGAAAAGATATTCAATTAATATTTGTTGTTCTCACATTCTACTGCAAGATTTTCGTGCAGTGATTTTGCAAGACAGACAATTGCATTATAAAGTGTATATATGGACAACTGAAGGATTCTCCTGTTCTTCTGTACCTTTATTGACACATATTTTCTAATTTATATTTAGAAATTTCAATCCAGTGAAAGCAAATAGGAAACACACCATAACCTCAATTCATTAACAACTTTTTGTCCCAAAGATAGAAAAAGTGTTTCTGGGAAATTATTTCCATGAAAGACTACACCAAGTGTTGATAATGAGAGAAAACGTAAATTATATTTAGATATAAAATGTATAGATCTAAAAGCTAAAGTGAGTGACGGTAGTAGCAAAGCAGGATCAGATTCGGATTACTCTGATTCTTCAGAGAGTGTTTCTTAGACAAGTTCAGGATCAATTGCAAACAAAAATATATTTTTATATAAAATTTGTATAGAAAGCGACATTGGCTTTTTTAGTTCAGTATATCAACATCCTGCTTTGTACTATTTCGAACTCTGTTTAAAGAAAAAAAACGGAGGGGGGGGGGGGTTAATTTCGTCAAGATATAAATATACTTTAGATACGAGTGCCGCGGGACAATTTCATTTTAAATTAACCGTATTATTTTGTTGTTGTGATTGGACCTACTAAGCACAAGCCGAGGCTGAATTTCAGTTTAATTCTCTAACTAGGTTGCGGATGTTGAAGCTTCATCAGGCCGTGGAATTTTCACCGGTAGTATTATTGAGATTAAATATATTTCTTTTGGTATACGCATGCTTCGGCTTCAATAATTACTTGCTCGTAGGACTTTTTTTTTCATTGACATTCTTTTTCTGTAACTATATATATATTTTCGATTTAATAATAACATTTACATAATTATACATCTAATCTAATGGAGTCCTTGTCCGTGTATACTTTGGATAATAATTTTTCTTACGGACTCTATATATATAAAGGGTTTTCCAATAGGGACTTGACAATTTTGAATTTAGTTTGTGAACGCACCTTTTCACTTAACATCGAACTGTCACTGTCAGTTTATTCAGTAGACATAACCTTTTCATCAGGCGCGTATACAGGGGGAGGGTCACGGGGGTCATGACCTCCCCCAAAGCGCCACCTCACCTTCGCGATGAATTTAATGTGGTGCTGAGCTGGAGAATGAGTTTTGAAAGTTAAACAGGACAATTTTCGTATGGTACGTACACAATGTGTAGTTGTCGCCAGCGATTAATGCTGGTACTGTAACGCAGGGCGTTTGTTTGTCTTCTTTTGAATAGTAATAGTGGATTCTGGAGTAGGTATAATAGTCATTTGCTCGTAGCTCTTCGTCTTTGGAACGTGTACGATTTTTTTAGAATTTTCTTGTGTTTTATGTAGTGTCGAAAAGTCATTTATCACACCTATCACAGGATGGTAACTAATTTTGGAATACTACATATTTATTTTAGTATAAGATACTTTAGAAAAAGGCACGCAATGCTTAGCAGCCCGCTTAATATGATGCTTTTATACTTTTGTTGCAGCGATTACTCCTATAGATGAAAAGAACACAATTTCGATATTTGAAAGTCTTATTGTTTCTAAGAAATTGGTCACCGATCATAAATTATTTTTTTACCTATCTGATTTTCCGACCTAAAATCGATAACAGGACAACTTAGTTGGGAACTCGCAACAGAAGCATAAAAACTGACTTAACGAATTTTGAATTAGGGTTCTTGCAGTAGAACCCTAGTTTCATACAATCAACGTCTCGCCACCCGTTGATTTTTCATGGCCATACTGATCCAAGCTGGAGTTGTTCAAACGTTTTATGCTCGTGGGTAACATTAAAGTTTTCATAGAAATATACACTGCTCAAAAGTGTATAAGCAAAATGTGGTTTGTGGTTTGAATTGTAAAAATTGGTTTTTGTCCCATTATAATTATATAATACCTGTTTTTACCGTTATTCCAGAATTTTTTTATTGTTGTATGCGCAATAGATGTATCTACTAAAAACAAAAAACAGAACCAAAATCAAACCAAATTCCAGGAATTGGCAACCGAAAAACCACATTTTGCTTATACACTTTTGAGCAGTGTACTTGCAAATTGTTCCTAAGAGCTTTAATAAATAACTATTTACCGACAACAGTCCAAACGAATTACTGGATTGAACCACCAGATCATTCTTTCGGACAAGGGCACACGCATTCACTTTTCTTAGAAAGATTTGACATTTTTTCTTTAGATTTTTCATGCATTACTGTGGCCGGATTCTGCAACTGTGAGAGTTTGGGAGTTTGGAAAATGAAATTTTCCTTTTCCCCGATTAAAACTCCCTAACTCTCCATCCGCGATTCTCTAACATACTTGGGGAGTTAAGCAAAACGTGTCGCAATATTGAAGGACGGCTAACTCTGTGTGGGAGGGTCGTAGAGTATTGGTATTGGATGACACATTTTTGGGAGAGGTTCTTTTGGGGTTTGGGGGGGGGGGGGGGTCGTATAACCACTGATTGGGGGTTGTCCAAAATGCGTCATATTTGGTATCAAATTAAAGATGGCGAAGCGATTAATATAGTGGTGTGGTTTTGTTTTGATCATTTTAACTTCATATCTAACTTTTTACCGCCGAAAGACGGATTTTTTGCACTTGGGTCATATACACCCCATAGTTTCTCTATTTTGCATATATTTCTTCCGTTTTTTATTTCACATCTATTAGTATGGGACATTGGGGAATTGTGAGTCACACTTTTTCCAAGCTCGATAACTGCCACAAAAATCAAAATTTTTTAAAATTTCAAAATGGTTTATGTACTAGGAAGGAAACCATAACTTTTAGCTTAAGCAGTATCTTGAAATTATTATCTGCTGAAAAAATCTGAGCGTTGGCAAAAAACATGCATTTTTGAGATTTTTAAAAATGTTAGGGAATTGTGAGTCACCGTCTGAATTAAGTGGAAAATCAAAAATATCGCTGTAAAATATTTATTTTATGGTTGGAAATTACATAACAATCAGTTTAAAAAAATATATAAAAAGGAAGGTATTAAAATTATTCGGATTCGCAATTCGGGCATGTGAAATAGGCTCCAGTACTGACGCATTTCAAATGAACAGCTCGATCGCATAAATCGCAGCGAATGGAATTGTTTCGGTTCAATTTCTTCGGCATATCCAACCACTCAACTAATATTCTGTTGGAATTTTGCATAAAAAATTATAAACACGCGTTAAAAATGCGATATTGGCTTGAAAAATGCCAAAGATGTTGTGGCTCACAATTCCCCAAAAAAAGTGACTCACAATTCCCCAAAACGTTTTGATTGACAAGAGGGCCGTGTATGATTCGCTCATTGCATGTTTATGCGAAATTCCTTTTAAAAGTTGAAATGTCGATGCCATAAGATAATTATGAATATATTTACCTGAATCGATTCTCCGAAAATCGTTGTCACATCAATGCAAACAGAAACGCTCGGAATAAATATTTTGAGAAAATGAGAAAATTTTCCAAGTGGTTGCCGCACGGAACGAACGAGTACGTGTACACGCATCGATTGCTAATGGAAAATGAGTTTGGTCAAATATAAGACAATGACAGCCATTTGCATGAGTCAGACTTTCCAATTATGGTGAAATATTGACGTGACTCACAATTCCCCATGACTCACAATTCCCCATGACTCACAATTTCCCAATGTCCCCTACTCTGTTTTGAACATTTTACTCATGGAAAGTGAATTTCCACGACTTACCACTTCTTCATAATGATGAGTAGAAAATATGTTCATTTTTATACCAAAAAGCGGCCACATTTTTTCATCTTAAGAAGGACTGATTCATTTCTTTTACATATATCTCCAAAACCATTTACCGGACTCAAAAACTAATTACATACCGAATTAGGGGACAAAATGTATATGCGTTTTAATCCTACATACAAGCCTTAACGTGCATATCTAAATTTTGAATAGCATCTCTTCTGTCCTGGAAGACGATCAAATTAACCATTTTCGAGTGATTTAAAATTTTTAGCGGGTACCTTGAGAAACCAAAATCCATATTTCTCTGTAAGTATTGCAAGGATTTCCATAATTTGCTTTTGTAAGCATAGCATAATTAAAAAATCCTAGGTACCTAGGTACCAGGATATGCAGCGAGCCCATAATTTAATTAAAAAATCCTAGGTACCCAGGTACCTTCACAAAACACAACAGAAACAGCGAGCGAATACCGTCAGTTGAGAAATATTCTTCTTAGTTCTCCGTTCTCCACAACTAGCACAGCCGAGAGTTTTGTCGAGTGGAAAAGACAGTTTGGTACTTCTCAATACAAACTCCCGAGTTACATTATTCCGAGTGGAGAGTTATACCCTAGGCAGACGGGCAAAATCAATGATCATTCGTTCGTAATTGAATTTTACAAAAATCCATTTACCATTGAATTTTAATTTTGATTATTAAAAATGTGCTGTCAATTACATACAAAAATTGACGGGACTTTCGGTTTAATCAACAAAACCTTGGGTAACTTGATTTTTGAAAAAAATCAATTACGAACGAATGATCATTGATTTTGTCGGTCTGCCTAGGGTATTAAGTGTCAAAAGAACTCTCATCTTCACAACTCCACAACTCTCTGTGTTACTAAATCCTGATGGCCGACCATGGCTCCAAAGAGTTATATTGGTTCAGGTGTTTTGGCTGGTCTTGGTCGCGAATGCTATTTATGAGCGTTGACTATCATACATTTTGTTGTTGGAAATTTACTTGAAAATTTTTCTTTAGAATTTTTATACAGAATTTTACGGCAAAACTATAAAAATAAAATCCATTCGCTTTCCCTCTGTGGTAGTTGGCGTTGCTTTTCGTGTACTTTCGTATTAATTCAAGTAGTGTTGATTAATTTAACTTCACATTTACTTTTAATTTCTTGGAGAAGGATAAACTTGCTATATCAGTTAGCGATGGAAATAGAATTAGTAGTTAAAGTGTAAAGCGGAAGACTGATAAGAACATTTACAATTTTTTTTCAGAAGAAGGCAAGATCAGTTAAGTTCCCATCAGAAAAAATTGTCAGTAACATATCATGCACTTGAACTCCCATTCCTTCCTTCAGTCAATTACTTCACCCGTGACAGAATCGATTGCGTCAGCAACTATTTCTACAATCTCTGCACGAGAAGACGTATCTGGTAATGAGTCCTTAATAGCCACCCTGAGATCGACATTGATGTGGATAATTTTATCGATAGGTTTTAAAAATCAAATTGAAAATTGGATTTGGTGATATAACGTAAATATGATTAAAAAAAAATTTTAAATGGACTTCTTTCGACTTTTTCCTCCCCCTCGAACGTTTTAGTTGTGACCGCCCCCCCCCCCCCAGGCAGCAGGTCTGGATACGCGCCTGCTTTTCATCATGGTGAAGTACATGAACGAACAACGTCTTAAAAATTTCGGAATCGGTGGCCGCTACTTTAAGAGCGTTAACTCCCATTTTCGGTCGTAATTCTCGTCCTAGTAGACAGGCAGTAACAAGTTTAGTGAAAAAGTTTGAGTCTACATATTCGTTGTGTGATGTTGCTTGCCGTGCCAGTGAGACTACGGGTTGGTCGAAGTGTCGAAAATATCGCTGCCGTTGAAACGTCCGTAGCAAATGATCCAAATCAGTCAATTCCACGGCGTTCTCAAGAGTTGGGAATCGCCAAGGATCTTACTTTACACCCATACAAGATCAGGCTCACTCAAGAATTGAAGCCGATGGACCATTCGAAGCGACGTACGTTCTCCGATTGGGCTCTGGAAAAGATGCGCCAAGATGATCAATTTCATCGCAAAATCATCTTCAGTGACGAAGCTCATTTCTGGCTCAATGGGTTTGTCAATAAACAAAATATGCGGTATTGGGCTTGTGAAAAACCACATGTGCTTAATAAAAAACCACTTCATCCACAAAAGATAACTGTTTGGTGCGGTTTGCATGCCGGCGGCGTCATAGGGCCATATTTTTTCGTCGACGATAGTGGTCGCCACGTTACTGTGAATGGTGATCGTTATCGCGCCATGATTATCGATTATTTTTGGCCCGAATTGGAATATATGGACTTGGACAGCATGTGGTTTCAACAGGACGGCTCCACAAGCCACACAGCACACGTTACAATCGATTTATTGAAGAGCAAGTTTGATGAGCGTGTTATCTCAAGAAATGGACCAGTCGATTGGTCGCCTCGTTCGTGCGATTTAACGCCTCTAATTTTTTTTGCTTTGGGGCTACGTCAAGTCATTGGTCTATGCTAATAAGCCGACGACGTTGGAAGAGCTCAAAGCCAACATTGAACGCGAAATAGCAGCCGTTTCGGCCGAAATGTGTGGCCGCGTCATGGATAATTGGGTCCAACGAATCGACTGCTGCAAACGTGCCCGCGGTGGCGGCCATATGAGCGAAGTCGAGTTCCATTCATAAATGTTTTGAATGTACTTCAACCCGATAATAAAGTTTTTGAAATATCTCAAATGGTTTTCATTTTATTTTGAAAAAAAGTTGTCAAGTCCTTATTGGAAAACCCATTATATCTATATACCTACCTTTAATGATGTACATATTTACCTGTATCTAGTAATAAGGGCCTTACGTAGGATTTTCTTTAATTGACATTCTTTTTCTATAACTATATATATATTTTCGATTTAATAGCATATTTACGTAACTTATACAGCTAATTTAGTAAAATCTTTGTCCGTGTATATTTTGGGAGAATTTTTTTTAGCCGACTCTATATATATCTATATACATATTTAATGCTATATGCTTATGTAGTTTTATAATTCAATGGTATTCTTACGTATATGCCTTTTTATTGTACTCACTTTGAATTAATGAGATTTTTTTGGTATACGTGCATGTATATACCTTTTTCTGTACTTACCTAATGCTATACGGCTATATATTTTTATAATTTAATGTTATACTTACCTAGAGACCTATGTATACCTTGAATTGAGGATATTTTTTCTTGATAATTATAACGTAAAAATGAAATCTTGAACGTTTTAATTCTTCCTTTACTATCCTGCTGGAGCCTTCTCACATAAGATGAAGGTCGTCTAGGCTCGCCTAGTATCTCTCTCTTTTTTCCGGTCAATTAGGGACTCTGAAGAATTATGCCCCTCAGAGTCAGATGGCAGGCTGGGGCAGGCAAAGAAGACAGAACATTTGCGCCTTCAAAGGTATACAGGTAAGTGACGTAAGGGTCCCTTCAGGACCGGATGTGTGCCGGCTTTTGTTGGATAGGCACGACGAATTTTTTTTATTATGGCTGACGGCAGGTTTTTGTGGAACCTCCCCACACCCCGTACAACAAATTTCAGTACTCCACGTCCAATTCCAGTTTTTCGGAACTTGTCAGGAACTGAGAACCGCCATTTTCTTTCTGAATAATGGGTCAGTGCCGAATTTGCTTAGGTCTCCTGAACTAGCAAAAAGGAACTCAATTTAGATATGCAGTTCTGAAACAGAGCCTCGTAGGCATCGAATAATTTTAAGCCAATTTTTTTCTTATTTCATTATGAATATAAAATTTCAGAATTGTTGCATTACTGAGACAGCACTAAAATGAAGAATTGATTTCAAAATTTTGTACCAATATCGAATCTTGAATACCAATGCTAATTTACTCGACTTGTTTCTAACATCTCATCCTGACAAATACTCCATTTCAGTCGGTTCCCCTCTTGGAAATTCAGACCATTGTTTAATCACGGCTCAATTTACCACCACAAACCTGTGCCGCGCAACTGCTCCACCTACAAGTAGGCTTCTTTGGCACTATAAGAATGCTAATTGGGAAAGTCTCAATAAGTATCTTAAAGAAATTGATTGGTCGGTCTGTTTTGCTTCGAGGGATGTTGATGAATGCACATTACAATTTAGTAACATACTAAATCTTGGCATGCGTGAATACATTCCGTATTCTTACAGCAGGTCTCAACAACAGCATGATCGCTCCTGGTTTAACGATAAGTGCAACCAAGCTATAAAAGCGAAAGAGTCTGCTTTTCGTGCCTATCAATTGCATCCATGTCCGGAAATGAAACAAGTCTACAAGACTTCACGGAACACCTGCAAGTCCATTATCCAGAGAGAAAAATTTCTTTTTGACCAGCATATTAGACAAAGAATCTTGACAAGCCGCAAAGATAGCAAAGGTTTCTGGTCCCTGGTCAAAACCATCAGGAACAATTTCACCAGTTCCTCTATAACTTCACTACTTAATAATGGTGAAGTGATTGTTGACTCCCTGGATAAAGCTAATATTTTAGCTGCTAGATTCGCTTCAAATTCTCGTCTTCCACCAACTTCACAAACACCTGTTTTGCATCGCCCGTGTGAATGTGTACAAGAGCCAATACACGTTCGTACGAGGGATGTGTTCAGGGTCCTTAAGGGGATCAACGTCTCCAAAGCCGCAGGCCCTGATGGTTTTTCGCCCCTGTTAATTAAAAGCTGCGCCTCATCCTTGGCTAGACCTCTGCGCAAACTCTTCTACTTGTCTTATTCGACAGGAAAATTTCCAACTGCTTGGAAGCTAGCTCACGTTCAGCCTATTCCTAAGAAAGGAGAGGGTAGCGATCCCTCAAATTATCGACCAATTGCCATCACTTCGATTCTTTCAAAGGTTTTTGAATCTATCATTAACTCAAAATTAATGAAGTATCTAAAAACTAATCATCTCATCAACGATCGCCAATATGGCTTCCGAGCTGGACGCTCATCTGGAGACTTGCTGACCTTTCTTACGGAACGTTGGAACCGTAGTCTTCACAATTTTGGTGAGTCTAAAATCGTTGCTCTAGATATTTCAAAAGCCTTTGATAGAGTCTGGCATCCAGCCCTTTTAGCCAAACTTAAAGCACTTGGTCTCTCCCCTCATCTTCTATTATGGATTGAAAGTTTCCTATCTAGTCGCCAAATACGTGTTGTATTAGATGGCGTTACATCTGAACCGCATCCCATAAATGCCGGTGTGCCTCAAGGCTCTGTTATCTCTCCAACTCTCTTTTTAGTTTTCATTAATGATCTGTTTTCCCTTACTTTCAATCCTATCCATAGTTTCGCAGATGACAGTACTCTTGATTTCGCTTACTCCTTTGACACTCTTGCGGAATCCAGGGGGAATGCCGCATGTGTTAAACGAGATTGCATGACTAGATCATTGAATAACGATCTTAACAGTATCCTCGCTTGGGGCAAAGCGAATCGCGTCGAATTCAATGCATCTAAGACTCAAAGCTGTCTCATCTCATTAAAACAAGATCATAACTTAACCACACCCGTTTCTTTTGATGGAGCATTAAATTCTGATTCACCGTCACTAAGCATTCTTGGCATTAATATTTCCAGTAAGTTAAACTGGACAGATCACATATTCTCTGTTGCCAAAGAAGCATCGAAATGTCTTGGATTTCTGAAAAGGTGTAAGAAATATTTCAGCCCGTCAAATCTAGCGCTCCTCTACAAGTCCTACATTAGACCTAGAATGGAATACAACTCCCATATATGGGCCGGGGCTGGTCGCACAGCCTTAGCTTCATTGGACATTGTCCAAAAGAGAGCCTTCAAGCTCATTGGCGATTTGGCAATAACTTGTCATATCGACTCACTCGATCACCGCCGCAATGTTGGATGCCTTTCGCTCCTTTATCGCTATATGCATGGTCAATGTTCTGATGAAATATCTAGTCTAATCCCTTCTAGAATGATTCCTGCATCCTTTAACCCTTCAAATTACTTTCGGCCGTACAGTAAAATTCCGAGATGCTTTTTTATCCCGAACAGTGCGAATGTGGAACAGCTTACCATCTTCTGTTTTTCCTCCGGCATACAATCTGCGGAAGTTTAAGGGCGACACACCTCCGCCGCTCTCCTCACATCCCCTAATCCTTTCCCTATCTCCTTCCTGCCATGCTGTGCTTTGCATCATAGGGTATCCCCTGAGCTTGGCTTAATAATATAAAAAAAAAAAAATACCTAAACTGTGCTTAATCGGTGCCGACGGAACTCATAATATCTACACAAGCATTTCGCAGAAGTCTGTTCTCTACACTTTTAAGGTGACATTTCACGGAGGTGTTGCATTTTTTTAGCTCTGGCTTTTGAGTGTATGAACATTTTAAGTGCTGAATCTCTTCTATTACTTTAAAAATGTCGTATAAAGTGTATCAATTTGTAAGTGACAACTCAATAGCGGCTCTACCCATCGAATGGATAAAAGATGGAATGGTAGTTTTTAATATCACAGTTCAAAATTGTTTATGATGGAAAAAACAAACTGTTTTAGGTTCCATTTGGTTCAAATGCCACCCATTTTATTGCCTCCCGGAAAAAGCCACTAAAAAATTGGAAACTTTATAAGGTTGCTCCTATGTTGATGATAAAATTTACGGTAAATTCTCAATAAGCAATGTTGCGTTTACGAAATAATTTTATAATTTTAGATAATTACAAAAGTGCTCTAAAGACAGAAATTATTTTAACAGATCAAAGCGAAATTAACACTTCAGAATATGAACGTATTTTACTTGCTGACGATAGTTCTCTCCCATTAAGTAAAAGGAAAATTAAAAAAATTACAACCCTTTTCTTTTTAATTATTAAAAATTCCTCAAAAATAATATTTATCTTAATCTTAATTTTAGGAACATTAATTTCAATTTCAGCTAATCAGTGGCAAAAGTAACATAACTAAAACGAAGGCATAAAAATCCCAAAAACACCAGCAGTATCAGTTAAAAGATTTAAATCTTGCCATGATGCCACATCACTACTTAGTTCCTATGGTTCACCAATGGCGAGTACTTCGGCGACACAATCGGAAACATCTGTAACTACTGCTAATGATGTTTTTCCAATAGGATCTAAAAATGGCAATGTTAGTGATACTCTGAGCCATACAATTACCCTGAATCAACATTCTATTGCTGGTGCATCTGGTATGCAATTTATAATTACTCAACTGAATTGTACTTATTTTTGTTCAATTTTTAGGCGTTATATCTTCAATAAATGAACAAGAAATTCCACAAAATTATGGTGATACCAGTACATTTGCTGCTTTGATTAACTATAATGACGTTGAGACAAATATAAAAGAAATACTGCGTACTATTGTAAAATAAAAGCTAAAGTCTTTCCGCGATTTAATCAGAGGAGATATAAGAGCCATTATTAAAGAAGAAATGAACGTTGCTGGTTGTGGTATACAACGTCCCAATTTGAAAATTGGCCTAACTGAGTTTGAAACGGAAAACGGATTTCCCCTAAACACAATCGAGGATTTGCAATCATTTGATGAAAAGATTAGTGCTGACAGCAACCTATGTAGCAAACTTGTAAGTATTGATAAAGCATTCATATACAAAATTACAGACTTGAGAATTTCAGAGAACCTATTTAACACAAATAGGTGGCAGACATGCCAAAGATCACATTAAAGTTATTAATCGTATATACAGCGTTCATTTGCAACAAAAAATTTCGTATGCCGGACGTGAACACAAAAAATTTGCAGTTAAAAATTTTAATAGGCATGTAAAATATATTATAATATACAACTGGTTTTAATCTAATATTCTGTAATGTTTCTAAAGTTGCACAGAAATATTGATGGAGAATTATTCCAACTTAACCGAAAGAACAGCAATTTCGTTGGTTCAAAAATATTTGCAACAAACTTGGGATCGCGTTCGTGCGTTTGAAAGAAAAAATCGTGAAAATGAATCCAACACTGTTTGTGAAGAAAACGAAAATACGCAACAACAGAGCAGCAAACAATATACAGGAAACGATGAAGAATAAATAAAAGTATAGAATGTTGAAATAAATTTTTTTTTTTTTATATCTATTTTTAAAGTGAATTTTTATAACTGCTTCCACTTCCACTAACTTCCAATCCGAAGTGAATATATTGGCCATTATCCATTGGTTTTATTCGTTTTTGTTCTGTCAGCACTGGCGTTAACAATAAAGTCCTGGAATCCTTGGGTAAATTTTAGCTTAGAGAAATATGTAATTTTAATGTTACAAGATGTAGCCCATGTCCTTAACTTCATAGAAAACATTTCGGAAGCGTCTTTACTGACTGGTTTCGAGCTTAACGTTGGCTCCTGGTCTAATATTAATTTTGTTGTATCATCATAGGGAATCAGCTCAATAATAACTTCGTTATCAGTACATTTGTTTCCATCAATCTAGACTAGATAACAATATAGCTTTTCTAGTAGACTAAGAAATATATTTATTGATACTTATTATGAACATTACTTTTAATGTTTTTTTTTCCTTAAGTAAATTTTTTCAATTTTGTTTAGAACAGTAGGAATGGTCTTGATGCTTCCTACTCAGGCATTAAGGTTGCAAAATGCTTACAAATTTATGTTTTTCTAACGCTGGTTTTCGTTTTGGCATGTTTGATAATTAAAATCTTAAACGAAATCAATTTAAGAACTGCTGTCATTCCTGACAAAATGGCTATATGTCACACATAAGCTAAATGAATATCATTTCAATACTGTTTAAGTATTAATTAACAATGTGGAAATTTCGCACTAAAATTCATTATGGCATCAGTACTGATACTCCTTGTTAAATCCAGCACTTTATAATAATGTAATTAAGTACACATAAGTAGCATTACGATAGCTGAGATACTGAGATGGATGACTTTCACGCGCAACCAGACCAGGTTCGATTCCCAGGTATAATTTCGCATTAAAAACATAACAAAATTTAATTATAGGATCAATAAAATACATTCTGTGAGATACCACAACTCAGTCGAAAATAAAACAAGAGAATTTCAGTGTTCTTTTAGAATTTATAAATATTTAGCCAGTACTGAATAGGTCGTCCCTAATATAGTAATAGTATAGGTACTTAATATTGCATCTGTTTCAGTACTGTGCAGTACTGCTAATATTGTAGCTATTTCAGTACTGTACAGGTGCCCAATGTCCCAGGACAGCCTATTGCTACCACTTGAAAATTTCACACTTATTACTACCTGTCTGCCTAGGAAACTCCGAAATTGGATTGGTTATTCATAATTTCCTTTTAAAATGGTTTATACATCCCTCTTGTCTAATTAAATAAGCTACCTGTCGTAAAATCCCTCGATCGGCTATAAAAAGGAAGGTTATTATGGTGAAGGTATCACTTCAGTTCTTTCCTTGTGCGAAATTTCAGTGAAAAAATTAAATATTTTCTAAAAGTAATTTATGTTTTGAATAAATTGTTTAATCTTCTATGTACTTAAATTCTTTGTGTGACCATTTCAATACTTTTAGTTCAAATTACGGGTGCGTAAGTATTTTTATATCTGTTTTATTTTAACTTTACTCTCATAGTATAAATGTCTCTATACTGTTATGATACTTTTAGAAATGGGTTCAAAATCAGATTTGTCTAGGACACAGAAAGAGAGGATTGTTAGTCTACTGCGAGGTGGAAAACATTCAGCGAGGGAGATCGCAGGATTAGAAGGTGTAAGCCACCCCACAGTCCTTAAACTCTCCAAGGCTGTAAAGGAAAACGTGAACCCTTTACTTAACAAAAGGGAAAATCGCAAAGGCATTCGCAAAACAACTCCACGGGCGGACAGAAAAATTGTTTCGCTAGTAGAACAGAATCCTTTTATTACAAAAAGAGCAATACGAAGCGCTTTATTGGAGAGTGGTACTGATATATCTGAGAGGACCATTCAACGCAGACTATTAGCTGAAAACCTGCTCTGCAGGCGACCAGCTAAAAAACCGCTTTTAACAAAAAGGATGCAAAAAGCTAGATTCCTTTGGGCGAAACAGCATGAAAGTTTCACTCTTGGTGACTGGCAGAAGGTAAATCATAAAAACAAATTCGCTACCCCAAATAAAGGAGCCAACGTAATAATTAGTTATTCTTCGAATTTTAACAGGTTCATTTCTCTGATGAGTGCGTCATTAAAGCGATGTCCGAAACGTCTTTGGTCGTTCGGAGGAGGCCAGGAGAGAGGTATAAGGAACGCTGCTTATTAAGAACGACAAAAAATCCATTACCTGTAATGGTATGGGCTTCAATAAGCGGCCAGGGGCCAGGACCACTCTACATTGTAGAAGGCACCATGAGACAGGACCAATATATTCATGTCTTTAAAGACATATTCCTGCCTTCTATATCATCTTTACGTGAACATGGAGGATCGTTTTGGTTCATGGATGACAATGCGCCGTGCCATACGGCAAAAAAAGTCAAAAAATTCCTTGAAGATAAACATGTCCCAGTTCTTCCATGGCCAGGAAACTCACCGGATCTCAACGCTATAGAAAACGTATGGAAAAGCTTGAAATCCAAGGTTAAAAGGTTGCAAAACCCTAACAAGGCAGCATTAATTGCAAATATTAAAAATGTCTGGCAAAGTGATCCAGATATAAGATCCTGCATTAAAGCGTGCATCGACAGTATGCCCCGAAGAATAGAAGAAGTTCTTAAAAATAATGGGGGAACAACAAAATATTGATAGCAAAAATATCTCAAATGTACATAATTTAAAAAAAACTAGTGAGTTTATAAAAAATACAAAAATATGTTTCATATAAGGCTTTTTGTTTGTTTTCGTTTTCATTTTTTAAAGTAAATTAAACAAAAAAAGACAAAATTTTCAGGTGGTAGCAATAGGCTGTCCAGGGACTGTAATAACTGTATCAGTACTGATGTAGACATTTATACATTACTTAAATCAGAAAATCGGCATTCTATAGGTACTGCTCCAGGCCGATTCCAGTAATGTTAAATACTTATTAGGAATTATAGACGAACATTTTTTCAGGTTACTACTGCCGAATTTTAGAGCTAGAGGGATTTATACAGGATTCATGAATATCTCTAGACGTCCAAGAATACCCTGCATATTTTAGTACTGGCGTTCAAAATCAGTACCTTTAAAGTACCGTTGAGGTAGTTCTCTGTTGTACGGGACTATCCGCCAATAGCTGAGGCGAACTAGCGTGCCGCCCTGCAGTCAACGCTGTCCGTCAAGTGATCTGTCAGCTCATGCTGGCAGTCGGGACTTTACGTCCCAGGCGAATCACTCCTTATAGTTCCATAACAACTAGGCTTTATATGTGAATATTCCTGTAATGGGATAAACGTTGATCTTGTCTAACTGAACTCTATCTAGCCACACCAGAATCTGTTGTAGTTAGGCTATCTAGTTTTCGTTGTTCTTTATTTAATTCTTTTGTTATACAAACTGCATTTAAGCAATTTAATCTCTTCCATTATGCCCTTACTAAATAGTTAAGAAAATTTTTACATAAAAATAAAACTAAAAAGAAAGCTCTGTTCCCCCACTTTTGGCTAACAATTTTAACGTTTTTCATTTTCTTTGAATGTCATTTTCAAGATTTAATTTGTTGCTTGTATCTTGTTCATTCGTCCTCACTTTGTTACATATGTGCATATCTATGATTGTATATACATACATATATATATATACAAGCTTATGAAAATACATAAGATTATAGTGATCATGGCTGGTTGGCCATCTCTTTCTCTTCTTTCACCGCAAAAATGTGCCTTAAATAGCACAAAGTAAAAGCAAAGAAGTCTGCTTGCTCTGCCTGCCCCCTAGAAAGAAAGCGTCTTCGTCGACGTCGTTGGTCACCTGACGTTTTACTTAAATTGTGAGCTCTCAATAAGATTTTTTTTTTTTTAACCAAACGCTAAAGATTCATGAAAAATTACGATAGCAATGCGAACAGTTTTTAAAAGCTGCTGTACAAGGTGATAATAGTAGTAAGTTGGTGGTATTTTTTTTTTTTTTTTTTTTTGTAAAGTTACAGATATATTACATATTAGATTTTGCGAGTTGACGACGCTGCATGCGCGCGCAGCTTTATTTTTGATAAAAAGCTTTCATGTAAATTTCCTTTGAAAACATGGCGTTCTTGTTTTATTATGATCAAAGTAGCAGGAGCGTGTTGAGTTGTGCCGTGATCGGCTTGTGTTGTTTACAAAAGTCTGATGCTCTCTCTCTCTCAATAAGGCGAACAAAGCACCTCGTCGAAGAGAGAGAAGAGAGTGCTTTATTTTGCAAAACTCTCTCCCTCTCCGTTTTTTCTCTCGATCGGTCTTCCTGTGTTATATTGGTGTTATGAAAATGAATACTTGTTTTCAGAGCTGTAGTAGTAGGTAGCTGTTTATTGTACGTCTATATTTTGTTCAAGTATACGTGAATTTATATACACATATGAAAATTGAATAACAGATCGGCGCAGCTCTACTCTCAAAATTACTCTTTCAATGTGTTTGTGTTTAGAGCGCTCGGCTATGTGCTCTATTCTATACGAATACGGTACCCTCGATTTTTTAAGGCGACTTCATTCATGCCAGCCAAACTTGCATAAGACGCAGAGAGCTTTCAATTTATCTCACCAACAACAAATTGGGTCGTTTCGGTTATCATCATCATGTAGAAAGTTGCGTCACTCGATAATCTGAGGTCAATTTCTGTTCCCTTTTATAACATTTTGTCCGGTAATTTTGGTGCACAGTTTAGTTTTAATAGAGAAACGTTGTTAAATATGAATTTCTTCTTACAAATACAGTTATCAATGTTGTTTTTTCGCAGTTGGTACAATATTTAGAAATGTAGGCCTATAGGTGGGTGTGGAGGAGGTGTCCACCCATAATATTATGATGATGAAGATGATGAAAATGTTGGCCGGTTCCTTCTACTCTTCTCCAATCTTTCTCCATCACAGTAAATTTCTTTTTCAGTCCAAAAGCAAAAGTCAATTCAATTTCAATGTTATGGTCACCAGAGTCAAAGTCATTGAAATTGATCGTGTGGTTGGTGGTAGAGAGCTTTGGAGGAATACTGTTAACTAGCAGTTAAATGTATTTGGTTGGTTTTTACTATATGCACTAGTTCTCTTGTTGAAATTTCCTGTCTCTTTCAAATTTCTTAAAAATAATTGGTAAAAGTGAGCAAAACATAAAAAAAGAAACTACTTTTTTTTTTTTTTTACCTATTCCATTGCTCAGGTGAAAAGTAGGTTGCAGTTTTTGTGTTCATTTCATTTACATTGATTTTCTTATATATGCGCGTTTGGGTTGTTGCAGATGGCCATAATAATGATAATGATGATATGATGATGGTGAAGAACTCTTTCTCTGTTGTGATTTTTTTTTTTTTATCTTAATTTCTTTTACACATTCTTCTTTTACCTGTTTTGGTTATTAGTATGTAAAACAAAGAGGAAAAAAAGAAGAAAGAATATACATGAAAAAGGAAAATAGGTCAAACAGCTTTTAATGTTCGCGGAAAAAAACTATTATGCTAGTTTTAAAGCATGACATAATTTTCGAATTTTACACACAACAATTTGTTATGTGTATGTATGTATGTGTTGGTATAGATAGACAAAATTTTGTCACAGTCAATTGATCAATTGCAATTTTAGAAATATAATATCGAATAGTTTTGAATTAGGTAAATAATATGAAAATGATGAAATTGAATTAAAAAAAGAACAGGAAGACAGGTTAAGTCCCGTGATGCGGGGGTGGGGGGGGGGGGCATCTTTCAAGAATTTTAATATTGGTGAAATAATGACACCGTATTATTCTTGAAACATATATAAAAGATACAAAAACAAATTTGTTAACAATAAAAGAAAGAAAAAAAAAACATGGTCCATCTATCCTCCCATGTCACTTGGATTAGATGGACCATGCTGTAAGCACTTGCGTCCAGTGAGAAAAATAAAACAACATTATTACCCGTTTTAGTTCAGTGTAGACCATAGATTTTGTTACTGTTTTTATGCAGGCCTTCTGCCGACTAACAATCGCGAGCGTAACCAGTTTTAACGACACAAAAAGGATGCAATTCAGTATTGAAGTACTAGAATAAAGATTTAGAGAAACCACAAAGCCTATAATAGAATGTTTAGAAGTTACAAATTTAAGTTTAATCCACAGACGCCACAAGTTTGTTATTTTTCAGTTATGCTTTTCACAATTGTCACATTTGTAACCATATTTTAAATTCAACTTTATTTTTATATTGAAATTTTAGTATGTGTGTTCTTTCTTTTGGCTTCATCGTCTATTGTCTAGTTTATTTTTCTTTTTGTGTCAAGGTCACTTTCATTATGTACCGTTAAATGTAAACGATGGTGGCTCTTAAGATAAGTGGGCTTCTTTCATTATATATGTGTCTACCGATTTTTACCCTATTTTTGCAATTTCGTATTTTGCAACAAAAGGCCGTATAAGCTATCTGGTTCGCATTACCGAAACGTTTTCTGCTCCCTCCACAGAGTTCATCAGCGGTTGTTTTCTCCTTCTAATTCTGGAGTTACTTGCTCACCTGTATGAGCCAACTGGGTTTGTGGAAGCCCGTTTTTGTCACTAGCTCACTGCTAAGTGTCTGTGGCTTAAGGACTTGCCCTTCTTAATTATCCTTCATTTGACTCTTATGTCTTTTTGTTCCTATGTTGCTTTTATTTTTCCCCTCTCGGAGACTCAGCTGTGTTAGAAATTACAGTTGTGGTTGATGGACTCGTATACTCTCTCTCTATTCTTGCTTTTTCAAACTGCTTAATTTTCACACATGCTATTCATTCTTTTGCTTCTTACTTTACGCTTCCACCCTTGTTGCACTTCTGCTGGAGCTCATCAAATAACCTTCTAAAAAGCTCCCAAATGATGCCAATGCCTATATTTTGGATGTAGTTAATATTAATGTGGTTTTTGCGTGTGCATTGTGGTTTGTTTCTTTACGTAATGATTTTTTTTGTCCTGGATGTTTTGTTGGATGCTTGATCCTATACATGATCCTGTACATATGTATGTATGTTCCAGACAATTCGTACTAACCCAGGTAAAAAAAAAAACAATTCTATTCCATAGATACAGTTAAAAAAATGCAAGTCGTTGCGAGATTATTACATTAAATTGAAGAAAGATAATGTTCAAAATGCACATTATAGGGAAATACGTTTTTTGAGCCCTTACTGATTTTAAAAGGGGAATGCTCATTTTATGCCTGACACCTCCAGACATGAGAGTTGTCTTAAATGAAGCATTATGGTACTCTGAACATATTTTATTAACAATGTTTATTTCAATTAAGCGGGGGAAATCCGGCGGGAGTCAAAGTTAATCTAGTACATACTAGAAAATCTAGTACAGAATCGAATTCCTTAGGTCCTGAGAAGAAGTTTGAGTACCCACACTCCTATACCCGGAGGCTTAAATAGCTATTTATAGCCATCCGCATACTCACTTTTTTAGTATATTCCTCTTTTTATTCGAACTGAGGTACTAGATTTTTCGCACCTTAGATTGACCCTAATTCGCTAGAGTTAAGTTCAATCGGCAAACAGGTTTCAGTGTTTGCTCAGCTCATTACGAGCTACAATTCGTGGGAGAAAATTTGTCACTGCATACTTTTATGGTAAGGGAAAGGAGCTCCCGGTGTGGAGGCGGTTCCATATTAAATGAAAGGCCTCGCCGAGTACAATCGGGTGGTGTGTACTTTTTTCCTGATTCATAGCACGGTTGCGATACTTTTTTGCAGTCGAAAGACCCATTTTCATGCACTTGGGTCACACACACCCCAGCTACTACATTTCGCATATATTTTTGCAATTGTCCTTTATAAAAATCTGACATTTCATTATGTCTTTCCTTATAAATTCAATTAGTATACATGAAATTTTTACACTTTTCTTTATAAATTCGAGGTGAATTGGCATAGGGTATAATATTTCAGACCATCAAATCTAACGTTCCTCTGGATGCCTTTCGTTCCTTTATCGCTACATGCATGGTCAATGGTCCGATGAAATATCTAGCTTGATACCTTGCAATACTCGCACTGCAAGCCGGGCACATACTCTCACCCTAACAAAATACTTTCGGCTGTATATGTTTTTTATCCCGAATTGTGCGAATGTGAAACAGTTTACCATCTTCTATTTTTCCTTCAGCTTACAATCTGTGTAGATTCAGGTGTGACATACATCAGCACCTCAGCCACTATTCTCCTCATGTCCACTAATCCTTCCCTATCTCCTCTGCTGTGCTCTGCATCAAAGGTTATCCATTGAGCTTGACTTATTAATATAGAAAACATAAATAATAATACTTGATTAAATTCTAAACACTATTACTACTCTCGGACTGTCAAGGTGCCCTCAAGGCCTTAAAGTCCTACACTGTTAAGTCAGGGATAGCCTGGGAGGGAATGTCTACAAACCCTCAAAAATTTATCAAGCAGAAACAAAATTATGAGGGCCATAAAGGTAATGAAATTGCTGATGGCCTATCCAAAAGAGAAGCTGAAATCAGTTTGTCGAACTAGAGCTATTTTGTGGCACTTCAAAGTGTTACCTCAAAGCTACCCTAAATAACTGGGAGAATAAACAAAAATCTCTGTATTGGAAAAGGCTACAAGGACTTCATCAGGCAAAAAATTTTATCGACACCTCTGGCGAAAAAACAACAGAACTCCTATTCCTTAGAAAAACAGAGCTCAAAATGATTACTGACCTCTTCTCAGGCCATTTTGCCCCTTGAGGGATCACCTAAACAGGCTGGGTTTGGCTGAAACTTCATCCTGCCGCTTCTGATAGGATGAGCACAAAACCTCGGAGCACTTGCTCTGCAGCTGTGAAGCATTGTTTAGGCGGAGACTCCTCCACCTCGAATATGCTTTTCCCCCACCAAGTTACGTGTGGAACCTCAATCCCAGAATGGTTCTAGACTTTATTAACAGTCTGAACCTAGAAATGGAGTTAATTCAACGGAGACTCACAATAGATCTTTCAGGTCGCAGTGATTGCGAGGCTAACGTCTATACACCGCTTCCTACTACTAACTTATAACTTTTAACAACCAAATCGCTCCGTTAATCTGGCTAAGAAAAGGTGCTGGTGATGATGATTGGGTGACCGATCCAACTAAGCCTATTAATTGCAATTGTCCAACATTGTCGCTGCTACAAAACCGCGTAAAACTCAATAATGAAAAGTAAATAAGAACTACAGTCCACGAGAGTATGCTAATAGCATGTGTGTAATGGGAAAGTATTTATTTTCTGCCTTCCTTTATTAATGAAAAAGCTTTCCACATTCAATCAAACAAAGAACAAAAGCTTCAACCATTCACTGGGAATATTTTCATTATATTAAAATTAAATTGAGTTCTTTTACCCTTACTTACTTACTTACCCTTCACTTTATCTACCTACGACAATATTTGTGTAGAAAAAAAAACACAACGTAGATACCTACCTACCTACCTACCTCGATATCTATTCTAAAAATATTTCATACAAAAACAAAACGCGCGCGTCGTCAAATGCAAATTTCATTGATTGCTCCACGTGTGTCTTTCAATTAGAAAACAATAACAAAATCGTAGAAAACCCCATTCATAGGAGGGTTGAAGTTGGTATTTGAATTGGGGGGGGGGGGGGGGGGGGGGCGTAGAATGCATATGAAGTTTATTTCTTGTTAATTTCTTCTTTTCTTTGCGCGTAAAAGTTCTTAAAGACGACTTCTTGTGTAGTTAGTAGCGCTAGAGGGATATAGTCAACAATGGAACGGATTACGGATTGGATTGGGTTGGAAGGCTAAGCCTATTCACAATTGATAAATTTTTATTATTGGAAATTACATTTAGAACATTCAGAAAAGTCGAAGTAAAAATCCAAAAATTACAAAAACGTGCGCTCATTAAGCTTTTTTTTTTCATTTCACGCTCTCTCATACTCCCTTGAAAATTTCTCCGTATGTTTTTGTTGGAGCATTTCTCTCTCTCTCTCTGTCTATCTCTCTCTAAAACTAACTAAAACAAAATAAGCTTAACTTTGAGAGGCAAAGGCAACCAGAACCAGAGCCAGACAAATGTTTTATTCGACGGAGAGGTTCGTCGATCGAGTTATCACATCTCCCCTTCCTTCTCCACCACATTTTATCTTGTCTGGGCTGGTGGTATTCCACCTAATATGGTATGTAAGTATGTATATATGCCGTACGTACAACGGTACGGTCTCGGTCTCGGTCTCGGCCGGTAGGTTGCTTTGCTTGCTTGCTTTGCTTTGCTATGCTTTGCTTTGCTTGGTTGGTTGCTTGGTCTGGTCTGGTCTGGTCCTCTTCTGACTGTTGTTTACAGTGGCGATGAGAAAATATTGAGACCGGCTACAAACTTTATGTGGAATTGGAATGGAAGAATGGTTGGTTTTTAGTAGTACTACACAACACAGCACACTCATGTAGAGATATACTTATGCGTTACAACAACAGCAACAGCAACAGCAGGGCTTTGGCTTACTTGAGTGGACTTGGGGTTTTTATTCGACAGCCAGCCAGCTTTATGAAAATTGGTTAACTTAATGAGTTTCAGTCTCTAGACAGTCTGCAATCTGACGTGAACCGATTAAGACGTGTTGAAAATAATTTCCAAGCTTAAAAAATATCTCGAGAAAAATACAACAACAACAACAACAAAGATAATTATTATATTTTTTTACGTTTTTTTACTACCCGTATACTACGTACCTACCTAAAAGTGTGCGCTTTTCCTTGTTGTGAAAGTTCGTTAATGAAATTATTCTAAGGTCGAAGTGTTTGTTGTATAGTCAGTCTATTGAGGAAAATGCTAGAAAAATATTCTAATAATAATAGTTTGATATGTTTTAATAATTATAATAATAATATAAACCAAGAAAATTGACACATAAGTTATTTAAACAAGTGACTAACAAGTTAGTTGTGTTAAAATTATATAAAAAAAAAAAATCTGTGAATAACGAAAATTATATGAAAAAAAGTGAAGAATAAAATAAATGTTGTGAAATTTGTCAAATAATAATAATAATAATAAGCTGTTTCCAGACAAATTTATTGTAGAGAAAGAAAGAGAAAGAGCGAGTGAGATAGAAAAAGAAATCATCGTTAATTATACTAAATAATATCACAAATTTTAAGTGGACCAAAAAAATTTATAATAAATTTGCAAAAAGGATATACATAATACATATATATAGTAGTAAATAAGTGAAAATATAAAATATACACTTAACCTATAAAATATAACTGAACTTGAAAATTTTCAACGGTTTTATATGCACATTTTGCCAAAATTGGAAACTTGAAAATTGGTAAGTGTTTATAGAGCGCCGTCATACTTTTTTTGTGTGTTTTGTTTTTAAAAATTTTAAATATCACATTGTTCGATATTAAATTCATCTTACTCATATGCAGCATACCTATACACTCTATACTTATAATAAATAATATAAATAATATTGAAAAAAAAAAGTACAAATTAACGTTTTTTTTTTGTTTTTGTAAAGCTTGCTTGAATGAAATTTCGACAAATCATGCTAATTTCGACGACGCATTTAACAAAATGATTATTTTTGTGTCTTGTATAAAAAAAAAATGTTGAGTAATTTTCTGTTTTTTTTTTTGTTTTTTTTTTTTTATTTATTATTTAGAGGTGAAAATTCTTTTAGGTTGTTGACATCAATATGTGTAGTGTATAAACTGCTTAATCATTTCTTTTGTTATTTTGGTGTTGTTTCCTCTGTTGGTAGATTTACAAATTTCATCATTACATTTTCACAGTGATTAAAAATTAAATCAGAAAATATTACTAAAAATTAAAAAAACACGTTGAATTGAAATATAATGAGGAGAAATTATAAATTCAATTGCCCTCATTATTACAACTACGTTTAACGTTTTTCATATAATTTTTTTTTTTTCAAAATTTTATTTATTATATTATTATTATTATTATTTATAATTTCATATATATTTTTCTTAGTCTTATTAAGTTTATCAGAAAATTATAATTCCATTGGAGCCATTGATTTGTGTATAATAATCTTTTATTACAAATGTTGTTTAGTAATATTTTCTTCTTATTATTATTATTATTATTATACTTAACATTATTAATTTAAAGCAAACAACCAATGGAGATGTAATAGTGTTTTTTTTTTCAAATTAAGTTAATATTGGGAAATTTTTAGTTGTTTTTTTTTGTTTTTTTTTTTTTTAAGTTTTTATTGTTTTACAATATTAAAAAATAAAAATAAATAAATAATAATCTTAAAAATAATAGGGTGGGTGTGTCTGATTCGGTTGTTTTTAATATGTTATGGCATAACATTATTATAAATATTATCTCTTTGTCTTCATAATTCGCGACGCAAATTTTTTATTTGTTATTTTATTGTGTAAAACTTCAAGTTCGATTTAAATGTATATATGTATGTATGTATGTATGTATGTATGTACGTATATACTATATTTATAAAATGCGCGTTATTTGTTATCCATATTTCATACATTCATTCAGTAAAACTTTTAGAACTTTTGTATTTCAACTTATGTGCACTGTGCCTCCGGTTGTTTTTTTCTTCTCCTCCTCCTATCGCTCCCCCTGTAAAACCCTATGCACGTACTATAGTTACCAAGAATTTATTTTTATCTAACTTAGAACAACTTTATATTTAAATTTAGCAATAATATGTTGTCGTTTGTCCGTTTACAAAAAAAAAAAAACAAAACAAAAAAAAACAAAAAAAAAGGACGAAATGTGAACAAGTTGGGATTTTGCTGTTGAATACTTTTCCTTGTTTTATAAATTTGCATACTGATAATACTGGTAGATGTTTTCAACAAGCCTTGAAACCTTGCGTATTTAATGCAGATACTTCAGTATGTCGTCGTTAGTGATAAAATTTTTAATCAATTAACTCTAGATTCATAAACATTCGTCTCAGAGACCACGCAAAAAAAACGCGTTAAATACCTGTAACTTTTTTAAAGTAAAACAGATAGAAAGATGAACTTCAAAGTACCTTCCTAGATTGTTAAAAGAATATCGTATGTCAGAGTACACTTGCAGTGAGTAAGGTTATTCCCATTATTGTAGAAAATGTCGAATGACAAGGTTCTGTTGTACCTACCCAAAGTAAAAACTTCATGTGTATATGGATGGATCACCGCGGTTTATTATGTGTCGATTGTTCAGAATAACTGTTGTGTTCATTTTCATTTCAGTCAATAAGTAATAAAAAACACAAAATTTACAAAGTGCATATTAACTCGAAGAACTAAAAACAAACAATAAATATAATTCGTAAATTTAAAATAAAACAAGTAAAAAAAAACTAGAATTGGTCTAATAAGATCAATTCTTATGATACCCTCTACATGAATGCCCGTATGTAATTTCTTATGATCCTCTCTTCTATGAAAATTTGATTTTTAAAGTGGTTTTTCGCATATATTTCTAGAACGGTTTGTCGGACAGAAAAAATGATTATAACCAATTTGAATAGGATTTCATATTCTAAACAAGCTTTTTTTAGTACAATAAAAATGTCTAGAACTGATCGTTTTCACAGTATACGTAAAAACCCGAAATTTTTATATGGCAACACTAAGAAAGGGTTTCCCGATTTGCTCTGTCCAAACATATAGTATAAAAACCGAAATGTTTCGTATAGCAAACCTACGTCCATTTTACATATAAAAATTATAAATATCATTTAAGACTAATATAATTAAGCTTCGATGATTTTTCCTTTATAGATAAGACAAAACTGATATCTCCAAAGCTGCAAGGGTACAAGGATCCTCTGAGAAATCTTATCTACCGGTTACTGCTTCGCTGCCTTATTGACGAACTTATCGAATACCTACCCTACATCTACCTTACAACTATTAATTTATTTGCCTCACTTCGTGCTTGCTCAATTGCTTGTAATAAAATCTAATAAATTATGTCTGACTCACCTCTACACGATATGGTAATTAAGCAGCTAACCAATCCTCCACATTATGTTGAGATTATTATTTTCCAATTTACTTGATCATGTTTTATCTATTGTATCCTGTAATATGTCCGTGACTTAAAATACTACGGTGGATCTCCATGGGACCCCAAACCCCACTTTTTTACTATTCTTAAAAAATAAAAAATGAAGAGCATTTTATTTATTTTATCTGTCGTGCACATGGTATGGTTTCCGAAAGGAACGCAAAACGGCGATAGTATAATTAACTAAAAATTCAAGGATCGTCTTCTGCCATTTTGTCGAGAAAACGTGAATCTTTTTCGAAAATTTCTTCAGATATAAAACGTTGAGCGCAACTTAATGTCGATGACTCAATTGAAAACTAGCTGTGGTTACAAATAGTGTTTTATCTGTCGTACACATGGTATATGATTTTCGAAACGAACGGAAACGCCATTTTCTAATTGGCAGTAAAATCAAAAAACAAAAACAAAAAAGACCTCTCATAGTATTCTAAAGGTCAAGAAGTAGCATTGTAGTTAGTATTTGAAAATTAGTTTTGTGATTTATTTTTATATAATTTTCCTTACGGTTTGATGCTCTGGTTATATCGTCGCCACGAAAAAAAATTTCAGAAAGCAATGAATTCAGATGGTTCTTAATTCCTTTGCTACATAAAAAACTGTAGTTTACTAAGCTTGGCTTAATTTGTTACTATATCACTTAAAATTAAGTGAAGGGAACAAATTTTGATTCGAACATAAGTTGTTCTACCTTTACTACCTCAAAATTTTAATTGAGCTTTTCTTCACGTTATCTCTCACATTTTTTAAATCTTTGAGTTTCACTGATTTTCTCGAAATGGTTTTGCGGGCACCTGATTATTACATTTTGCACTTAAGTTTTCCAGGTCTATCAAATATGTACAATTACAAACTACTGGCAAACGGAATTTTTTTTAATTAACAGCAATTTGAACTTGAAATTATATCATAGAATAGAACTTGCTCCTTTTACCGAAAGCTCTCCATAGTTCTGTCAATGGTCTCCTGCAGGGTTTTAGCACAGACAGAATATAACTAGATAAGAAAATCTCCAAATAAACCTGTATCACTTCTTCAAAGCTCTTTAACTTTTTATTCAATCAAAGAAAGCTTTCATTGCGAAGAATTTATCGTGGCATAATACAGCAAGAGAGAGAGAGAGAGAGAGAGAATGTATAGAGCTTTCTATTAGAGGGCCATTAGCTCGTTTTAATTCGACCGGGTTTTTGTGAGGTTTTGCACATCTAAGTAAGTAAGTTGTGTCATGTTCTAGTCTGCACTTTGGGAAGTTCACTCAATTTTTCCTGAATATATTCTTGTATATTAAAAATATAATAATAATAATAATAATAATAATAATAATATTAATTATATAATTTAAAGAAAATATCTCTTGCCCTCTCATTATTCTTTATAAGGCATCGATAAATTGACGAATTCTTTCGAGGCATAAAACTTTGACAAAGGTTTTTAGATAATTATTCTTGGGTCTACTAACTAGAAGAAGAAGAAGATTGAGAGAGTGGGTTAAATTAAATTAATATAAGTTAAAGGGATATTAAATAATAAATATACAAAAGTCTCAGGTATCTTGGTACACTACCTACATCCCTACAGGAGGTGCTTAGTTAACCAAAAAAAAAAAAACTCGTTTTAAATTTCCGAGCCCTTCATACAAATTTTTGGCTGACTATTAAGTAGGGATGCAAATTTTAAATGCCACTAAAATATTTATTTTGTTATAACTTTTGTTTTAGAAACAAATAGTTCATAAAATAGTTAATAATATAATAATATACAATATATAACTAGTTCACAACTACTTGCCGAAAAAATCTTCCAAAATTGAAAAATATTTTTTACATAGATTTGAAGACTATCAGAGCCTCAATCTTCGAAGCTTGTTAGAATTTTTAGTCTTTCTCGAAATATGGAACTGCTACGCTTATAATAATAACATTCCGCACTTAGTTTTTCCAGGATGAGTTAAGGACTATGGGATATACTTTGTGGTACAGATTATCTGTGTAAATTTGATCCGCGTGTGTGATTCCGAAATAAAATTCGTTTTCTTAACAGATACAAAGCTTTCTTCCAAAAACTTATTATGAAAACGTCAGAAATATTTTATGTGGGTAAAATGAATATTTAAAAGCATGAAATCTCCTAAACTATATAGATATTTCTAATAATTTTAAAATTTCCGATAATTAATTAGAAAAAGGCAAGAGTCAGAAGTACGAGGTACAGAAATTTGACTTTTTTTTAATGAAAATGTAAAAAATATACGTTTTTGGACAAAGATAAAATTGGCGTATGTCAGTAGATAATTTTGTCACAAATATAGAAAGTAGCGGCGAAATTATTACATAATTCCGTATTCCATGGAAACGTATTCTAGCAGTGATACTAATTTAGTAGAATTGCTGCAAAAAGTGCAAAATTAAAAATTCACTTTACTTTGGGAATTAATTAATGAAATTTATACTTTAAGGGGGGTGGGTGTACTATTAGACAAAACACCATCAATTCCAGAAGACTTGTACTAATCCAAACACCTTCCCATATCTGTAATGAATTCTGCATTATATCCATTTATATTTTTATTTATATACTAACAACTGTAAATCATTTATATTAGCGTAAACGTAAAGTCTAATTTCACTATTCAATTGTAATAATTTTACTTACTTGTTAATGCGTTTTTTTTTTATTATCCCAGTAGGAAATGTAACGTTTACCGAATCGAATCTGTAATGACAATTTGTAAGGTCTACCCCTTACTATCCAAATTACCGAATTAATTACTTTTACGTTTTAATGTCATAGCAGGGTAAGTGCTTACTCGTCTCCATACCGGTAACTTACTACTTTGCTCATCACAAGCAATACCTGAGTGAAGCAGTTGCCGGAAACGTCTTACTTCGTTCATTACAAGTAATACTTTATTTTATGCATTACAAGTAATGCTTGAATCAACCATTTACTAGTAAGCTCTTACACATACATAATTTTAGACTTCCTGTATATATTTTTCCAACAGTAAAATAAAATTTCCTCACTATCATGACTCGACATGGCATTCTACGAAAAGACTTAAATCTGAACACGTCAGCTATTACCCATTCACTTACTAAATAATGCTTTTGTAATTTGTTACATATTTCAATGTTTTTTCTGGAACAATTGAACGTGGAACATGTGAGCTTTTACCAATTCACATACCAAACCTTACTTTGGTAAACACTTACAAATCGGATTATTTTCAGGGCGAAACCATCAATTACCAGGTAAGGAGAGAAACGAATTCCTACTGGGATTATTCAATTTTAAGTTTATGTATGTATTACTGTTGGTTACTACATACCTACATAATGTACATATATAAATTATCTCCATCAGCATATAACTCAGAATGAATCGGCTGACTGCTAGATTCACGTTATATCGTTTAGCTATGGTTAGTTAAAAGAAAATTTCACTCTCTAAAAAACAAAAACAAAAATTTTATTTCTTGCAACCATACATACATACATATTACTGTATATTTGCCAAGGTCTATCTATGTAAACGTGTAACTTACTTTCCTTCTTACAAACTTAATATAACCTACTTTTGATGCTTGACCTAATTATTTAGTGAAAAGATAAAATTGGAGAAGACAAATATAATAAGAAAACAACAATTTGAGATAAAAGTCTTTCAAAATACATTTCTCCGCAAAAATTCATAAAATTTAAATTTTACTATATATGTAGATATTTGTGTATGTATGTATATATGTATGTCAGACACAGCTAGTGTGGCTTTCAGATTTGTTCTAATATATATAATTGAAGCAAAAATTGGATGGTTAATGGATGTATGTACAGAGGGCATATTGTGGTACTTACATATATTACAACGAAATTATTTTGAAAACAATGTGTAATAGTTAAGTTTACGTAGGTAATGTTAAAAAGTTACATACAGGGTGTTTCCTCCATGGTGGTTCATTGGCAGGTATGGGGTGGACCTTTCAAGTGTTTCTGAGTTACAACAAGAAGGTGATTAAAAAAATATGCTAGGTTTTCACAAAATCCTGTTCACATGAAGTGAACTTGAGCGGATTAACGTACTTCGGGAGGAAGTTAATTCGCCATATGAACACTAATCGGACTGCAATTATCTACACCGATGTTAAATAGTTCGGTAGTGGAATGAAATTAATCACATGTGTGTGAACACTTGAGTGGGTCAATGTGGATTGACGTTTTGATATTTTTCGGTATTTATGTACTCACAACCCTCACTTCGAACTCCTTCATCCTTTCATACAGTATTTTAGAAATTTTGTAAAATTACACTTCTTTCCATGATCCGTTTTTTAATATCTACAAAAATAACTTCAAATGAGAACTGACTTTAAAATAAGAATTGTCAATAGAAAGATGTCTTTCTTGGCACTATGCGAATTAGGACTATTATAGTCCAGTCCAGTCCAGTTCGCTTCATGTGAACGGGGTAAATATTTCGATCGTATTGCTTCGATTTTTTAGACTTAAATTACTTTATATTTACCTAAAATATACTGAGAAATAAAATCAGTACAGGCGATACACGAACAAATTCCAGTTTAGTCTGTAAACGTTATTTTGTAATTTCTATTACTTATTTTACACAAACATCACAAAATTCACAAACAAAAACCGCTTTATGCTGATTTTGGGTTTAAATCGGCATAAAGCGGTTGTTGTTTGTGAATTTTGTAATCGGACGAAATTATCCTTTTTGCAGCAGTTCTGATCATTTTGACGAAACACGCTGCAAGAACGTTTGTGTTTTTTTGAATGAAGTATAGAACTTCTGTAGAAACTCCGGATGTCAAGGAGTTGTAAAATTAAAGTGGCACATATTCTTACAACTTTTATGTTCTAGATTTTATAAGAATAATGCCAGTAAAAATTGGATTTGTGTGTTTTTATTTTTTTTTTATTCGTTCTTATTATTTCTACACTTGAGGATTTCACTTTTTTTTTCTCTTCTCCCTTCTCGTACATCGTATAACATATGTAGGTACAATACATACATACATATATCTAATTATTATTAACTTAACTATATTAAACATTTTCAAACATTTTACGTACGGAACAAGTAGTAGAGTCATTTGTACAAAAAAAAATGTCTTGAAGAAGGAAAAAAAGACAAAAAAAAAAGACAAAACAACATGTGATGTAAAGTAGGGCGCGCAACGGAACAAAACAGCATACACAAAGTAAAATGTACAAAGAGAAAGTTTAGGTGACTTTCGTTTTATTTTTAAAAAGAATCCAAAAACCAGAGAGAAAGAGGCCAAACTGTATATATATGTATGTATGTATATTAGTACACATGTATATATATATGTATGGCTATACATATCTATACCTACTCGTGTTATTTATAAGTATTGTAAAATAATTGTAAAATATATAAAAAGTAAGCCATTTCTTCTATAAAACGCAAATATAAGACTTAGTTTTACCCTACAGGTAAAAGCTTTCGATAAAAGCTTTCTTTTTTTTCGAGTTTGTCTATCGACACACGGGCAGTCAGGGGCACATCACTAATCTAGAATTATATATTTCTTAGAACAAGCGCATTTCACTAAAACCCGATTAATTATTATTATTATTGTTTTCTGGGAGTTTTTATGAATCATATGTAGGGGGATGATTAATTAATTCAATTGGTCTATCTACATGTATGTATGGTTTGTAAGTATGTGTATTTATTTAATTTTCAGAGTAAATTACAAATACATACTAATTTGAATAAGGTCATAACAGTATTTTTAAATTTTATGATTGAATCAGATGATATCTTACCAAAAGTTAAACAGACTGGATTTATCTTAAAAGCTATACACAGCACTTTTTAGATTAAATTTAAATTAAATCTCGCTCTAAAGTATATTAGCGTACATGGACAATAACACAAATTTTAATTTAATATTAATTAGACCAACAGTAGGTGTACATCAGCGGCCAACTAATTAAGACATCATATAATTTAATGTTGATTTTCTTTTCTTCATGGCGTATCTTTGTTAATGACAAAAAAAGTGAACAAAATCCTCCGTTAATGCTACTGATAATTTACAAAAGCATTTATTTTTTTAATTTTTATTAAAACCTTAAAATGCATGTGACATAAAATGTACTACTTACAAAATTCGGACAACAAATTAAGAAGCTCCAGTTTTTTTTCTAAATTATTATAAAAATTCAAAAACTTATTTAATTTAGAATTTAAAAATTCGAACACAAAATATTCAGTAAGATATATTCGTATATCCATTAATTTTAATTATTTGGGCACATCTTCGCGGCAAACTATCAATCAATAAGCGAAATGCTAATCCAAACTTCCCTTGTTGTTTGCCATAGATCTCTCTCAAATTTGAAATATTTCTTGATCCTGCTTTTACCTTAAGTGTCCGCCATAGATTTTCTGTGGGGTTAAGGTCAGGACTTTGGGGGGTGGCCACTCAAGGACATCAACAAAATTATCACTGAGACATTGTGCTTCACAACTCGTGAAGTATGTTTAGAGGATCATTGTCGTGCATAAATTTCCAGGTAAGGGGCATGTTTTCATCAGCATAGTAGGGTATCATTGTCTCGGTCAATATATTTTCGTAGACATATCAATCCATTATACCCTCAATTTTCACTACAGGTCCAACGCCCAATGCCCAGATATTCCCGCCCACACCATAATACTACCTCCACCCATGCTTCACTGTTTTTGTGGTATATCTTGGATCAAGGGCCAGATTAGGAGGTCGCCTTACATATCGTTTTCCATCAGATCCAAATAGATTTACATACCTTTGTCTCATCTGTTCAAAGTGTATTTCTCCAGAATTGAAGAGGCTTGCTTAAATGTCCTCTTGCGAACTTCAGCCTTTTTTTGCCGATTCTTGGATGAAAGCAATGGAACTTTCCTTCAAACACAACCTCGTAATCCAAAGTCGCTAACCCGGAGATTACACGAGTCAGTAGAACTGACTCTGACAGCGATTGACACTTACACAGGCACGTGTAAACCCCTACTGACTACTCTTTTTTACTGACCAGTCTGTACTGACAAGATTTCTGACGAGTCAGTACGGACTAGTCAATAAATTGTCAAACGTACAATTAAGATGGCGGAAATTGAAAATAAATGGCAGATGCTAGTGGATATTTGTGTTTATATTCCTAATCTGCTCTCTTTTGAGTGGGAAATGACTAAAAAGTGTTTAACATACATTTTATTGTTTATTTTGTAGAGAATAAAGACGGATTAATGAAGAAATTGTTTGATATGCATATAGAAGAGGAATGTCTGCACCGCTTGACGACATTTTATTATGAACAGACAATTGATGAACGCAAATTGTTTTTTGTCAGTAAATTTGACAGACGAAATCAGGACTGTCCGTCAGCTCTATTGACTCGTGTAATCGTTGCATAAGACGTCTTCTCATGGTTCTTTCGGATACTTCTATATTGTGGCTTTCCTTAAGTACATATATTTTTTATTCGATTTGTGGTTAAGAAAGCGTCCGTTGTACTGATCCTGTGGATAATTCGATTCTTGCCACTTTCTGCGTCGTTGAAAATTTTTCATAATTTTTATATGTACACAGAGCAACGGGAGCGCTTTATTAGCTTTGCAATCTCAGAAGTTGTCTTATTTTGCTCATACAGTCTCTTTACTATAGAACGTTCGTCGGGACTGCATTCAGACAGAGCCTTTCCCCATTTTGAAACTATAAAATTTTATGTTATTTTAAAAATAAAATCAAAACCAGAAATAATACCAGTGGAAGATGTTAAACAAATGTTTCAAAAAAAAAAAAAAAAAATCAATTGAATTAAATCACTCTTAACTGAGTTGGCACAACTTAAATCACGTTGTCTTAATTAGTTGACCGTTTTTTTTTTCAAACAAATATGCATAGTTTTTGTTTTAGCACACTATGCAGCGAAATTTCAAAAATTAAATTTGGTCGTACCCCATGAAGTTTAGGATAACTGTACTTTTATTGCAAATATATTTCAACGTAATATTTGGTAAAATGTTGGAATCAAGGCAGAATCAAATGAAAAATTATACCAAATTTCGATGTGTCTTAATTAGTTGGCCACAAGTGTATATAATACATATATTATATAAATATTTGCTAAAATCCCTACCTATATGCTGGTGGTTGTTAGTGATTGCAAGATCGGTTACTCGATTACCCGATTAATCGATTAATCGGCCCTTAAGCGACCAATTTCAGGAAACCAATTAATCGGTTTTAGCGTCCCAAAAACCGATTTTTTATTAATGAACATTTTTTCGTTTCTTTAAATATTCTTTTACAAAAAAAAAAAAATGAAAAATTCTATATTCGTGTAATTTCAAAATTTCGCGGAAAAATTTTACTACAAAATAGGTACATTGCAAATATACACTGCTCAAAAGTGTATAAGCAAAATGTGGTTTGTGGTTTGAATTGTAAAAATTGGTTTTTGTCCCATTATAATTATATAATACCTGTTTTTACCGTTATTCCAGAATTTTTTTTTTATTGTTGTATGCGCAATAGATGTATCTACTAAAAACAAAAAACAGAACCAAAATCAAACCAAATTCCAGGAATTGGCAACCGAAAAACCACATTTTGCTTATACACTTTTGAGCAGTGTATTTTCAGATACAATACTTTTATGTGTGCCGCTGTTGGGCTCAATAATTCATAAAATATCTAAAAAAAATTGACAATAAATTTCTGAGAACAAATTGTGTGATGTGACATTACAGAACAGACCGGAAAGAATCGGATCAGAACTGACATAATAGACCGGCAGTGTCACTGCAGTGGTGCTCACTCAATGCTGTCTATGAATACCCAGTGAACACAACTTGCCGAAAACATATTAAGAAAGTGAGAGCTTAGGCTGTAGTTCAGCATATACGTAAGCACATTTACTTACGTAAAGCGAACGCTCCCTTTAATTTAACAGGCGTATACAAATTAACTTTAACTCTTGTGAGGGGAACTTTCGTTAAGTTTAAAAATCAAATTACAGTCAGTAAAGGTTCGGTAATAATCGCTCATTCCGTAAGAACGCGATGTGTCAAACAGTTAATTATTACTATTAATGATTAAAAGTGCAATGCAAAAATTAAAATGGAATAATAATGGCACTGTGAATTAATAGAAAAATCATCAATTAAATCAACTTCCATTTGTTAATTTTTTCACTTTTACCACTTTTTAACATTGAAAATATTAAATTCCAAGATAATAACTCTTACGGAATGTGAATATGTTTAGGCTAAAAATATCAATTTTTCGTCAGTAAACCTCAGTCTCACTCAATTTCCTAAAGTTATATACCTACATCTATTGTAGTTCAGCCTTTTTACTTAAAAAATTTGTTAAACCTCTGAAAAAGCGTTAACATTTTTTTGCCGCAAACGATACATATGTGGTTCACAATGGTTTGTCAAAATTTCAGTAGTTTCCCCTCTTTTGTAATTCTCTACCGAATGTAATCTTTTCTTAATATTTTCTTATCGATATGAGTTAACAATTTCTTATAGGTTTCTGGTGGAAATCTTTGCATTTTCTGAAAGTTATTCTTAACGCATTCCTTACCTTTTCTTAGACCTCGAAGCAACGTTTTTTTTTAATATTTTCTTATCGAGATTCTTAATGAACTTCCTCCCATTCTTTGACGTCGACATTTATCGTTTCCTTAACAAATAGTTTCATAAACATTGCAATAATAGGCAAGATACAACCGACTTGTTGTTTCATTATATAAATTTTTTCATTATAATTAATGAACGGATTTTCGGTAGCTAAGGTACCATAATCAGAGGAATATCTTACAAACTCAGTTTTTATGATATTCCTCTAATGATCAGACGTGTTCATTAATTATAATAAAAAAATTATATTATGAAATAATAAGTTGGTTGTAAATGTGTATAAGGCGTTTCGTATAAGCAGGAACCAATACTCTTCAGTACGGCCAGTTCCTGCCTGCCGCAGATGCCAGAAGAAAATGCTAAGTAGATCCTAATATATAGTTGGTTATATCTTGCCTATTATCTCAATGTGGTTATAATACTTTGAAATCAATTCCTCCTACAAGTGTAGAACCACTGAGGGTATTTTCAGTATCTGGAAATTTGTACCAAACTGAGATCCCGATTAAGTAATAAACCCATTGATAACTTATGCTTTCTACGTGCTCATTTCATTTAAATTTAAAAAACATGTTTCCAGGATATTTACAAATAACTTTTCATTTTTTTATTGTTAATGAATTATATACATTATATTTTCTATAATTATAAACATGAAAAAAATTTAACTATTTTTACAAGAAATAATTTGCAAAAACGTATTTCTTTTTAAAACCGATTAAAAACCGAAAAAATCGGTTTTTACTTTTACAATAATTTTTGCAATCACTAGTGGTTGGTATACTATACAAAAATAATCAGCCTATAATGAAGTTATGCATAATTATGTTATCTTCATACACATTTCCATTCAAACGGCCAAGTAACAGATTTATATATTGAATAATCCAAAGAATTACATACAATTAGAATGATAGTAAAAAAAAAACAACAGGAAAGGAAGCATCACAGTTCACCTGGGATAAGCAATCAACAAGAGCGTAGAAAACTGGTAGAATTCTCGATAGATTGAACAACATATATACAAAAAAAAAAAAAACAATAAACTTATTCAAAGCTATAGGTATATATACCTACGCTATGATTCTTTCGCACAGAAACCAGCTAGGTATATAGGTAAGGGAATAAAGATTAGCTAACAGAGAAAGACTAAGCCAAGCTAAGTCAGTCGGTCGAGTAACGTCTTTTTGAATTCAACATGGTCTGCTTTTCTTTCACCTTATTTCTTTATGTGGTGACGGCATTGAGCCAGAGCATGAGAGTATGTTTTTACTGTAGTTGGCCTGATATTCCTTTTTTTTGTTTTGTTTTTTTTTTCTTTCTCCTCTATGTTTTTACTTGACGTACCTACCATACCAACATGCATATCTACAGTTTTATTGTGCATCCACCATCATCAGTAACCAACCCACCTTCGGCTCTTGTAGAAGAGTTACCTTTAGGTTATACCTATAACGTCTACCTCTATACTTATGATCCATCTATTATTTTCTGTCTGTTGGAACTTTTTCTTAACCCGTATACTATAATACAATAGCGTGCCCAATTTATCCGTTTTTCATTCATTCAATTTCTACCTTGACTCAGTTTGTAATATACACAGTATAAAGAAAATGCCCAAGTCAGACAGAGACTATAGATGATTTAATACATATACTAGAGATAGATAGTGGAGTAAGGCTGTCGGGCATGCGCTCTACCGGTAGATATATGTAGTAGAATGGGCCACATTTAACCAAAAAGATTGAAGGAAGACTTATTGACATGCGTGCATTCATAGAACATGTTAGACAAGAAGACGACAACATGACGTTTCTATAATAGTGGATAGTAGCTATAGTACGTTTATCTAGTATGTATGTTTGTATGTATGTAGGTAGAAGCGCATAGCGAAATAATTCAAGAAGCTATATAACAACGATAGATGTAAGCATTTGCCTGTATTGCATAGACTGTAGTAGGCAAGATCTACTTGTGCATCAAGCAGCTAGGTATAAATAGAACGCACGATGGAGGACAAATTTCAGGCTATTTTTTTTTTATCCTACTCATATTGCGCTGTGTGATTCGTATAATATGAAAATGCACTGAGAAATATATTCTGTAGGATAAACAGCATAATTGTGCCATTCACTCATTGCAGTATACAGCAGCATAGTTAGGATTGTACTTATAAAGTCTTTTTTTTTTTACCATCATCACCAACTTGATGTATTTCATTGATTCTAACGATTTATACCTACATAGATGAAATCTATAGAGTAGGTATACTAAGTTTGTCATTCCATTTGTAACGCACAGAAATAATGATGATAGAGCAAAAAGGATAGGACACCCACGCATAATATTAAAAGTTATTTTGATTTTTGCATGTCTGTCTGTCCGTCCATCCGTCCGTGCGCACCGATAACTCGAGAACACGTTCACTTAGAAACTTGAAATTTTGTACATGGACATTAAAAAAAAAAGTAAAATTAAGTTCAAAAATGAGACAAATCGGGCAACTCCTTCGTGGGGTTGCCATACAAAAATTTCGTTTTCCACTATATAGGGTGTTTCAGAATTTGTGCACCTAGCTCAAGGGTTTGATAGCTGTGGTGGAGACAAGAAAAAAAATTATAAGGTGAAAGGGGATGAGACGCGTCGTTTCGGCGGTAGGGGGGAGGGGTTAAGATTTTTAGTACTTCTTCTACTTTACACCCTGTAACTATCTTGATATACACCCTATCAAGATGGGATTCATCTCAGATGATAGCAAACCGTGTTTTTGAGATATTCTCGTTTCTATGATTCATAATTTCATTCATTTTGCTAATTTTGCGTAGAATTACATAAAATTGGGCGCAATTTCTATTGTCTGTAGCAAAATGAATGAAATGAATGAATAATAGAAACGGGAATATCTCAAAAATGGTTGCACTACTGAGGTAGATACATGTGCTTAGTCAAATTAAAGGTAAAATTCCGTGGTTTCTAAATCTTGTAATAAAACTTTATAGTTATCATGCATTTTGTCGGGAAAATCGTTAAAATTTGAAAAAATTAGGAATTTTTTGGATTTTGACGTTCTACTACTTTCCGACGGAAAGTGACAGGAAGGCTGATTGGGTATTCATTTGAAAGCTTAGACGGTTTGCTATCATCTGAGATCTGAATTATACCTTGATAGGGGGTGTATATCAAGATAGTTACAGGGTGTAAAGTGGAAGAAGTACTAAAAATCTTATCCCCCCTTCACCTTATAATTTTTTGCTTATCTCCACCTCAGCTATCAAGCCCTTGAGCTAGATGCACCAATTATGAAACACCCTGTATATTTGGACACTACCTGAGAAAACGTCGACATCGAAAGCTGAAATTTTGTGCACGGACTTTAAAAAAATATCTTCGAAAATGAGACAAATCGGGCAACTCCGTCGTGGGGTTGCCATACAAAAATTTCGATTTACACTAAATACATATGTATTGGGACATTGCCTATTAGAACGCGTCAACATAGAGATCTGAAATTTGTACATGGTGTTTTCATAGTAATAGCAAATAAAATTTCGAAAATGGAATAAATTGGGCAACCCCTTCTTGGTGTTGCCATATAAAAATTTTGGTTTTATACATATACTTTGAAAACGATCAGTCCTAGAGATTTTTATTGTACTAAAAGCTTCTTCAGAATAAGAAATTCTAAAAAATTGGTTATAATCATTTTTTCTGTCCGACGAACCGTTCTAGAAATATATGCGAGAAACCACTTCAAAAATCAAACTTGGACAGAAGGGTGACAATACGAAATTTCATAAGGGCTTTCATTTAGGATATCATAAGAATTGGTCTTAGTTAGACCAATTCTAGCTTTTTCACTTGTTTTTATTTAAAACGCATAGTTACAGAATAGACCAGAATAAACGATATAACGAGAGAAGGAATAAGGATATAAAATTAGCGAAAACTGTTACAAAAACATTACCTAGTAGAAATTAGTAGAGGGGAGAAAACACCTGTTTTAAATCAAAATTATTTAGGTACCCTTGTCCTTGATGGATGTCACGTGTAAGGGCCATACACCCGAAATAAAGCTCGATATTATCACACTGCAGACATAAAACTCATGTTCATGTTTTTTTTTATTTATTACACGAGACATGTTTCACTCCTGTTTAACCTAACCGCCATATACCAAAATGAGTAATGCTTTTGGTTAATGGGGTAGTTGTCGTTTGCCGGTTACCAGGTAGGTATATCGACTAATTATTTTTTTTTTTCGAACCAAGTTAAAAAGATTTTTTTTTTTTTAATGAAAGCACGAAAAGAAATAAAAGAGATTTTCATTAAAAGCGCCACAAGCATTCGCAATAAAAAGTGGGCGAAAACGTGTTCGTTCGTAGTAGCTCCATGTGTTTCTAATTTTTGCTACGTATACTCTTCTATTGCGCAATAGGCAGTAATACCTTCTTTTTTTTTTAAGATAACGTGTGACCTCGTGTTATTCATTGCTACCTCGTAGTGTTGTTTTTCTAGGTGTCATTGCTCGTTAAGCTTTCTGCCAACCTCCTTTAACCATTTTTTTATTATTATTATTATTATTATTATTATTATAATTAACCTTCCATTCATGTTCATGGGTCACCAACTTTTCAATGAATGGATGGATATAAGGGGGTGGCTGTGTATCATTATACCCCCAAAAGTTCTATTGTGTGTGGCTAAACTCAGGTTAATATTTCTAAGACTATTGACTCCGGATGAGATGGTGATGATGTAATTGAGCGAGCTAGAGTTAAGGAAAGAATGGGACAAGGGAAAATGATCAAAATAAAGCAATCTAATAATAAATAAATAAATAAATTTCGAAGAAAACATTGTGTTTCCCCCATGACACAAGCTTTTTTTTTTCTTCTCTTTTTCGGAGTGGTGGTGGTGGGAGGGACAATCCAATTCGAAAGACCGACGAACTTTGTCGAACTGTGTGTTGGCTTGGCACTGACCTGCCGGCTGCCTGCTACTATGCCGGTGGCTATATGATTGTATTTAGCGATAGCGATATATATTGTGGCAGCAGAGAGATGGCAATTTTATACGATTATGGCTGTCAATGTCCGCTAGCTAGCCCCACATAGCAAATCTGATTAAGAGAGCTTTTACTTAAATTTTGCTGGTCAACAACTTGATGATTAGAGCTTTTTATGTATAGATAATAATATAGATGAAAATATATGAGACAATCATACTACTACTATACTTATTTACACTAAGTACACACTATATTCATATTAAAGTTAGCCTTTGCAACTCTGGTCCACATAATCCAATCTGTTGTGGAGGTAGGTATAGCAATTTCAGATTATTTTTTTGAGACGCAATTTCAATTTCATTTATATTAGACTTTGTGTATTGTGCGGTTTGGTATTGGGGGGGGGTATTCCTAGAAATAACCTGAATGCGCAGAGAAATTGAGTTTTTTGACCGCGAAACTAGTTTTTGAAACAAACAAAGTTTTGTAGATTTATTTTTTATATAAAAAATAATATATTTAAAATAAATAAATAAAATAAAAGATAAATTATTTTGTTTAATATTTTTTCTCAATATTTCTCTGTGTTGTGACAACGTGTGTATGCCATTTGTCATATTTAGATATACGATTGCAATTATATCATATAACAGAATACATTTAATGTACATATATCCAGAAGGGGGACGGGTGGGTGCGCTGACGAATTTCTTATAAAATAACAATTTCTCAGTTTTCAGTTCCTTGGGAAAATTTACTGATATAACTTGCAATTATTTAATTTTAATAAACACACACACACACATGATTGTTATTTTGTACTAAAAAAAATTAAATTCACAGTAAGTCAACACGCTCTAATATGTTTGATATCCTATTACGCCCTCCAAGGTATTTGGTATTATTATTATTCATTGATTCTATGGGTATATGTTCGAAACCGTCATCCTAGTGGTACACTCTTTTCAAGATCATCCTCAAAATTTGACCTTTTTTTTTAAGTATCCACCGTCCTAAGTACAGGTAGTGGCCAGGTATCATGCTCCATCACATTCCCTCTCCATTAGACCATTTCGAAGTGGTGGCTAATATTTTACTGGATTGCCTTATACAAATTCCACTAGCTTGCTAAGTTTTATGTAAGTTTTGCTTAAACGGGACGCATTCAGGGTATACCTTAGTGTGAAAACATTAGTAACTTGGAAGCCATCACATCCGAAATCATGGACTGTGGTGATAAACACTCGCATATTTTGAACGAGACAAACAATTAGTACAAAGATATCTCCAGAAATACACTGGAACTAATAAGTTTTAATGAAAGAGAGAGAAGGAGCTGGCAGAAGAGACTAAAAAGAATCTTCCACAGTTAAATCTGAGCACATAGAACTTAGCAGTAGAATAAAATGAATAATCAAATTAATAAATGAAAGAGTTTAAGGCAGAAACACATCCAAGCAAGCCTCAGGCCTGGCCTCTCTCAGGCTTCCTCGCAGCTCGCCTCAAGATTTGCCTCCGAGAAATGAAAACCGGTCTCGGTTCTGTCATTATAATTTTGTTAGTACATCTGTTGACAGAAGTAGGCCTGAGAGAGAAAAATTTCCAACATTGAGCAAAGCGCGCTTTGCGGCTAGAGCTAAGCTGCTGGCTTGGTTTTGTGTTGCATAATTTAAAAACCCGTGTTGGAACTTTTGACAACACCTGTGTGTTTCAAGCTTTTAAAGAAATAGATAAATAAATAGGTAGGACAATTGAACTGTTTAGAATTGACATGACATAAGTCCTAGACATGAGTTGTTTTAATACTAACTGTTGATTTATTGTTTGGATAACGTTACTTCAGTTAGATCTGGATATGTTACATTCCTACACCAAAGTGGTCTACCTCTATACAATTTATTTCTATAAAACTAAAATCATCAAAATATGATCATTCAATGTTTGGGATAGACATTCCAACCGACGACGTCTTGCTGGATAACTTGGATGAAAACATGGAGCTGAAAAAAATAAACGTGGAAAAACTATTTTGAAAATTTCTACTCAAAAATCTTATTCTGAGAAAAAAAACCTCCACCGAGTTATATGCATTTTCTGGCCTCGTTCAAAAGAAAAACGAGTCTGAGACTTCCAAGACTCGAAACTCTGAGCAAAATTTGATGCAATTTTCCAATAAAAACCAGAGCTAGATTAAATAAAAAGAAATCTTCACAATCGATTGACAAAAAATTGGCCACCCTCCTCGAAGATAACAAATCTCTTATTTTCCAAAGAAGAACTCCAAACAGGTTTAAGAATTCAGACCTATATTTTGCTGTTATCCAATATATGAAACAACACTATTTCAAATAATGTTTATTAATAATAATAAAATTAAAGAAGTCGCTTAGCTCCCGGAACTCTGACATTTTAACTTTGAGAAACATCAAAATAAGTTCAATTAAGTTCAATCCGAGTGTCACATGAATGGCTTATTCACTGCGTTCACAGATAGGGACGTTTTCTAGTTAGTTATTTATTCAATTTAGTCGTAGTAAATCACAACTTGAAATGTTCTTTATAAACCCCCATCAAGAATGGATCTCCTTTTCGACAACTTTCTATGCCATTTATAAATGATGCTGCTGATCTGTTTTTAAATAATGTTCATATGTATGTATGTTCTCAACTATATTCCGTTCCGAAATTCGAGTCAATATTTATTTCTAGTCAAAAGTTAGTATTTCGGAGTTTCTCTGTAACTATTTATCTCTCTTTCTACATCTTTCACTTTCTGTAGCCTTCTCTTGCTCTCTCTTTATCTTTATATCTGTCTCTTCCTCTATTTATCTCTATCTCTATCTAACTATCTGTCCCTATATCTATCTATCCGTCTCTCTCACTACCTTTCTCTCTGTCGAGCTCCTCTCTCTCCCTCTCTAGCTCTCTCCCTCTCTCTCTAGCTCTCTAGCTCTCTCTCTCGTTCTCTCTTTCTTTCGCCTCTTTCACTCTTACTCGCTCTCTCTTTCTTTCGCCTCTTTCACTCTTACTCGCTCTCTCTCCCTCTCCTTCTCTCACTATTACTCTCTCTCTCTCTCTCTCTTTCCCTCTAACTACCCTCTCCCTCTCTCGCTTTCTCTCTCTTTCCCTCTAACTACCCTCTCTCTCTCTCTCTTTCTTTCTCTCTCTCTCCCTCTCTCTTTCTTTCTCTCTCTCTCTCTTGCGCCTCTCTCTCTCTCTCTCTCTCTCTAACTATCTATCTCTCCCTCTAATATTACATTATTCGGTAAATAAAAGCAACGAAATTTTCTAATAATAGCTAGCTGCAATTTCGTGCACATTTTTAATTAATTTTGAGTAACCGACCCAGACTTATTTAATTAACGAAAAAAAATATAACACAAAATATCAAATGACCAAAAAACAATCATAATATCATGACGCAACTCCACATTCAATCTCCATTTAATTTTAAGGTGAGCAGCAAACAGAGAAACAACTAAAAAATATTTGACGATAATATTTCTTACCAGGAAATTACGTAACGTTGCATCATTCATTCAAATTCGAACTTGAGAAAAACTTCTAATAAAACTTTACCTATGAATCAGCCTCAAAGCCGCCACTTCATTTATTATGTTCTCAACTTTTAATTCTTAGTAAAACATTTGTAATTTAATAAAAATGTATAGTTGTTCTTGCACGTACAGTTATAAAACTGTCTCTCTCTCCACCAATCCTCTGCTTGTTGTTGTTACCGACGGTAGGTAGGTAGGTAGGGAGACAGGAAATTTTACATTCATACTATACTCCCGCTCTAGATTATAGTGGTATTTCATGGCCCTCAAGCTATAACTCTCAATCTTGTTTTTGTTTTTGTTTTTTTTTTTTATAGAGATATTATTACTTTGTAGTTAACATGTAGCTGATGAAAATTATTTCCGCTCTCTGCTGTATTTTGTATTTCTTGTAAGTTGTTTGTGTTGAAGTGATAAATTCAATTATATATTCAATTACAATTGGTATAAGTACATATGCGATTAATAGACATAATCACAAATGTGTTTTTTTTTTTTTATAGATAATAAGCTTTCTAGGTTAGCTTTAGCTATATATTTGCGTGCTTTCGTAAAATAAACAAATGCAGCAAAGCAAAACCATTTTTGTATTAAGATTGCTCATATGAATTTAAATGAACTGTAAATGCGCTGAAATTTCCGCATCCGTATAATTTGCAATAAGCCAAGTACACGTGTGTGTGTGTATACCACCCGTAGTATACATACCTGGTATCCCTGATTTGCAATTACAATGACAGTAATTGCCGAAAAAATTGTGTTAAGTAATATATGAAGCAGGAAGAACAAGTATATTACATATACGAGTATGTATATGTATGTACATTTACATGATGCACCAGAATATTTTATAAGGCTGCACAGAGGTGTATAGTTAAAGTGTATTTCAAGGTAGACAGCTAATTATATCGATTCCGATGTTGTGTATTTCGTAATGCAAGCTAAAGTCATTAAAATTGTTCTATTTGTATATTTTCTATGTATGTATGTACATATGTCCAGTGTTTCGCAAAAATTACTGAAATGTAGAATTTGTAAATGAAACTTTATGAAGGAAAAAGTAAAGTAACAATTTTTTTTTTTATATTTTATACATATGATGTACAGTCAGCAACTAAAGTCGTCTTACAATACTGTTCTTGGTTGTTTTTTTTAACAGCCAACGCTTTTTGAGAAATCTGTTTTTTTCAAATTTTGTTTTTGTAGTATTTATCTGTTACTTTAAGTCAGTGGTCTTTATTCAACAACCTTTCGCGACCATCGAAAACCTTGGTGATAATATTATTCGGAAACCCCAGTTTCGAAAACTATCGAGCTAGTAAAAACACGAATTTAACAAAATTTTACTTTCTTTTAGGTCAGCCCGTTCCTTTAACTCGTAGGTACACGAATTTGTCTGTCTGTATATTTATTTATATATATATATTTTTTTACTATTTTCGATACTCTCGTAGACCCACTTCAGCGAGCTGAAATTTGGCACACGGGTTTATGTCGCATGACAATTGAATCTATCAAAATTTGAACCGAAAATTTCCATGGAAAACCCGGAAAATTTGAAAAAATCATTTGAAAATTTGGTACAAATCTTAATAAATCCGTTTCAGGAAAAATGCAGAGTTTCCGATTTTTTCGAAAAAAATTTCCGGAATTTTTCGGTAAAAAAGTTTTCTAAATTATGCAGGATCAAGTTCCTTATCAACTGGCATCATTACTTTCTCTCCGACAATGGTGAAAACTTGCAGAAAAAATCGAAGAAAATTCATATAAAACGCTTTTCCGGAGTTTTTCCGACCAAGGAAGCGTTAGAGTGTTTTGCAACCTAAGACAAAGTTGTAGAGCGAAATGAGTTGCATATTAATTTTTACTTGAATAAATTTTTTGAAAAACTGGTTAATCGGTGTCTTTTCAGCAGTCATAAAATTGTTTTAGAATATCTCCATGCAACGCACGTAATAACAATTTAGTTAACGTGAAAAAGGCAGAAAATAAAATAAGTAAAAAACAAGTTTTCAAACAAAACTGAGGCCAAGCCGCACACACAGAGGTGGACTCAGATTTTATTCGCTGACAATCACCGATATATTTCAGTATGATCAATCAGAGGTAAGAAGTGATTTGATTCATGAAGAGAAAGAATATTCAAAAGAAATGCCCCAATCAAGAAATCTGAGTCCACCTCTGTGTGTGAAGAAAAGTTTATTTTCTACTTTTTCATGCGACTTGGCCTCAGTGTTGTTTGAAAACTCGTTTTTACTTATTTTATTACATATAAAAAAGTTTAAATTATAAAAATTTGAAATAAAAAACGTACTCACTTTACTTTATTACAAATTTAATCAAAATTGGATATGACAATTCTTAATTTGCAACCTCATGTCATCTTGTGCGTTTAATCTATTTCTACATTTGGTTTTTGTGGCAACAAATGTCATCAGATGTGCAATAGTTAATTTTGCATGACCAGGATATTGGGAAAAAATTTTATGTCAAAAATTCAATATCTCCCCTTCAAAAAATTTTAATTTTTAATCTGGACTTCTAATTGATAGCTATCAAATATTCAACAAATGGATGTTGATCCCAATCCAAATTTTCTGGCTGAGCGCAGGCAAATATTCCACAGCAATAGTTATATATTTTTTTTTTGCATATTCATGAATTTCAGCATTATTTTGACAACTAAAAAATCGAGTAAATTGAAAAGGATTTCGTCCCAAAATATTAATTTCATTTTATAGTTGCAATCATATTTTTTTTTTTTTGGTAACGAACCCTAGGGCTCTCCGGAACACATGATGAAGACCACTGCTGTAAGTTAAAGAAAAACTTCTTAAATACGAAGACTTTTGTTATGAACTGTATTATATACATATAATTCATAATTTATACATACGTAAAACAACAAGATTACACTAGTTCGAAAACTTTTAAAAGTGTACAAAAAGGACAGCTCATATTGTAAAGGATCACGTCGTTGATAGCCATATAAAAAAAAAAGCTGATTCAGGAATTGTATGAAAGTCTGACTCTGCTGTTTGGAATTGCTGTACGCGCGTATGTTAAGAGAGGCAGGACAATTATTGTAAGGCTTATTCGCTACAAATATGGATAGTGAGGGGCGAACATCTCAAGCTTTCTGAGTGTATACCATACAAATACACTTTCGTCCTTACCACAGAGTGTAGGAATAGTTACATTTCTCATTATCCTTCTTCGGGTAATGGATATAATTGTTTTTTTTTGTTGGTGTTGACTGATACCCCTAACTTGTATACAGTACACCAGTCTTGAAAAAAACTCAGGGCTTCTTGAAGCGTTCTAGAAAGCAAGCGCTCATTATTACCTGTGATAATGTTAACGAGGTGATCAGTATAACCTTACAATTCAATTCCTCGGTTGCTTAGCTGAACTAACAGATTGTCAACTATACCATGGACCACAGCAGTGGACACAGTACTACCCCTTGGGGACAACCTCAGATGATGTGGATCTTCAGTATCTCATCACAAACAGCTGCGTCTTAATTATTCTGTTGGAAAGCATTGTCTGAATGCATCTATTGTATGATGGATTCAGTCCATGTCTGACCAATGCAAACAATATTGACTTGTCAGAAATGTTATCAAACGCATTTTCAATATATGTAACAAAAAAAAACAAAGGGGTCAATAGCTTTTTCTATACAATTTATCAGGTTTAATAAAGCTAGTTCTGTTGATTTTCCTTTTTGGTAGCTAAATTGATTTGGGCTTAATAAGTGCTCCTTGAGCTGAGCGCTCCGTCTCTAAATATGCCTTTCCACTATTTACTCCATTGGTTTAAGAACAAAATAGGTCAAGCTTATGGAACGATACGTTCTAGGCTGGGCTTTAGATTTGCCTGCTGTCTTAGATATATAATATCACCATTACCTTCCTGCAATGTTCTGTGGATATATCTCTATGCCAAGCTTGCTCTAACGGTTTTAATTAGGATTGGTAAAAGTTCATCCAATCTTTATTTAAAGAGAACGGGGAAGATTTCGTCTTCACCCGAGGTCTTATTTGCTTTAAATGAGTTTATGGCCTATATAAGTGATGCTTTTGATGTGATGAGTTCGGTAGCGGCTCTCCAGTCCTCTCTATACTGTGACGGTAATCGTTTGGCATGGAAGGACCATGGTAATCCACTCCAGCCCAACTTACTATACAGATCCTCCATGGAAAATGTTTCTGTGCAAGAAGCTCCAGAGTATCTTTTCCTGTTCTCATTTAGCTACCATCATATTTTTCTAGTAATCCGAGTGTATTTGGCGATCCTTTTGACAAGACCTTTTGGATTCTAGCACAGATAGGTGTTTTATTCATATACATTATTTGAATTTCCGCCATGATCGCCTATTGGAACTCCTTATTTCCCGATTATATACTCGGTTAGGGGTTGTTTTTATTCTTCCCAGTCCGATGTTCTTTTCATAGTCTTGCATAGTCTGCGTACCCCTTTGCTATGAGCTTAGTAAGCTGGTTATTCCACCAGCACACGTTTCGATTTGTCGCCAATATTCTTCAGCGGGCAGTTCTCATAATATGAGGACTCACAGCTTGTTGGATGAAATTATCGGCTATTTCAATATATACTCTCCTGTTTTGACAGAGTAGATCGATCGATTCTTTTAGGATTTCTTTTAGTTGCAATAGGCATGCCAGTCGGTATGCGTAGTTAGACGATATGTCAGTGTTTCAGTAGAATCAGTCGGAATGTCACATCTTATTTTTTTTTTTTTTTTGTGATCTGACATTGAGGAGTCCTCTGAAACATGTCAATTGTTAACTTTACAACATTTTTGATTGCTTAGGCTCCAAATGTTATATCGAGTAACGATTGCCTTAAAATATTTTTCAAAGTTTGACCTGGTTGCCGTGATTCAACTCGTGTGGAACCGGTGGAGGTTATTTGAAACTATAAATTCAATAACAAACTCACCCCATTTACTGAGGTCCGAGCTCCCCCAGATAACTTCTGCTGCCAGGTCTCTCCCGTAGAGAACTCTGCAATTTTAAGGTAGTTAGTATTATTTATTTAAATAAAAGGTAGACTGGCTCTTGGTCTGGATTGGACTGGATTTAGATTTAGTCTGCATATGCAAATTCTTGTATGTATCTATAAGAGTCTAGTAGTTTATGGACAACATTCGGAAGCTGTGTGATCTATATACAATAAAAATAACAATGGTATAGAGTCTTGTGGGACGACAAAGTTAATGTAAGACAAATTGCAATACAAATTTTTTTTTTTTTATTGGTATGTGTAGTGCGATAAACCCTTAAGTGTTTATATCAAGGGCAGCAGAACGGATATAATTATTTTACTTTCGCAGAAAAGTAGTCTCACAACTGTTATTATTCGTGCTTGCGATAAGAAAAGAAGCCTTTTGAGTTTTTTTTTCAAGGTAATGCCATAAGTTCAATACAAATCAATTTGGGAAATTGGATAATGATGTTTGTTCAGACTGTGGCAGACCAACAACATACTACACATACGATTATTATAATTCTATGTACAGTTTTTATTTGCGTCTTACAGTTTAAAACGTATTTTCAAGAATTTCCATTTATACATATTCCATGCTAATATTTTAATTAATGGAAGAAAACAAAAAACCTTCCCATGACTCAAATCGGACTAGAATCAAGGGAAAATTTGATTGGTATATGATGATTCTTATATTTTCTATGGAATAAAGCCGCAAGTTGGTTCGTGTTCCAATTATAAAAGATATGACGACTGCTTGGCATGATAGTTAGTAGTTACATATATTAAACTTAATCAATTCGTAGTGCCTCATATCACACACATACACATAGTTCACAGTAATATATTTCCGACAATTCAGTGATGACTCGTCATCTCACATCTCGATTTTTTATAATGCCAGTGTCATTTTGGTGTCAATAAAGAATACAAAAAAAAAATTAATTCGAGTTCAACTCTTCGTCATTTAGGTACATATAAAAAAGTATTGAATAATATAATTCTGCCAAATTGTTCAACAAAATGAAAAAGCAATAATTGTTATTCATATTTTGATTTACACTGTTAACTACGGGCATATAGTTTGACCTTTCTTTTTTTTTCTTTTTTTTCTTTTTTTTTGTAACAACTCCCACAATAAAGCGAGTGTGTGCACATACAAAAAAAATAATACCAAAAAGCTTAAAAGTTGTTGAACTTGCCAACAACTTATTTCGTAAGTGAACTCTTCGCCTCGTCATGCACAGCAAAAATTCACGAGTCAAGTTCTCGCCGCGGAAACCTGGCCGGCCCATACCATGTGCGGCGGTTGTCCCAAAAGTTTAATGACTTTTCTACGTCTGTACACAGATATTTATCTTTTGTTATGGCCATTAATCGGTTGTTGATACTTCGATAAAAATTTTTATTCATATTTGAAATAGGAAATTATATTCTTGTTGCTCGATTTTTGGTGATTTAAGTTAATTAATAATTATTGTTGAATCATATATTCACCGTGAATAAAAGACCTGGAAATATTTCGTTCGGGTCGGGAAATGCGAACGGGCTAGAGACGAGGAGGAGAAATTATGTATATTTTTTACATAAAAAGTTATTTTCGATTAAAAGTAAAGCAAAACATAATTTCACATAACGATTTTTTTTTTTGTTACGTGAAATTTAGGAGTTCAAATGTTACGTTTAGCTTTGTTCTCGCCATCGTTGTTTATATTTTGAATTTTAAACATTTAGATATATGTAAATATTCAGTGTGAATAGTGTGGGACGACCTTTAGACTATTATGTCACTTTTATTAGCACGCAGAGTATGAGTAATGTGGTGCACTCTGAGCTTACACATATAATTAATAAAATTATTATCAAAACTATTTACGTATTTTTGATGAGCGCGTGCCCGCAAATAGACAGACGTATACAAAAAAAAATAGGTGTTTAGTTCAGAAAGGTGAAATTTTATTACAAATTTAATAATAATAAAATTTTTCTCTAAATTAATTTACACCTAATACTTCGGATCAACTCTTGTTTTTAAGAACAGATTGATAACTTCGTTACATCGAGTCGATGACAAGCCGCTGACATATAAGGCTAAATAAAACACAATTTTAGCGACACGACAAAAACGCTGGCTGGGTTCTAATAACATGGCGGCGGTGTATGGTATGAAATACAATGCGGAATTGAAACTTGTCGGACGTATAGGGTGCGTTTAGCAAAATTATGATTTTGGGTTGCGTTCAAATGAATTTGTAATACGTGTTGATTGCAATTATATTTATAGCTTGATAGATTAAAAATATCAGCAACTAATACACCTACTTCTTCTATTTTGGTTCTGTTTTTTTTTTTTTTTTTTTTATCTTTATTAGCCAAAACGGCCACACCTGTTTTACTTTAATAATCTTTTTTAATTTATTCGTTGAAATTTTTTGCTATTTTTAATTTAGGACACAAATAACAGAATAAATTTAATTGGGGATTGACAGCTCTTGTCGCTTCCATTGTATTTTCACGGACGTTTTTTACGACGTTTATGTTGTGTCGTTCAAATTGTGTTTTAGCCTATATACTCCGTTGCAGTTCGAAAAATTTTCCACAGTTGCTTTTTATTTGTGAATTTTGCTCTCGAAATTTCGTTTTTGATGTCGTCCCATAGGTTTTCTTTCAATGGGGGGGGGGGGGGGGGGGGGGGTGTTACAAGTCTAGCGACCGCGTGCTAGTCAAAAACCATCACATTCACCCAATTATTTGAAAACCAATGCGCTTGACTTTTTTTCACAGTCTTTTTGGGGTCGTTATCCTGGTAGTAGACCCATTTTATTGGGATCTCTTGACTTGTATATGGAAGCATTGTTCTTTCCAAAATGTCTATGTATACAAGTTGAGTCATGGTTTATTTAATCCAGAAATATTGGTTCAATCCCGTACCATGAAAAACAGGCCCAAACCATTATGCTCCGAGTGCTCGCCGTTTTCCTTTTGGAGGTCTCACATATTTTGCTTACAGTTTTTGGGTCCAAACAGGTTCATTTTTCACTCATATGATCATAAAATAATCTGCGCCATTTTCCCCCGACGTCCAGGCGACGTGATTTTTACCAAAGATCATTCTATTTTTAATGTGGCGAGTATGTAGATAGGTTAGGCGGGGTGATTTTCCTTTGTGCCTTACAGGTAAGGTTGTTTGTAGTAACCTCCTCTCCTTACAGTATGAGGGTATGCACGTCAATAGGCAGAATAGGTGGCAAATTTTCAATTCGATCTTCTTCTGTATGTTGCTTCCCACGATCATGGAATTATATAATCTATGGGGAATTTGAATATGAGCTAAAATTTAAATAATTCACGTTTACATCCCCCAACGATTATTATATAATTCTCACAGAGTTTCTAACATTTTGACCTATAAAGAGCTTATAGAACAGTCTAAAAGATCAACTCGACGAGGTGACGATCGGTACGTTATCGATAGTCTCTGCGTTTTGATTGCTATAATATAAAATAATGGTTGGTTATGAATACCTTTTCTTTTCTTTATTTCTTTCTTTCTACCGCTTTGCCTTACATATGTATTCCCTAACTCCTTACCAGTATTGTTGGCTTCCACTTTTCACTTGAATTTTAGTCTTAATTTCTTTTATTTGCTTTTTCTAATCTTCTAGTTTTAAGTTTATGTTATGCTTACGCTTTTTAGAAGTTAGATTTAGTTTAATTATTTTTTGTATATTTTCTTCCTCTCTCTTTTTTTGAGGCCAGCCATTTCCTTTAACTCGTACACGAATTTGTCTATTTCTTTACTATTTTCGACACTCTCACAGCGAGCTGAAATTTGGCACACAGGTTCATGTCGCGTGACAATTGAATGTATAAAAAATTTGAACCGGAAATTTCCATAGAAAACCCGGAAAATCGGGAAAAATCATTTGAAAATTTGGTACAAATTTGATTAGTGATAAATCCGTTTCAGGAAAAATGCAGAGTTTTCCAATTTTTCCGAAAAATTTTGCGGAATTTTCCGACTTTTCCGGAATTTTCCAACTTTTCCGGAAAATTTTCAGATAAAAAAGTTTTCTAAATTATGCAGAATCAAGTTCCCTATCAACTGGCATCATTACTTTCTCACCGACAATGGTGAAAACTTGCAGAAAAAATCGAGGAAAATTCATGCAAAACGCTTTTCCAGAGTTTTTCCGACCAAGGAAGCGTTTGAGCGTTTTGCAACCTAAGGCAAAGTTGTAGAGCGAAATGAGTTGCATAATAATTTTTACTCGAATAAATTTTTTGAAAAACTGGTAAATCAGTGTCTATTCAGCCGTCATAAAATTGTTTTAAAATATCTCCATGCAGCACGTAATAACAATTTAGTTAACGTGAAAAAGGCAGAAAATAAAATAAGTAAAAAACGAAGTTTTCAAACAAAACTGAGGCCAAGCCGCATAAAAAAGTAGAAAATAAACTTTTCTTCACACACAGAGGTGGACTCAGATTTTTTGATTGGGACATTTGTCTTGAATATTCTTTCTCTTCATGAATCACATCACTTATTACCTCTGATTGATCATACTGAAATATATCGGTGATTGTCAGCGAATAAAATCTGAGTCCACCTCTGCGTGTGAAGAAAAGTTTATTTTCTACTTTTTCATGCGGCTCGGCCCCAGTTTTGTTTGAAAACTCGTTTTTTACTTATTTTATTATATTTTGCTTTTATTTCTTTAGTTACTAGTATTAAAAAAAGACGATTAATATTACGTTATAAAAAAGAAGTTATGATATTTTGTGAAAAACAATATTAAAGATAAAACATTCAGGTACTCGTACCTTCCTTTCAGTCTCTACCTTCTCTTTATTGACCAGGCTAGCCGGTCTCCTGTGAAAAAGAGAACAAGAAAATCAAGGGGTTTCAAGTCACTAGAACTCAGTACAATCAGACTTGCATTCACACTTACGCCATGTATAGAAAATCCAAATACCAGATATCGCTTGCTTTTATGGCCGAACCAAATTGGTAAAAGATTTTCCAGACAGATAATTAAACGAACAATCGCGATATCCAACCTTGGAGCTTGAGGACATAAAAATATGACACCTTGCTTAACACTGCCGCACATTATTCCTCAATAAATTCTTAAGCATCTCACCATGTTAAGCTCACCGGCGATGCCACGTGAGACTTTTCCCATTATCTGCTTAGCGTCATCTCGCCATGATAAACGCACCGGCGCGTGAGCTTTCGTTAAGTATATTTCAAATAGAAAACACTCAAATCTATCTACAAAACAAAACCTCACCAAATATTTTTTCCACTACACTTTTTCATTAATTGTTTTACATTAACTAGTTTACACAAGAATACGGTTGTGTACTTTTTACTGTTCCATGAACTACATTATCTATCCTTTCCAACCTTTTATTGTTCTACACCTACTGCCCTAAGTTGTTGGGTCTATTTTCTACTCACCTTCATGTGGTTATTTTTTATCTTTCCATTTTATTCGACTTCTTTTTTTTCGTCGCATATAGTTTTTGTTCATTATATAAATCTTCATACTAAATCTTCTCTACTCTACGTTTCTCTTTTTTCATAATCATAAATGTTTTCTTTTATAAACTCCTCCAATAACCTCAATCAAATTTTGAGGCAAAAAACACAACATAAAACAGATAGGAAATTCTTCTTTTATATTTTATCCTTCCTATAGGATATTTCCACCAAGTTTTTATTTAATTATCTCTTTGAAAGGGACTCAGCGTATACAGTGATATATGAAATCGAAAGTTGATATTATGATCTTACTTCCTATGTATGTATGTACCTACCACACATTTCTATCTGATAAACTTTCTTTAACAAAATTTTGTTTGTTTGTTTCTAATGTTTTCTTCGGCTTCTCTCATTTTCTCAATCGATTTCTTCAATTTAATTCATATACACACATCGTAAGAAAAACTCTACCCCTCCTTGTCTTGAATGCACAAACAGACAAACAACGACACATTTTCTTGACAAATTCATGTTATAAACGGCTAGCTAACAATGTTGTTGCCTTGTTGAAATAACTATGTAACCATATGTCCTTGAAGTAAAATTTGTTCAAATCATTCAATCGGAGTTTGGATGAATTGGATGGACTGAAGAAAGATTGAGGCCCCGATGAGATCCCTGGAACGTAGGCCACAGAAAAGAGCTCGTTGTTCATCCTCCAGACATATGAGCAATTGCTCATATGTCCTAATCGAACGCTTTTACAGAATTCAGTATTGTCCAACACTCCTTTCCGGTTTCATGCATTTCGTCCAGGAGGTGTAAGCCAAGGAATCTATAAGGCTGGAAGGCGATTGAACTGTGACAAAGAAAATGTATCACCTTTTCGGATACCTCTCCGTATTCCCTGCATATAGGATTACCAAGAAGCTCCATCCTGTGTAGGTTACCCGTGATTAAATATAGTGTTCAGTGATAATTGGCACTAGAGAGTTCTCAGGGTTGGCTTGTTTAGTCCCAAAAGCTTATTCGTTAGGTTTGGCGTAGGCTTACCCCATCAAAATTTAGAAAACAAGCGGTGGAAAAACAACAAAGCTTACCCTCGCGATACTACATTCACAGACCATGTCTTAGTACGTTAGGGTACCTGTGAAGTGTACCATAATGGCAGCACAGATATGTCCTTACATAAACACATGCACTGCTGTGTGTATCATCTTAAAGGAGCTAATATGTATATAAATTTAATCGGGATTTTTCGATGGCATGTACATCTGAAGGAAACCTAACCATCATTCATGATGAATGATAAAATCCAATGAGCCCAGTCTCTCCTGGAAAATGGGTTATGCATATTCCGTGTATGGAAGAAAGTAACTATGCTAATGACGATTGTCAATTGTAAATTTGAACTACAAAAATGGATTGGAAGAAGCGTTTCGTATTGGCAGAAACCTTAATACTCTTCAGTACGGCTAAGTTTCTGTCTGCCGTAGACGCTTGAGGAAGGTAGGACTCCCCCTTTATTTAGTTTTCGGAGGGGGGGGGGGGGCTTATGATACTGAGTATTCTTTATGTTGGGTTAGCATAATTTTCCAGAAAATTCGTTCTGTTCCCCGTTCTCGTTCTTTGTGCGATCGAAAATTGTTCAGGCAATTCAGCAGTTTTGTTCTCTTTTAAAAAATCTTTAAAATTATCCTTTTACGTATAACTTTTTTGTTTTTTGATAATTAATTTTTAATGAAAAATGACTGGATGTTCTATGAACTCCTTAATAAAACCCCTTTGACGTCACTACTACAAAATTGATAATTTAACTTGATTTAGGTTTATCTATCAAAGTACGGAAAATAAAAACATAAATTATGTTGATTTTATAATGTTTATTTATTTGTTTCTTAAACAAAAATAAAGAACTGAAAGGCACAACCTTTAACAATTTGTAAATGCGTAAAAATATAATCATCACCAATTCTACTGAAAATACATCACACGAAGGTAAATGACCGTAACAAAGCTCCAAAGAAAAAAGAAAAAAAAAACCCCAACATGTGTCACATAATTTACCAAAAAGATGATAGTGGCAAGCTGAGAAAAATGCGCGGCGAGCTGTTTTAGGATTAACTGGTGGTACGGGGGATGGGGGGGATTGCGCTTGAGCAATTGATTTTGCGATGCGCAATAAAGTAATGTTTTTCTCTTAATTTTTGTTGTTTGTTTGTTTTCTTTTTGTTTTTCTACGGCTACGAAATTATATTCCTTTAAAGTAAAGTAAAATAAACAATAATAATAAGAATAATAATAAAAAAAAATAAAGTTAGAATAAATGATGGCAACAAAGTCCAAATCCAATGCTATGTAAATGAAATACTTACCGAACAAAGAAGCTATCAATGACCTCAAAAGTTGATATTTTTTTAAGTTGTGTTCCCTTTTTATTTTTGTTGTCGTAATTCCCAAGAAAATAAAACTGATAAGAAATGTGTTGAAAAATTTCTTGGATGTTTTTTTTTTGTTTTTTTTTTTTTTTTGTATTTATTATGATAAGAAAATTATTATTTTATTTTTTATTTTTTATTTCAATGATTAGTTGGTTTGATATCAACATACTACTATGCATATACACACATACATACATATATGCCTGTAAGGTATTACTTCACCTGTTTGGTGATTAATTTCGAAATTTGAATAAGTCACAAATGACTAAAGTTAGATATTATTCAATGTATTTATAATCGTTTTTTTACTATGTACGACGCACATCTTACTTTACGTTTGCATACTTAACTATACAAAAAGAGTTCATTAAAAAGTTCATTAAAAAGTTCATTGGCACTTTATTTGCACACTAAAATTAAAACAACAACAACAACACAATGAACGCGCGGCAACAGAAATAAAAAATAAATAAATAATGAAAATAAATTTCTGTTGGTTATCATCACAAAAGTATTTTCAAAATTTTTCATGACGTAAAACACAAGTGAGGAGGCATAATAATAATCTTATTAATTTTTTTGATATTTTGATAGGAGCAAGTAAGAATATTACAAAAAATATTTTTTTTTAAATAAATACTTTTCAAAATATCCACGGCATCTCAATAAAAATTACCTGAAATCAACAAATCTCAAACACAAGATCTTCATGAGATTTATATAGGTTGTTGATCTCTCTTTTTATCTATGTCTCTCTCTCTCTGTCTCTATCTATCTATTTACTTCTTTTTTGCTTATTTAAATCTATGCGATATCTTATCTTGTGAAACATTGTTCACACTCTTAAGCATCCTCATGTTTTGGAATTATTAATAATATCGGGATTAAGTAAATAATAAATAAATAGTAAATTCCATAAAGAATTCTTTAAACAATTTTTAGTCTTTAGTCCTCTATCTAATAAAACTATTTGTTAAGTGTAGTGGAACTACAACAACATAGAATAATAAAAAAAAAATACGTATGTGGAATTTTTCCACTATAAACATATTTAATGTTTGTGTTGTTGTTTTCTCACTTAATTTGTAAGCGTGGAGCATGTGCAAAATTAAGTTGATTTTTTAAAATGGTTGGGGAGTTGGGGAATATTAATTACACCATTAATAATTACGTTGTATTATAGGTATATTGTTATTTTAACAAATTGCATGACCTTGAACCTTATTTTTTGATTTTTGTTTTGTTTTTAACTTTACAAAATCCGATGGGAATATTACATATACTATGTATAAACAAGAGCAATTTCTCTATTTTAGTAGGTATACTATTTGCAGTAAACTTCTAAAATTTGAAGTTGAACTTGTCTTCACTGGAATCTTTAAGTTCAACCAAATAAGATATCGCTGTGAAGTCAATGAATACCAAATTAAAATCAAAGTTACTGCAGTGAATGTGTTTCAGACTATAACACAGATAATTCAAAAATTGGAATCAGAAATTTTTCAATTGAAAAAAATCATTCTGCATCGCTCACTCACAATACCTTTGCCTCTACGTGAAAATTTTTCAATTTTTGTACTTGGCCTTTCCCTCACAATTAATTGTTTAATCCTCTGTTCTCGTACTACGCGCTCCGCCTTTTTTTAAATCCATTGCAATCATACCTAAGTGGTAGAGTGCATAATAAAGAATCCACTTGGGACCTCACATGCTCAATTATCTGTTGCCCTGCAGTTCCACAAATATTTGGAGTTATAAGAGGAATATTTCCCGTCTATAATAATAATGTCAAAAAATAATAATTTTTTATCTTTCGACCCAGCAATCAGAGAGGTCTCATCAGTATGGTTATCTCTGTTTGCATACCGCAGAAGTTCAATGAATATTTGAAGTTATGCTAAATTGTGTTGTGTAGTTGAGAGATTCGCTTGGAGTTTAACTACGGTTTATAGAAAGCCAGTTTAAAGCGGATAGCTGCAATACTTTGCACTACTGCTCTGCGCAGGAAATCCCTATTCGTAGAGAACCGCCGAAAGCAGTGAATCACGGTGTCTCTTGAAACTACACTTGACGTAAGATATTGCAATCTTGATTACCTGGTTGCTGCAGTAAATAATCGATGTCTTGATGTTCGCCAAGCTTTGCTTGGATTCGAAGGTTGTGCTGGAGGTAGGTAATACCTTTGTGAGTAGGCACAGCTCTGACTTGCGGTATTTTGGCTGGATGCAGGAGGTGGTAACGACGGCTTGACCAATTATGGGACAATCGCTCGCTCTACGAACAATAGCTTGAGGTGCACCAGCAGTCTGACCTGAAATATGTAATGTTTAACAAGGGAATTTAAGCGCCTGAAAGTCGACTGAAAGTTCACAAAGGTCAGCTACAACGACGTTGCGCCAGAAGAGGTCTTTTCTTTTTCAGTCCAGGCTGACTGGATGGGTATTATTTCGATAAGAACTTGGTGAGGTTGAGATCACGTCGACCCTATGACGAATTGACAGCAGCGACGGGGCTAGTCGTAAGTCCTGTCCCAAATCCTATGTTGACTTGACGGATAGACGTAAGTTTTGTCCCAAATCGACCCTATGTCGACATGACGGCCGTAAATGTAACAGTTACGCTGCTGTTATTGCTAGACGAAACCCCTGCTGTAGCACCAGGCTGTCAGTTAGTTTATGCTGTGCCTGGGAAACGTTGAAGGCTGAAAAGAATTTGAGCGGGAGATCATTAAACAGAAAAAAAAACACACACCAGCTTATCGGTGGTTGTTTGACCCTCTCGGGGATTTTTCCTTTATTGGCTCTTGTTGGTTTTTGGGCCGGCCTGATTATTTCCTTTTAGACATACTTTAACCCTTAAAGCCTGTGGCTGAATTGCCTATTGACACACGAAAACATTTTTTTTTTTTTCAAAAAAATTAATCAAACGCTTATCTATAGCTAAATCTTCTATTACTAAACGCAAATTTCGATTTAGTTTTGTGCCATTTTATAAGTTGATTCATCAAAAGTTCGGAAATGTGCATCTCGGCACGGACGCGTTCTTCCTCTTCTTCTTCATTCTGATGTATATTTTTCTTAAACAACAATACAAACTTTGGCTTTCTAAAACAGATATAGAAAAAGCAGTTAAAAATGTTCGATTTTTGCTGCTTTTAAGAACTTTATAAGCCTATTTCTTGGTACAACAAAACTTTTTCAAATATTTCTCGACGTGAGGCACTAAAGCTCTCAATTAATTATCTTTCATATGGCATACAATTCATGCTTCTATCACCTGCACAGATGGCGAAATGTTCGAAATCTCTAAAAATAACTCCTTTTAGAATTATTTGTGACTCTGAAAACCATTTTATCATCTATAAAGATATATGTACTTTCTATATTATGCCAATTCAATTGTGGATTGTTTTACTTCGGAGGTAAGTTCAAAAGGAACATTTAGTTCACAAATATAGCAGCTCTGCATCGTATGAAAGATCAAAAATTTTAATTAGCTGCAACTCGAAACCAAGAATTTACCTGAGTTTTGATCTGTTTTCGATTCAATTCAAAAATTTGAATGACTTCTTCGAGCTCTAAAATGCATACATAGCATGGATGCATGGCATAGACGATTTATATTTTTAGAACTGTTCGTTGGACAGTAAAAATGAATTTCATATTCTGAAGAACTTTTCAGTACAATAAAAACATCTATGGAGACACAGTGTACAAAATTTCAGCTCTCTACGTCGACGTGTTGTCAGGCAGTACTCAAATATATGACGAAAAACTACAGGTACAGAGATACAAGGTATTCTCATAATGAACCACGTTCCGCCATTTTTGTCCGAATGTAAGGAAAGTACGGTACAGAGAATACAATATTCTCTCACCTCTCTCTGTCTTTTCAATAGAAATATATATACGTTATAGGACGAAACACGTCACAGCTCTAGTGTCAAAATTTTAATGAGAATACCTTGGTGAAAAACGAAAGTTTGTATGGCAACCCTACGAACCAGTTATCCGATTGTTCCCATTTTCGAACTTAATTTTTCCCTTTTTTTTTTTAAAGCCAGTGTGAACAATTTTAGTAGTCTAAATGAACGCGTTCTCGAATTATTATGAAGACGGACAGACGGACATGCAAAAATCAAAATAACTTTCAATATTATGCGTAGGTGGGTGTTCAATCCATTTTGCTCTACTATCATTATTTCTATGTGTTACAAACGGAATGACAAACTTTGTAATACCCGATGAATTTCATCCAGGCCCTAGGGTATAAAAATGTTCTGGTCATTGGGCTATTGCAGCACGCATAATTTCCATGGACATCATTGATGCGGAAATATATTTTGTACTCTCGAAATTTCTATCAGGAGTTTTGCCAACCACATTTTCTAGCTCTGATCACAAATAGTAATCCAGTAAATTCAGATCAGAACTTCCGTTGTAATAAAATTCGGAATATTGGTCCTTAGCCATTCCTGGATCATTTTGGATCTTTTTGGTGGAATAATTAAACCATTCACAATCCCTTCTAAGACATTCATCCTGTTAGTACATTTTTGCCCCAGTTTCATACTGAAAATACAGATATATATGAGATTTTGATAAAATACTACCCAACAAACCATCACCAGAGCAGGATGATGATCACGTTGAACTGCTAGAACAGTATTTTTTCGCTTCCTTGGATGTTTTAACATAGATTTTATCATTTTCCTTGTTGAATACCTTTTACCCGATAAAAATTTCCTCGTCGGTGAAAATAACGCTTGCATCTTTTGAGTCTTAAGTTTTTTTTTAACGTTAGAAGAAGATCAGTTAAACGACGACAGGTTTTCATGTGATGACCATCTCTACATGGATGTCGTTGATATATCTAATATTCTGGACATAATTTTATTTACATTTGTTTTTCTTAATACTATTATATACCCACAGAGACTCACTGAAACTAGATGTCTTAATTAGCTGACCACACTTTTATTTTAATATAGTGCCTTCAATCTTTAGCTGCTTACGTACAACAATTTAATTACAAAATGATAATAATTCACTCTGAGGAACTAACGAAACTCGCATTTAGTTTACTTTTATCAATAAGCATTGCAATGATTTTGAAAAATAATTGTGAAGAGAAAACGGTTTTTGTGCAGAATTTTATGAGTGTATTAATTTGTTGGCTGCCACTGTACATGCAAGCCAACAAAAAAAAAATAAAAACAACAAGAAAAAAGAAAAAAGAAAAATGAAAACAAATCACAACTCTCCCATAAGGAAATAAATTTGAAGGTGAAAAATATTCACTTCCTAAAAATTCACTATGATGAGGAATTTCATTGTCAAGTAAGCGCAGCGCATTGGTGTAAACTAGCTTTTGCAACTTGAATAAGATTTTTTTTTTTTTTTGTTTAACTTGAAAAGCTTTACAACCGTAGTTGTCTATAACAAAGCTAAACTTACTCGCATACGAATACGAATAAATAATATAGTTATATAGTCTGAATGTAAACAACAACAACAATAACACCGTAAACATACTTTTATGGCTATTTCAAGTTTAACATGAAAAAAGGCCTACACAAAATGAAAACTTAACTGTGTCTTTCCATAGGTAAAATTACAGAACAGTGTACGGCGGCACAGGTATGTGTTCAGAGACGTGTAGACAAAGTTTAGTTTTTTTTTTTACTATATCATATACCTATGCATTCCTAAGTATAGATTTTCTTAAGTTTTATAGTTCATATATATATATATATATGTAACTATGTATGTAACAACTGGTTACCCTAGGTCAGAAATATGTTTTACTTCTACCAAACAGTTAATGGCAGTAGAACGAGCGAATTTATTTTAAATTCGATTAAAATTAAGATTTGGATTTCGGATTGAATTTTTACTATTATGTAAAAAATTTCTGTTTTGTTTAACATCTGCTAAGATGATGCTGTATTTAAGACGAAACTAGTAAGCTACAGAACTTGAAGTGGTTCTCTTATACAGTTCGCGCATAACTTGCAATGACTTTCAGTACGATACAAGTTGCTTGATCATAAACGTTCTACAAAATACTGTTAATCCATAATTGCTTGATTTATTTCTAAAAACGGATTTCAAAATTAGTTCTCCTTCCTATAGATAAGTTCTCCTTCAATACACAAATCATGACGACATCTAATTACTTTGTTACGATCTGAGATTGGTAGGTGCTAGAAATCTTGTTCAGCTCTTGTTAATTATTACAAAATGCTTAACATTTGGATTGTTTCTTTTAAATGCCTTCATTTCATCATCATAAAGTTTAATTTTTTAACAAAAAATGAAAACATGATGCGATGGAGTAAGTTAATGCGAACCCTTGGTTCTACAATGAAAAATGTTTTCCAATTGAAAAGCGAGATTTTTTTAATTGTTTTTAACGCATCGAAATAGCCAATTCTTCAATCTTTTTATAGCTATGTATGCCCGGACAGAGTTACACAAAAACATTGAATTTTCTTAACAAAATTACAGTTACTTCTCTCTCTCTCTCTACACACTGAAAAAAATCTTGGAGATTGCAAAGTTTACTCGCAAAAGCAGAAGAAATAAGTTTCATCAATTCACTGTTCCGAAAAATTTAATGATTCATTTTATTTCGGCTCAAAACGAACATAACTAATCAATATTAAAATGTTAGGTCACAACTGCAAATGGTTTACAGTCATTTAAGACACCTTTTGCTCCTCTCTGCGTATACATGGTGTCCTATGAGTGGTCTGGCACCCGAAGGTACAAATGACATTGACGTATTAGGTGCTGGCCTGATTCCTGAACTTCCAAAACCACCCGAAAAAGTCTCATAGTATCGGTGCATGCATTTTTGGTCATTCAATTAAACAAATTCAAGTCAACATTGAAGGACCATTACGATTTCATTTCTATTATTATTGTTATTATTAGAAAATGTTTATATAATTTGCCAGCATGCAAAACGATGTAAAATATGTCAATGTACGGATGATAATTCCCTATAGGGCAATTTGATACAATCAAATGGGAATGCCCACTTTTCATACAACTTTAGGCACGAGATGAACAGAAGACATGAGAGATTTTGTTTTAAACAAGATGCATTATAATACGCTGAGCATATTTTATTAACAAACAATGTTTATTTCAACTAAGCGGGAGAAAGTTTTGGATGCAGCTTGAGCGACTTTCTTGGATGAAAAAGTGGATTTTCGTACCTATCGTGATCGTGCGGAATTGGTGTGTCGTTGAAAATTACTTGCTATGACCAAAAAGGTTCATAACTGTGAAAGCTGTGAAAGAAGGAACTGCAAAAATATATGTGAAATGTAGTAACTGTGGTGTATGAGACCCAAGCGCATGTAAATTGATTTTTCGGCGGCAAATACGTCCCGAGAAAGTTTTCGGACTCTGGAATTAATGCACACCAAACGATAGTACTCGGCGAGACATTTCATTTGATATGCAACATGCCGTATTAGAACCACTTGGCCGTACCCCCCCCCCCCCCCCCACCCTCTCCCTCGGGGTTCATACCCCCACCCTTAAAATATTCAGAGAAAAATTGTATTTTACGAATTGTATCTAGTAATAAACTCAGGCGAACAGTGAAACCCGTTTGCCGATCGAACATAAATAACCCCAACGATTTAGAGCGGATCTAAGGTGCTCAAAATCTAGTACCTCAGTTCGAATTGAACATAAAAAGAAAAAGTTAAAAGTTAGTATGCGGATGGCGAGACATTTCATTTGATATACAACATGCCGTATTGGAACCATTTGCCCCACCCCCCTCCCCCTCGGAGTTCCTACCACCACCCTTAAAGTATTCAGAGAAAAATTGTCTTTCACGAATTGTAGCTAGTAATAAACTCAGGCGAACAGTGAAACCTGTTTGCCGATCGAACATAAATAACCCCAATGAGTTAGAGCGGATCTATGCTGCGAAAAATCTAGTACCTCAGTTCGAATTGAAAATAGAAAGAAAAAGTTAGTATGGGGATGGCTATTTAACCCTCCAAGTATAGGAGTTTCGGTACTCAAAGTTGTTTTTATAAGGAATTCGATTCTGTACTAGATTTTCCAAAATGTACTAGATTAAACGTTGACCTCCGCAAGCCTTCCCATGCTTAATTGAAATAAATATTGTTAATAAAATATGTTCAGAGTATCATAATGCATTGTGTTTAATGCATCTCTGATGAATGTTCATGTTGATCTTAAAAATAGGCATTCCGCTTTATCGTAAGTACCTTTATTTACACTGTAAAAATATATTAGGACTAATCCCTAAATTTAAGACACGTTTTTCCCTAAAAAAATGTAATTTTCTCTGTTAGAAAGGGAAAATCAGTTTAATTTCCCGAAATCAATGGAACATTTAATGAATTTAGATATTTGGCACTAGAAAACCTATAAAGTACGTAAAATTCCCGAAATGTTAGCTCTTTTGGATATGAGGAAGAGAGGATTCAACGAATTAGGTATTGTACTGCATTTTTAATGGAAACATATTTTCGTTTATATAATTCACACATTGTTTTTGAAAAGAAGTCATATATTGTTTTTCAATATTTTGTTTCAGCGTGCCCAATGCACCAATATAACTTCCATACTACTTAGTATTCAGCTCATTCTTATGTTTTTCAAAAGCGGTGGTCTTCTATGTATCACCTTCACCTATGGTGGGTGCGGTGCGGTGCTATCACCTATTCCCTACATTTTAGGGAATATTCTCTAAATTTAAGGGGGAAAAACAAAACAATAATTTAAAATTCCCTACATTTTAGGAAATATTCCCTAAAATGTAGGGAAAAGCATAAAAAAAAAGTATGAAAATTCCCGACATTTTACGGAATATTCCCTGAATTTTAGGGGTGAGAGGGGGGGGGGGGACAAAAATTCCATACATTTGAGGGAGAGAAACCTACTTAAATTTTAGGGGTAAAAACCTAACCTTAGTTTTCCAAGGTGGAGCTTTCCCTAATCTTATCGGCAAATGCCTAACCTGTGTGGCACAAATTGTTGCCACTCACTTTAGGGAATTATTTTTTAGTGTGTACCACAAGTCAATATAGTCTTAACATATTTTGCTAGTGTTTTTGCACATGATTTTAGGCTATACATATACACAACAATAAATTAATAAAAGAATCTAATCTCAACTTTATACTTCAGCTGTCTGACTCCGAAAACTCGTTTACTTTACGTGCTCAACTTTTTAAGGAAGCAAAAATTTAGTAGTAGTACGCCACAACAAACACACTGTTATAGGTTGCTTAAGGAACTAACTGAAAAGACATTTTTCTTGTCACGATACATAATATGTATGTACGTTATGTATTTATGTAAATTTTCCGTGACCAAGTAACTCGATAAATCCACATTAAAAAACAAAAAAAAATAACGCAATATTTTTATACACTATTTGTATAATTATCATATGAGAAATCATTGAATTTTTATCATAAAAGGTAACGTTTTTGTTGCGAAAGTATTCAGCTTATATATACACATTTCATGATGAGCTAATACATGCCTATGCATAACAAACTTTTTCATATTAGAATATAAATTTCAAAATCTTAGAATTAAATATTATGTAGTCCTTCATGGAGCATGTGATATAAGAACGCAGAACAAGAAAATACACGTTTCCTATATTAATTCCAATAATACAAGTCGTTTATGGTCACGTTGCATGCTACCTGATAACCCGGCACACGATGATTTAACTCGAATTGTTTTCCACGTTTTTCTTTTGACCATTTCACTATACCTAACATAGAAAATATGTGTGTAATTGCAATTGCTATTGCTACAATTATAGCGCTACAGTTGACTGATTATTTTTAGTTCCGGTGAATATTATCAATTATGTGTTCATAATGCAAAGCGCGGATATATTGTATATTCTAGAATCACTTAATTTGATTTCATATTTAATATTTGTAATAATATTTGTACAATATTACATAAGTGTACTTAATGGTAACATTGCAACCGCCATCAGTTAGAGGATGGCCGCCGAGATAAGAACGAATGAATTATTTTTCAGTCAGCCAGAATGTACTTAACCTACATTATACCTACATACATACATACATGGAGTTAATATGATTAAGCTTCTACTACACATTGTTTTGTTTTGTCTTCAATTATAATATATAAAGCTGTCTCCCTATTCGATTTGAGTCTATATAATGTTTTATAGAAGAAGTTACATATATTCTGCATAAAGTGTGTCAAGTAGTTCATAAATGAATAAACGTTGATTAAAGTATGCGCGCAAGGTATTACATTATTATTTATTAGGATTAATCAAGTTTATTTATGCTTGAGCGCTTTACAATCTGTGTGATGAAGAGAGAAGCAATATACCAAAATGAAGGGACGGTGAGAGTTCATAATAATGACTTTGTTCTCTTCATATTATTTCTTAAATCATCCTAGTACTTCTGATTTAATATTTAAAATTACTATTGCCTGCATGAGCCTTAGTTCGTCATTCAAAACACAATATGAATTAAGAAGATCTTTTATTGTGATGTTCTTCTCCTTTCCAGTGCTGGAATCTTTTCGTCTGACACATTTAAGATTCCATTCCTCTGACTGACCTCTTAGAGCTGATGGTATTCCCTATAAGTTGAACGTTCCCAGAAAGTTGTTATCTGTGGTCATGGCACACTCACATTTAAACACTTAAATGGTTATAAGCCGGCTGGTTATCAAGGAATTCTTTAGTTTTGCTCGATTAGTTTTGTTATTATACCTCCAGCAGTAGTCGTCTCTTTTCCAACAGATAGTGGCGCAACGTCAACTCGAAGCACGTCTTGAATTTTTGAGTTCGTATCACCGATTAAGATTGCTAGTTGGACGGCAGCACTCCATACGCTATTGTCTCAGCAGTCAGGATTGATGGAATGGTTCAGTGATTTTTCCCAGAAGTAATTCTGAATACGGAATTCTCTTTGAGCCGCACTCTGTGGTGCACCAGTGAATTGTGCAAAGGATGTTATTAAAATGAGTGCAAATTTCTACCTTCTACTCCCTTTCCTTACCGTGAAAATGCAGTGAAAACGATTACAAAAATAAAAATTTTCTAAATTTCGAAGCATTCTTTGAATTATTTGTATTTTCAAAAAATAAAACAAGATATGATGCCTGTTTGGTAGAATATTCTACTTTTTCTTTTAAAATGTTACTAGTATTTTCCATTTTCTATGGTAGCCCCAAGATGACATCCAACCAGGGTACCAAAAGACCGCTTAAGGGGGGGTAACGCCACTGTAAATTTTTTGAAAAATCGATTTTGTTTTTATTGGCTTAAAGGATAGTTTAAACCCTGTAGAATAAGAAAAAAAAAGGTTCCGTGCCAGAAACATTTTTTTTTTCCTTTGAAAATGGAGGTCACCACCAAGCGCGTCAAACTTGCTCCAAAACGACTAACTGAAGCCTGAAAAACAATTGGAGCTTTTCAGCCAGCTTTATCGCCAGCTTTCTTCTAAAGCTGACTGAAAAAGCCGAATTGAACACAACTGACCTTTTTGACATTTGCAACTTTAACTTGTTTATCGGAAAAAATTTTTTCTTACCTTCATTTTTTTTATTTTTTTCCAATAAAAAACTATTCTCAAAATTTTAAACGCGATTTTCTTGAAACACGGTTGTTTTTCAAAATTGCAGGCAGCATAACTCGAACAATTTTCATATTTTCGACTTGAAATTTTGACCAAATGTGAACATAAACATTATCTAGACAATGCCGTACGGGATTTTCAATAACTTCATTTGTTGATTTTTTATTAACAAAAAACCTGTCGTTTTTTTCGTCAAAAATCAAACTTTTTCTTCATCAAATGCGCGCCAAATCTACAGAAATTAATATTTTTAAGATTAATGGCGTTTTTTTCCTTTTGGTCTATATTCAAATGTGCACCAGTGGGGGCTGCGTGCCGCGGAGCCCTGCAAGCAAAACATGTGGCGGGAAGATGGCTGTGGAGCCGCCATTTTGTTTTTTTTTTCGCTGTCAAAAAATTTATCAAGAAAGTTCAATGTATGCCGATAATACCCTTTAAAGGTTTTTTTCAAACTTCTTTAATTTCGCGAGAAAAAAGTTCGTGAAAAAACCTTTTTTTATTTTAGCCGTTACAGTGGCGTTACCCCTTAAGAAAACATCCTCTTTTCGGTTGATATCCCTACAAATTTTTGTTATTTTTTTTTTTTTTACTTATTTTTGAATAATCTTTTCCAGTTATTCCTACCAAAATAATTTTATGATTTTTATTTTATTTTTTTGTATTCTCTTTTGATGGTAGTAGATTTACTTAGATATGAACTGCTGTTGCGGTGGTACGAAAATGTTGTGAATTCCTTGCCAAAATTTCAAAACTAATAAATATCATAAATAAACTAACTAATTTAAGAAATTTACACAAATCAGTAAAGAATTAATTTCCAAAAAAATCGGAATTTTTTTCAAAAACGTACGTGCGTTTTTGTGACACGAGGTTTATGTTTTGGAATTTTTTCATATACTCCGCTCCTCCTCTGTATTTTTTTTTTCTTTTTCTTTTTATTTTGTTTTTTTTTTAATAACGACCCCAAAATACGTCTTCTCTTCCTTCTGAATTTGTATAATCGGTTGGCCTTATATTGAATCAAACTATTGTAGATGAGTAAGTAGTTGTTGAATTGGTTATGTAGGTGTGACGAGTAGATACTATCAACTTGAATATTTGAAAAAAACCTCCCAAAATAATATATCTATCTTAATTTGTCTCCATACATGTTTCTATAATTCCTTGATTATCTCCTTAATTTCCCTTGAACACCACAATCCTCTCAGCACAAGACGTTTGCGGTTCATCTCAATTCCTGTTCCTACAAGTACGGATCAGCTATTCTATAGTTAGAATAATTCACAAGAACTATACGTATTGAAAAAAGAAAAGAAATTTCAATTAATCTACTTTTGATTGCTTGCAACAGGACATCAATTGATCTACTATACAATTTACAATTACTATTATATCATATTCCGTGCAAGTTTAATTGTTGAAGTGGTTTTTTGCATATATTTCTAGAACAGTTCGTCTGAGAGTTAATAATGATTATAACAAATTTCATATAGAATTTCATATTCTGAACAACTTTTTAGTATGACAAAAACGTCTAGGATTGATCTTTTTCACAGTAGTATACACTATAAAAAATGTGAACAATTGTTGCCACAAAGCTTAGGTATTGTTCCCTAAAATTTAGGGAATATTCCCTAAAATGTAGTGAATATTACCTACATATTTGGGAATATTCCCTATATTTTATCGACTATTCCCAACATTTTAAGGACAAATAAATACTTAAGCTTTGTGGCAACAATTGTGCACATTTTTTACAGTGTACGTAAAAACCCATAATTTTTGCATGGCAACACCAAAATGGGGTTACTTAATTTCGTCCATATTTGAAATTGTATTTACTATTTATATGAAAACGCCGTGCACAAAATTTGATCTATCCATGTCGACATGCTCTCAGGCACTTTCCAAATTAATGGAAAAATGAAATTTTTATATGGCAACACTACTAAGATGTTGCCTGATTGGTCCAATTTTCGAATTTTACTTTTTATTTTATTTTTAAACTCCGCAAAATTGCAGCACTCTTAAGTGAACGTGTTCTGAAGTTATCATCGTGAGGACAAACACACAGGCAGACAGACGTACATGAAAAAAAATCAAAATATCTTTTAAAATATTATGCGTGGGATGCCAAATCAATTTTGCTTTAGCAGCATTTTTTTTCTATGAGTTACAAACAGAAGAACGACAAATTTAGTGTGCCTAAATACACCCCTATAGATTTCATCTAGGATATAAAAAGAAACATTCTGATGAAAGCTTGATTAATTTATTCGCCGAGATTATACCAAGCACGCGTCAGTTCAACGTGCTTATTTCAAACGCGCTACTTATTTGTTGTTAACGTCGTTGTTTTTTTTTTCCTCCTTGTTTTTTTTTTATATACTTTCCTTTTTTCCATTTCTAATTTGGAGTGATTGTGATTAGTTCATTGCTGCTGTCGCTATTACAAGCTCGGAGACACTTGACGCAATAACTCGCTACTGTGATATACTTATACACATACTCTCGATAGAATGACACAACAATTAAATTCACACAGGGGAGAGAGAGCATAAACAGCACCCCGTGGACGTGCCATGAGTGATGGAAGCCCAGAACAAACGTGCGCCTAATCACTGAGAGAAAAACGTGCTTTGCTTCCTTTCTACCATAATACATCATCGCTAAAAGGCACACAAAACTACTTTTATATATACAGACACACATGTATACATACATACAAAGTTGCTAACGATATAGTAAACTTCTAGACGTTTTAGTAGCTAGCCAACTTGCTGGATGGATCTATGCTGTTATGACAACAACGGCAACGACGCGAATATGACTTAACTAAGTTTGATAAGACTCTTGAGTAATTGACCTTTTTTTCCGCGTTGTTGTTAGTTTTTTTTTTTTTTTTGTCTCCTATAATATGTATTATGGCACCGTGACTGTGACATAAGTCAGGTGGCCGCGTCGCAATTACAGTTGTCTGGAATAATATACTTTACCGACTCATATGTAATCGTTGCATGCATTAGGCGACCGGCAAAACGTTCATTATATAAAAAATAAGTGGTAAAATAACGACGTGAATTGTACTTTACTTCGGAATTTCTAACATGACTCAATGTCATTGTCATCACGTGAACAAAAGGTTTGTGGAGTGGTACACCGCGCTAATGCTAATCTGACTTTCAGTGGATTATCTATTTTTTTTTTATATAATTATTATGATTTTTTTTTTTTTTTTTTTTTTGTAATTAAGATAGGTAGGATGTCCGACCGAAAATCAAAAGGATTAGAAATTGCAAGCTCCCGCGAGGCCAGTACCTAAAAAATTAAGAGGTACATAAGTACATTGAATCATTGAGCTTTAGAGATTGCCAGTGGCACCAGTCTTGACAGCCAGATAGGCCTTGATGGCTGAATGCTGTGCTGATAAAATAAAAATTGGTGCAGTTATGCAAGAGCAGCCTTAAGGAATTGACTACACGGCACAAGGTGACCCTATGCTATGTACCACCTGGCCACAGGGATATCCAAGGCAACGATATGACTGTTGAGCTGGCCAAAAAGGCTCTGAAATGGACAGCTCCGGCGCAATAGCTTATATGAGGATCTTAATCTGATTTTTATCAGGACCAATTCTGCGATCGAATCAACCTGCCATATTGCGAGACAATCAGTACACAGTAAAAAATAATTCCCTAAAGTGAGTGGCAACAATTTGTGCCACACAGGTTAGGCATTTGTCGATAAGATTAGGGAAAGCTCCACCTTGGAAAACTAACATTAGGTTTTTATCCCTAAAATGTAGGTAGGTATTTCTCCCTCAAATGTAGGGAATTTTGGGTTTTTCCTACTAAAATTTAGGGAATATTCCCTAAAATGTAGGGAACATTCCCTAAAATATAGGGAATTTTAAATTGTTTTTTCATTTTTTTCCCTTAAAATGTAGGGACTATTCCCTAAAATATAGAGAATATTCCCTAAAATGTAGGGAATAGGTGATAGCACCGCACCACTCTCCACCATAGGTGAAGGTAATAGAAGACCACCCCTTTTAAGAAACATAAGAATGAGCTGAATAGTTATATTGGTGCCTGGGCACGCTTAAACAAAATATTGAAAAGCATTATAATGACATGTTTGCAAAAACAATGTGTGAATTATATAAACGAAAATATGTTTCCATTAAAAATGCAGCATAATACCTAATTCGTTGAATCCTCTCATCCTGATATCCAAGAGAGCTTAATTTTTCGGAACTTTTACGTACTTTAGAGGATTTCCGGCGACAGATACCTAAATTCATTGAATGTTCCATTGATTTGGGGAAATTAAACTGATTTTCCCTGTCTATCAGAGGAGATTACATTTATTTTTAGGGAAAAACTTGTCTAAAATTTAGGGAATAGTCCTAATATATTTTTATAGTGTACGTTTACATGAATACTTGAAGTATACTTTAAGTAGAGAACAAGTAAACAAAATATCATGTAAACGCCCAATGACTTCAAGTATACTTGAGTCAAGTAAATTACAAAATTTTGTTCGACTTGAAGAAATTCATGTAAACGCAACTTCAGTACTTGCAAATTTTTCATTTGTGTGAGATATGAAAACGGCTAAGAGGAACAAGAAGAAGATTATTTTTGATAGTTCAGGCTGTGATTTTTAGCACTTTTCTCAACATATTTATCTAAAAATCAGCAATTATGTTATTGAATTTGCAGAGTTGTTAAAGGTAACGTGTCACTTTAAGTAAATTTCAAAAAAATTTCAACTCAACCAAAAACCGTACTTAAGTTTCAAGTGGATTTAATCTAAAGTACTTAAGTATTCATGTAAACGTACTGAATGACAAGAAAAGGACAAAAGAATTCCTTAATGGCAGTTGAACAAATACCAAGAACCTAGTAGTGATCATTACGGGTCACTGAGTTATATGAGATTATGCTGGAAGATTGATCTGAAGACCAAAAGAGGTAGGCTACTTGGTAGCTACTTCCTTTCAAGTCTGCAACATAAAGAGTACAGATGTCTCCTAATATTCATAAGAAAAGCAGAATGGATTTAGGGGGATTTTAAAGTATATCCTATGAAGTCAATAGGCAATATGGGCCCACTGGACGTCTTACCGATGCAGGCTAGTCTTCTAGCGGCATGCCTCTTACCTAAACTTACCATTGAACCATTTTGCCAAAATTCACCTCCTACCCATGTCACAAGTACAATTTGCTACCTAAAACAATCGAATTAATTTCCACCTACTTGCAGCCATTTTATTCTTCCAAACTTTTTTTCTAAGTTGTTCCACTCTTTTGATAACTGTACCATCGCATCGTCCGATTTATTTTTTTTTATTTACAAAAATTAATTGTGAAACTGCCTTGTTGAAATTAGCCGGTCTTTGGATAAAAATGAAATGGGAATTCGTCTTTTGCTGGACTTCTCTAAAGCTTTTGACACTCTGTCAGTCAAATATTAAATAGTCAGAAAAAGTTGCAGCCAACATTGCAACTTGATTCTAAAAGGTTCGTGCATTAAATGAAAACAGTTTATAACTAGGGTCATATTGAAATAAACTCTGTATATCGCGAAATTTTTCTCAATTTCAATTTTCTATACATACTGAGTGTACTCGCGAGTGTATACCGAATTGTTTTTCAATATATAGAGACACATTGGCGGTTAAGTAAAAAATGCAATATTGAAACCGCAAATCTGTCTCCGGTATTATGTACACTTTGCATTTCTACGTATCTCTTGGCCAATGAACACTACTAACGGAAGGTAATTAACTTAATTTTAATAATAATTAAAAAATAATTAAACAAATTATATAAAATAAAATAAATAAATAATAATTTTCTCATCTATGGAATACTTTTCCAGTTCGAGTTCACGGTACGGGATTAGTTGCTTAAGCATTCGTGAAATTTTCATATACCTGCGGGCGGTAGTTTGTTTACATACATAGCATGTAGAACCAACAAAAGGTGCCACCTATTTGGGGGGTGCACAGGGTTGCTAGATTGCAACAAATGGATTCTCGTACCAACTTTACAAAAATCTCGTATGCCATGATAAATTCCCGTACATTAGGCTTATTGCGAAATTAATTAGAAATGGTTGCTTAATTAAAACAGAGGATTATTTAGTAACATTTCATTTTTTTTTTTTAATGCGTATCTTTAAAAAAGTTTTATTTGATAAATATTTTAACTCGATTTTTGTATATAAATTATAAAATATATAAAATATGGCGACTTTCTTTTCTTTGGTGATGTGTGGAGGAAGTTGGTCCAAGGGAAGAAATCGACACACGTCATCGAGTTGCTGCTGTTTCTTGTACCTTAGACAGACTGTCTCCATAATGACTTAATTTTTAATTAAATAGAGTCACACAAATGAAGTCCATCATTCATTTTCAAATGGACAAAATTTTAACCCATTTAGTTAAATTGCAGTAAAAATGCCACCTACCGTCATTAAAGTGAACTGAATTTATTGGAAAGTGGAAAGGTTTTCCAATAAATTTAGCACTGGCAGCCATCAACACTGATCATGCAAGAAATTTCTTTGCCGATTTTTTTTTGTCTCTTTCAACAACAAAAATTGTTTTCTATTAAATGTTTTGCAACTATACAATAAATATTCGCAAATTTTCTTGATAGCATTTAATTAAATTATTGAACTCTGCCATATGATCTTTACTCACATTGCGGAGGAACTGACATTCCAAATGAAATAATTTTCGTCCATAGTCTGTCACCTTTTTAATTTCCTTTAATGACATGAATTTTAAATTAAGTCATTATGGGCATATAGTCTGTCTAAGGTATTAGGGTTTGGTGGCTTTGTCATAGGACACAGGCTACATAAAAACATGAGTAATGGAGTATCATTTCAGTATCTGGAGATCAGGCCTTGAGCCTAAAACTATAGCACCCACAGAAAAATAATATTATAACCAATTACAGCCCAATATGTTTTCTTTGTAATGGTGTTTAAAAAAAATTACATGTAGGGAAAATTTATGGAAATTATGGTGATTGAACCAAATCAAAGCTATTTTTATATGAAAAACTCCTGCAATAAGAGACAAGACAAAAAGTGTGTAATGTCGGCGGCCACTATGCTATTTTTAAGTTTCTTTAAAAAAAATAAAAAATAAGCAGAATCGTAATCCCCGGAACATACAAGCCATTCAATATTCAGGGGGTTGCGGTTCTGCTTCCTTTTCTTAAATTCTCTTTTACTCCAATTTTGTTAGTGTGAAAATTGTTGTTGGAAAATATTTGACACCCAAATTCTTGCCATACGCGTACGAGAATACATTTTGCCTCGTATGTACATCGTACTTGAGTAGAAATTCTCGTACATGTACGAGAATTATCGTACGTCTAGCATCGCTGGGGGTGCATAAATAGTTTCATCTCAAGCATTTTGGTTCGAATCTTATTTCCGCCTACTTTTATAGAATCGAACTAATTAAATTTTTTCTAAAATATCTTTGATTTAAAGCATATCCAAAATTATATGAAACGAATTCCGTAAACTGCAGATCTCAATTTGGTTCACTCTTTCACCGGCCTAACCTACTACTATTAGAACTCTTTCTATAACAATAAAATACACCGTTGATTTTTATACTAAGTTTGTCATTCCGTTTGTAACACCTAGAAATAATGATGGTAGAGCAAAATGGATTGGATTTGCAAAAGTTATTTTGATTTTTCCATGTCCGTCTGTGCGCACGATAATTCCAGAACGTGTATACTTTAAAAAAAAACTAAGTTCGGAAATGAGACAAATCGGGCAACTCCTTCGTGGGGCTGCCATACAAAAATTTCGTTTTCCGCTATATATTTGGACACTGCCTGAGAACGCATCGATATAGAGACCTGAAATTTGGTACATGATGTTTTCATTGTGCTAACAAAAAAAATGTCAAAAATGGACTAAATCGGGTAACTCCTTCTTGGTGTTGCCATATAAAAATTTAGGTTTTTTACGTATACTTTGAAAACAATCAGTCCAATATATTTTTATTGTACTAAAAACTGATTCAGAATACGAAATCCTATAAAATTGGTTATAATCATTTTTTCTGTCCGACGAACCGTTCTAGAAATATGTGCAAAAAACCACTGTAAAAATAAAAATTGTTCAAATGGGTGCCCATACGAAATTTCATACGGGCATTCATCTAGTCTAGGGTATCATAAGAATTGGTCTTAGACCAATTCTAGCTTTTTTACTTGTTTTTATACTTAGTTTGTCATTCCGTTTGTAACACCTAGAGGTAGAGCAAAATGGATTGAAAACTCACAAGCATAATATTAAAAATTTATTTTGATTTTTGCGTGTCCATCTGTTCTCCGTACTTAAGATAACTCGTGAACTTTGCTGAAATTTTTTGCACACGTGTTTTAAAAAGCCTGAAAACGCGTTAACATCGAGATAAATATAATTTTAAAAGTCTGCTAAATTTAGATTTTTTTTTACGTCGGCTGTGAAAATGTTCAGCTAATAGTTTTCAGTATACGAAATATATTACAAAATTAGTTATAATTATTTTTAACTGTCCGACGAACCATTCTAGAAATGAATGCAAAAAATCACTTCAAAAATTAAATTTGCACAGAGAGGTTAGATACTATACGAAATTGCCTATGGGCATTCATTTTTGGTCTTTTAGACCAATTTTTGCTTTTTAACTTGTTATTCCTCCAAATCATATTTTCGTTAGAAATACGTGTAAACATGGTTTGAAATATGCTAACTAACTAACATTTTATTTGATAATAATAAAAAAAAAAAAAAAAACTATTTCTTTGAAGGAAAGAAAATCTTTGAATTGCATCAAATTCGCAATCTATTTCATTATGTAATTGTGCTGTGATAGGAAAACGTGCTCACGTGTTTCGTTCTATCGTTTTCACATGTTTTGGCTGGCTGTGTAAGCACTATATATTTCAATATCGAGACTGTCAGGCGAATAATGAAAAGTAAGTTGGAAAAAAAAACACAAACACAGAGAGAGAAATAGAAGATGAGCGGGATAGTACGGCAATAAGTATTATCGCATCAAGCCTAGTATATTCTAGTGACTGTTATGTGTTACACTATAGATGGAATCATAAATGAATTATGAATTGAAATGTCACTCGATATACCTATATACATATATATATACACCAATTTGTATAAATGAAATCAAAGATAAGCTTTCAATATTCCTATACGAACCTTGCTTTGTTTTGTCCTCTATTGTGCCCTAGTTTCTTGGATATTTGGAATATATTTCTTCCCTAATATTGTATACCACCACCAGATCTATTCCTGTCATAGAAACATAACGTTATGGGGCTGTTCTTATATAAAATATATAATATAAAATAAAATATTTTCGAAACATATATGTATACACGTTGGTAAGAATAGAAACGGAGAATTTGTAACAGATAACAACATATGCCGACCGGACGCGAATAGATCAAAACTCTATTACACTGTGTGGGTCACGTTTTACAGCCTCGAGACTTTAGCGCGCTTGATTATTTAATAGTAAGCAATGGAATTACGTGTTGAATCACAATTTTCCTTCCCCCTATACTCTTCCTTCCACACTCTACCCGTGTTTTCTATTTTTTTTTTTTTTTATATTCTTAAAAAAAATTTATGAAATCGGGGGGAAAATCTTGTGAACCTGAAACCCTGGTGGCTTGAAAGCTTAAGTCTTTTCTAAGCTTTATTCATAGTTCATTCAGTCTTTAACGGGTACGGGAGCATTTTGTGAGCTTTGGGCTCGGTAATTTTATAAACATATACCCTACTTACTACCGTTAAGATATGTACAGTTATTGAAGAAAGGGGATATTCGATTTCAATTTTGCGGATTGTTTAGAAGAGATTAATAAAGTTTTTTTTTTTTTTTTTGGATAAACAATATTAATAATAAATAAATAAATAAATACGTGAATTTATAGTTGGACTTTTCCTTCTCTGGATTGTGTGAGTTTTAAATAATTTTCCTGATAATAAAAATATTATTTTGTGTGTGCGTGAAAATATCATCATTATCCTCATCATAATTTTGAATGATAAAAGGATTTAGTATAATTTTTAAAATCAACACCTTTTCTTTATACCTAATTCCTCACATTGGTTTAATAATTACTATTACTTACAGATATACGTTTAAAAATTACAGTTTGACTTATGATAAAAAATTTGATATTTTAATTAGTTTCTATTCATTGAACTAAGTAGCTAACTATACTATTCGGACTTGCATATATGTACATATGCTGATGGAAGAGAAACGAGAAGAAATGGCATTGTTGTGTCATGAAATTATTATTTATAACATGAGTGAGATGCATGGAAAAGTTGAATAAAAAATTGTGTACTTTTATAACTGTAAGCTCGCGTGTAACATATTATCGTATGTACATATAGTAACTATAGGTGTTGATAATATTGTTGTATTACATATTTATGGGACATAAACAAAATTTAATCTAGTCTCGTCAATCGAATCAAATTTTTAATTTAATTTAACGGTTGAATTTTGATTATGTGAACGTGTTTGTGAAAATAAAAACCATAGAATTGTGCAATTATTTATTTATTGTGTGTATTTATTATTATTTTAATTCTGAAAAAAAATAAAAAAATAACAAAATAAATTAATTTTATGGCTATTTTGTTTTAATGCAACACGATTTGCATATATAATTATTTGGCGGAAAAATATCTATACAATTTCTGTCAAATTGAGCGGATTTATACAATGTGGATTAACTAGAAAATAAGGAGATAATTTAAAAAAAAATCGTTTGTAAGCCGGATTTTTATTTTAAAGAAAATAAAAGAAGGCAGGTTAAATGCTTCACATAAATAGGGTAAAAGAAAAAAAATGATTTTTTTTTTTTTTTTTTACATCAGTGTAAAGCAGGGACCGAAAGAGTTATAAGAAATATTTTAAAAGTCTGGTTTTAACACTTTTTTATTGATATTTTATATTTTATCTTCTAATGAAATAGTTAAAAAGAGAATTTTATTTTCTTTTGAGTCTTATCTTGAGTTTTATATTTCTCTATCGGTTTAACATTTAACAATGAGTTTTATTTTTTCTCTCAAAAAATAAAACTCATAATTCGAGTTTTTCATTTTTCTCAGCTTTTAACAGTTAAAAATGAGTTTTATTTTTTTCCTCAAGAAATAAACCTGTCCGAGTAAGGTCCTTCAGGAAAGAAAAACTGGAATCGGCAACCCCTTCGTGGTGTTGCTATGTACATATATATAGCTTTGGTTTTTCACTGTAAACGGCCGTTTTAAAAAAAACGTAAATTTAAGTTCAAAAATAGGACCAATCGGGCCAATGTTTCATACGGTTGCTATACAAAATTGTTTAAAAAAAACTGACAAATTGTATCTTCTAACAAATATATGACAACAACAATAGAGAACGTCCATTGATAAGTTATATTTCCAGAGGAAAATAAAAAACTCTGATTATGAGTCGTATTTTTTGAGGAAAAAAATAAAACTCATTTTTAATTCTTATAATAGACGAAATATGTAAAACTCTGGCAAAGAGTTTTATATCGCTGTAAAATAATATAAGTATTTTTTTTAACAGTTAAAATTGAAATATAAAAAAATATGTCTTACAATAACACTTAGGATTGGATTTATATATATTAAAATCGAAACTTTCTTGATTTCAACGTAGGCAGCTAGTCTAAGTGCTGTACATAGACCTCTTTTGTACTACGCTACTTCCTAGAAAATTTTATGAAAGAGTTTTTTCGCTCACAAAAAAATAATAAAAGTTATTTTCGGTGCCTGGTGTAAAGTTACAGCCTAGGACAGCTTCCGTACTGGGTACATATAAGTCCCATTATAGTCTTATAAAGATTATGACAAAATTTATTCTAATTTGATACACATTGGTGTATTATACAGGGTGTCCCACGTAACGTGTACCCTGGGCATTTTGCTCGAAAATGTGCGAAGATATCGAAAAAGTCGTAATTATAAAAGTTACGCATCTTTAATCAAGGTATCCTTTGGCATAGCCAAAATCCTTGAAAAAGGACTTGGGGAAAGGATATATTAAAAAAAAATGTCCTTCTCGTCCTCATTAAGGATACATTTAGATTACATTTTTGAATTCCGCTAATAAAACTAATACGAAAGTGTTATATCGAAAATTCCAGTTTAACCCTATATTATCGAGATATACATATGTATGTAAGGGGCCTCAAATTGTACTCTATACCGTGTACCTAAAAACAGTGTTCCTTTGCACACAGATATCATCGAAGTGCTAGTACCAAAAGTACCAAAAGCTACCCATCATAAGCCGGGGGCTATCTTTTGGTATGGTCAACATTTAAAAACAAAAGCAACACGAAAAAAGGATATCTTCGGTTTGGTCGTTTTCGTCCTTTCTGAGGATGCATTTTGGCTACATTCAATATAACACTTTTCGTATTAGTTTTATTCGCGGAATTCAAAAATTTAATCTAAATGTATCCTTAATGAGAACGATAAGGATAGTTTTTAAATATATCCTTTTCCAAGTACTTTTTCAATGACTTTGGCTACGCCAGGGGATACCTTGACTAAAGATGCCTAACTTTTATTATTAGGACAGGGAACACGTTACGTGGGACAAAAAAAATATATAAAAATAAGAAAAATAGTTTTTATACTTAATTACTTTTGTATGATAAGGTTCAAAGCACGTGCGTAACTAAAAGGTATATCACATGCAGTGTACACATCATGTTTGCTAGTCTGGTCGCTTCTTTTTCTGGCATATCGTCTCAAATATTCAGCATAGTCCTTAGATCTTTTTTGTCGCTTATTTCCAGTAGAGTTCAACTTTCCATACGCAATAAGATCTTCTGCAACTTCAACTAAAAATTCTACGAGCGGGATTTTTTTATGTGTAATTTCTTGACAACTAGTGGGATGATACACTTCGATATTGAATGTCCTTTTTTAAATTTTTCCGAAAACTTTGGTATATTTTTTCTATTTCCCATACATGTCCCAACACATGCAAACGGCAGTGTTTGCTTTAGGCAAAGAGATTATAAGACAAACCTGTCGAAGCTCAGGTAAACATCTGTGTTAGATATGGTACTGCACAATTTTAGCACAATTTTTTCTCCAATCGGTACCGTCAACATCTTTGCCGCAATATACATGGAAGTCCTAAACATATCCAGTGTTGGAATCATATCTTTGTCACAGCTTCATTCCCAGCTTAGTAGGCTTTATAGACGCATATATTATTTAAGTGTTGATTTGCCTTTGAATTTTGCACCATCAATGTTTTGAAAAGATGAATTAGAGCTAGACTTTGATATAATATCAAACATGAAACTCTTGGTGTTGTTCGTTCCTCGTTGTGGATCATTAAAATAAAGTTTGTATGATATTTGCAAAAATCTATCTCTCGATTTTGCAGACCATATAAGTTCATTAAGTAAAGAACGATTCTGAGACCAATATACATTTTTAGACATGTAAGACCCTAGACACACAGCACGATCTAATGAATCATTAGTACTAATTATTCATTAAAATGACGTGTGTCACACAGTATACGTCATTATGGCCCAAAAATCAGATGATAATTAAGTACACTAATGAAGTGTTTTCCTCCTTCATTATAGCTATAATGAGGAAAAATGTGCTAGATTTGGCATATAATGTAGGTACATAAATCTGGAGCTTCGCTGTGCATCTGCCGATTTGAAAAATAAGAAGAAGAAGAACTCTATTGTCAATATTCTTTTGAATATAATGTTTTTCTCATTTGTAAATTGTTAAATTAAAAAATTAAATAAATAATAACAAAGCTTATCGCGTTAACTCGATTCATATTGCTTCTTTAGTGTGATAAGTTTATCAAAACTAATTTGACAATTAAAGAAATGACTGTGTGTCTGCAGTTTATAATGAATTATTATAGACTAATGAGTCGTTAGTTATTTCTTCATTAAGAACGCTGTGTGTCTAGGGCTTAAGACATGACCAACGTACATCCAATGATTTCATAAAAATCTGTTGGCTTTATGTTTTTGTTTTTTTTTCACCTTTGTTTAAAAGCTCAAATCTGTTATTGGTGCACGATGATATCCATATGAACAAACTTTTCGGGCATAACTTCAAAAATACATCCAACTTAGTGCTATCGTGGCTACATTATTATATACATTACCTACATTATTAATACAGCTTCGATTTCCTGGTATTTTCATCCTTGTCAACAAAATTACTGTCGTCTACATCATTCCACAAGATAATCCCAATATTTGATGTTGTTATAGAATTAGTGCCGGGTGGTACATCAATATATTTACAATTTCATTATTATCATCGCTGTCATCAGTTTCTGAGCTATCGCTATAAATTACACACTTCTTACGTTGTTGTGTCATGGGTATCCTGTCATCAATAAATGATTCGGCTACATAAAAATAATCAAAAGAGAGCTAATAAAATACAAACTACAAATGATGTTACCGTGCTGATATTTTACACTTAACGGACTTTTTGACAGCAAGAAATTGTGGTACTAGATTTTAAGGAATGTAACAATAGAGGCCCATTCACAATGAAGAATTGTGAAAGAAATTTTAGTAGATTGATAGTTTCTTTTTCTTCTTTTTTTCTAAGGAATTATGTCTTTTCCCTTCAAAAAATCATAATACTTTTAGCAAAATCATTTAAATTAAATGAATCTCGATTTGTCTGATGTATGGTTTTCAATAGATTACATTTTTAACAGAATTATCCATAGAAATAGTTACAAAAATTTAAATAAGAGATGTGACCGTTTTTTTTTTAATTCCCTTGAAGTCTTGTCATCTGTCAAAATACTAACACACGATCTTTAACAGGAGTTAAGCCTTTTTGCATATGGCTAATCGCTAATGCTAATCATATTAATTCTGATTTTTTCGAGTTTATTTCATTCTAGTCTCACATATTTAATTATCAATATCACTTTATTCATTTTTTTTTTAAATTGTTTTATATTTAGCTTTTTTAGCATGTTTTGTTTTTTTATTATTATTTTTGCTATCAATTTGCATGTTTTGTTATCACTCGCTTTAATTCATAATCACGAATGCGATTTCCCGGTATTTATATGCATTTGTATATATAATTATAAAAAATTAAATAAAAAAATTAATATATATTAATAATTGTTGTATTTATTTCATTTTAGATGTACTGAGAGAGCGAATGATGGTGGCGGAATTCGTCGCCCGTCAACAAACCGGCTCCCCAGTCAACGGAGAGACACCAAATCAAAATCATTCATCATCAAATATGCCAGCAACACACGGCAATACAAATAATACAACATTGCGATTGTCGGCCGCAAGTCCGTCATTGTCAATGAATGGAAATTCAAATGGAGCAACAAATGGTGGTGGTAACAGTTTCTCATCAAACATTATAAATCATGGCAATTCAAATGGAAATCAATTTCTACATGAAAATCATGGTACATTAATTTTATCTCAAGGATCAATGAGTCCAAGATCACCAGGAGCTGAATCATATTCACCAGGCTATGAATTAGCACAATTGAAACGTAAAGAATTGTTTACGCAAAGAAAACAACGTGAATTTATACCAGATAATAAAAAAGATGATAGTTATTGGGATCGACGAAGGCGTAATAATGAAGCAGCAAAAAGATCAAGAGAAAAACGACGTTATAATGATATGGTACTTGAACAAACAGTTGTTGAATTAACAAAAGAGAATCATGTTTTAAAGGCACAATTAGAAGCGATTAAAGATAAATTCAATATATCTGGTGAGAATTTAGTTAATGTAGATCAAATAATGGCAACTCTACCAACAACTGAACAAGTTCTTAGTATTACAAAACGTGCTAAACTAACAAATACCGTACCACCGGCATTAATATATCCAGACTCACCAAGTCCAGTGCCAACATCAGTAATACATCAATCAATTGGAATAGATTCACCATCATCGTCACCTCAACAACAACAACAGCCACAAAGTCAACAGAATAATAATAAAATTATATCGCCACAATCCCAAATGCAGCATTTAACAACAGCCAATCACCATCATTTCCGTTCCTGTCAAACATCACCACATCAAAATGATACAACTAGCTATCGAGATACAGATAGTTATCAGACACCAAATGGCAATAGCCACCACCATCATCATCATCATCAACAACAACAACAACAGCAGCAACAACAGCAGCAGCAACAACAACAACATCAACAACAGCAGCAACAACAAATTCACCAGCAACAACAACAACAGCAAGAGCAACAACACCAACAACAACATCCTGGTAATAATCTAACAAGTAATGGTCATCATCTTCTTCATCATCATCATCACCATCATCCTTCTCACCTTGCTTTTTCGTCGCCTTCATCTGTTGCTGCTGCTGCGGCCGCCGCTGCTGCCGCTGCTGCTGCTGCTGCTGCTGCTGTAGCTGGTGGTACCAACATAAATTCAGGTGCAATTTTACCAACAACTACTGGTCAAATAACACCAACCTCACAACAATTATCAGCAACAGCTGCAGTAGCACTCGCAACAAATATATGCTATAATGGAAGTGGAACGATTAGTGTTTTAGGTCAGGCAACAGATCCCATTAGCGATATCCAACATCAATATGATCAAAGTAATTGTAATGGAAACGTATTGAATTTATCAAGACGTGCTACATCACCATATGAAATGTCTAGTAGTACAGGATCAGGTGCAGCATCCGGTGATGATGAACAATGCGATAATCAACCTCAAATCGATATAAATAATAGTTTGCCATTAAAATTACGGCATAAATCACATTTAGGTGACAAAGATGCTGCTACCGCCCTACTCGCCCTACAACATATTAAGCAGGAGCCAAATGCTCGAGCATCACCTCCATGGGATGGTGAAGGTTCCAGTGATGAAAGAGATTCAGGTATATCAATTGGAACAGAATGGACACTACAGAAAAAAATCATAGTACCAGTTGTCAATGATAAAGAAGAAAATATTCACTTAAAATCTCAGCTAGCAAGATTAGAATCGGAAGTTGCCAATATTAAAAATATGATGATTCTGAATACAGCTGGAACTGGAGCTACAGCTACTGCACAGTGAATATTTTTCAAAGGATCTGATTTTTGTCTTCTTCTTCTTCTGTTTTATACTATATACTTACTACTATTGCTTTTTGCTGTCTACGACTGTATTCTATAAGTGTAAAGATTAAAAAAAAAAAAACAAAAAACAAAAGTGATGGAAATACTATTTTGTATGTAGAAGAAATAGAATAAAAAGATTAATTTTTCCTTTTTAATTAACTTAATTAAAAGAAAATTACATAAAAAAAAACTGTTCCTGAAAATTGTTTATTATTAAGAAAACCTCTATAAGAGATAAAACGGGAAAAATTCTAAGATATGTTTTATATGCAGTGTCTTTAAGTGTATGATTATTCCTAATCAAATTGTCAACTTTGTATATCATAAAAAAAAAAAACAAAAAAAAACAAAAAAAAAAGATCAAAAATCATCTTGAAATATTCAAGATTACAATGATAACATTATTTTATATATAATAATAATAATAATAATAAGAAATCCATATTTAAAGAAAGAAAGAAATTTAAAAAAAAATAAGAAAGAAAAAATAGTACATATTTACTTTATTTTTATACGATTATCAATAAGATGAAAACACTTTTTTTTATTTATTTTATTTTATTTAATATTTTAAAGTATTATCAATATTAAAAATTAGTTTTTTTTTTATACATATATAAATAAAAACAAACAAAACACCTCTCCCAATATTTATTTATTTTCTCATACATTACCTACTTATATATATATAAAAAGCAAAATATCAATGAAGAATGTTTTGTTTTTTAAAACCAAAATTTTTATAATTATACATATATACATATTAGGAAATACAAGAAAAGTTAAAATAAAATTTAGGTTTATACATATACTATATGCTATGTACATTTATTATATATTTCTATAGTTGTACATTGATTGTATTTGTATACATATATTTCGAACAAAACACAAAAATACTTTATTAAAAAAAATATCTGAGAAAATTTAAATCGAGAAGATGTGGACATTTTCCAAATTCTTCTTTTTTTTTATTTTCATATTTTTATTATTATTTTGAGCAAAAGAAAAATGAAAAAAAATTTAAAAATAAATAAATAAAATAAAAATAAATTGATAAATCTTTTTATTTTTATTTTATCGCAAGTTTTTGTTTTTTTTTGTTTTAGTTAGTAATTGCTACGCGTAGTTTTGTAAATGTATTATGTATATGAAATAACAAACAAGAAACAAGTCCGTGATATATTTCTTTAAATATAAAATTATTATATATTATAATTATATAAAACAAAAACTACGTTTTGTAAAAAGAAGAAAAAATTTGGTATTATTTTACATTATATATATATTATAATCATAGACAAGTAATAATATCGAATGGTTTTAGAGAAAAACAATACAAAAAATTATGAAAACAAATTTTGAATATTAAATGTATAAATTCCCCTTTGTGCGTTTATCCACTCGAGACTATAAATTTAAATTTATTTAACTAAAAAATATTGAAAGCATATAGAAAATAGTATCAATAGTAATCAAAATATAATAATAATGTAGCAAAATACAGAGCTATATTTAAATTTTTATTAACTTTTATTTAATTTGAATATGAATAATAAGAGATTTTTCATTTCGGTTTTCTTTCAAATCGATTCGATTCGATATCTTAGATAAATTACTTGTCTATGAGAGTATGTATGTGTATGTTTCGTTTTCTTTCCACATAAATTTGATCAAATGAACTGAGATTAAAATTATACAGAGTTATGTGATTCCAATTCTTTTGAAAAAAGGAAGCAAATTTTTTTCATCTTAAAAGAATTTTTTAATTAAATTTATTTTTTTTATTTTTTATTTTATTATTTTTTTGTACCTAATTCTACATAATGTTGAATCAGCAAATATGTTTTTGTTTAGTAGTGCTTAGTTTGTTCATGATATATAAATATATTTTTTGTTTTTATTATAATTAATATATTTTTACATACTTTATGTAGTTATTTTTTATTACTACATATTAGTTATTATATTTTTATATTATAAAAAAAAAAATATATATCTATTTAAAGTACTTTTTTTTTTGTACCTTTATAAAAAAAATGTTTTTTAAATGTTTTTTTTTTATATTGGCTGTTGAATCGTTAAAAAGCTCCAATCTAAATGCCCGGGTGTAGACATAATAATATATAACTGGATAAATATTCGATAGATTTAATACTGAACTTTGAATCCAACTTGCGTGTATATGAAAAAAAAATATAAATTCACAGATATATAATTGAAACGAAATTCTACGAAATCTGATAGTAAAAATTCGATCACATCTCATCGATTGTTTTGAGGATTTTTGTTGTTTGGTTTCTTGAAATTTTGTTTTTTTTTTTCTTCGTCTATATATGGTTTTATACACTAGATTCGATGCTGATTGAATCGAGTTCAGGAATAAAGCGACCTCTGCTTTATTCAATTTATAATGTGTAACCCGATCCAGTTGACGGATGATACATACATAAATATCCATTTTATTGTTGTACTAGATCATCTATTGTAATATATAGATGTTTTTTTTTTTCAATATATAATACAGTGGCTACCAACGGCGCTCACCAATAGTTTTGTTTATATTCTACTGATAACAGATAATCATTATACAACTATAGGGATGTTCCAGTATATTAGGAGGAAATTTCACTTGTTTGGTTCGGAGTCTATCTAAGGCTGTTGTAGATCCAATTAAAACACAGTGTCCAGAAAGAGATGTTTCTTCATCTGCCTATACATATTCGAGATCCCATTAAAAGAGTGGATTATTTAATTATTTTGCTGGACGTATTCATTATTACTGTGTAGTACAGAAGTCGGTCGAAATGGTGAGAACAACAAAAAGCACCAGGAGTGTTAATGGTACTAATTTCTCCGATTAGGTGAAAGGGACATACAACCTTAAGCTAAGATTCTGAAAGTAACTATAGTAAGAATATGCAATTGAAATGGTCATTATTATTATTAATATGTGAATACCAAACAGAGATTTCGCCTCTCATCTTGTCACTGCCATCTCTAAGATCTTTTTTTGGCATTCCACTCGCACTTGTAGTCTTTTACAAAACCTATATACCGTCTCTTGGGAAGGGAGGGGGCAACTTTATAATATCCTCTGACAATGGGAATGCAGTTTCTAGATATTTTAGGCTTATGCGACCAAAAGCTTCACAGTCGTAGAGGAAGTGCTCAGCAGTTTCGTCGTCTTTCATATACAGAAGTAACAGGTCTTGATATCAACTTTACCCATGTTTTTAAGATAATATCTGAGTAGGCCCGTTATGAGCCTTAGCCTTGCGCGGCTATGTGTTTAATTGATTTTGTCTTGAAATTAGTTAAGACTCATACTTTTACTAAAATTCATGCTCTTTTTAATAGCAACTTAAAATGATTATTATTTTGAATCTTGAAAAGTTTTTTTATGTAGATTTTGATTTCACCTGAGTCTTTTACGAGGGTCGTTTGAAAAGTCCGTGCAAAGTTAATTTTTTGGGGTAAACCTGACAAATAGCCATTCGTTTCTGCAATCACCTGTTCGTTTGAATAAAATCTTTTTCCCGCCAACCATTTCTTCATATTGGGGAAAACAAATAGTAGTCCGAGGGAGCCAAGTCTGAAGAATAGGGGGGATGTGAAACGAGTTGGAACCCTATTTCCATTAATTTTGCGACCGCAACTGCTAAGTTGTGAGCTGGTGCGTTGTCGTGATGAAAAAGGACTTTTTTGTGGGTCAATCGTGGGCATTTTTCTTGCAGCTCGGTTTTCAAATGGTCCAATAACGGTGAATAATATGCACCTGTAATAGTTTTACCCTTTTCCAGATAGTCGATGAGGATTATTGCGAATCCCAAAAGACAGTCGCCATAATTTTACCGGCCGAATTAACGGTCTTCGCCTTTTTTGGCGCAGACTCCCACTTGGTAACCCATTATTTAGATTGTTATTTGGTCTCAGGAGTGTAGTGATGTATCCATGTTTCATCTACAGTGATGAAACGATGCTTAAAGTCCTGCGGATTCTTCTCGAACAGCTGCAAACCGTCCTTGCAACACTTGACACGATTTCGTTTTTGGTCAAACGTGAGCAATCTTGGGGATAGCTTTGTCATATCCAAATGTTGATGCAAAATATTATGTACCAGTTCATTCGAGATGCCCACAGCACTAGCAATCTCACGCACCTTCACTATTCTGTCATCCATCACCATATCATGGATTTTATCAATGATTTCTGGAGTAGTAACCTCAACAGGGCGTCCAGAACGTTCACTTGTGCCCATATGGCCACTCCCAAAATTTTGAAACCATTTATAAACTGTTCTAATCGAATGTGCAGAGTCACCATAATGTTTATCAAGCTTCTCTTTAGTCTCCTGAGACGTTTTACCTTTCATAAAGTAGTGTTTAATCAACGCACGAAATTCTTTTTCGTCCATTTTTTGGAAATCACTCGACTTCCTCGATTCAAACGAATGCCAAACACAAAGAAATAGACCGATCTGGCTGAAACTTATTGTGTGTTCTTCAAAGAGATGCTACTAACTAAACATAACTTCGATACGAGCCAGTAGTGCCATCTCTCTGACTTTGCACGGACTTTTCAAACGACCCTGGTAAATTAGAATGGCAATTTAAAGGAAATTCTTGGTGAAATGAATTTTTCGAATTTTTTAGTCGATATTTAATCGAAATTTCTTTTTGAATATGTTGGTAGCAAATACATTTTTATGTTACCAATATTTTCTAAGCTCTGTGCCTTTAAATTAAAAAACCCGGAAGGAAAAAGTTTTGCTAAAATAACTACAATGCTGTACAGTAATCTAATGAAACACAATATTGTAAACGAATGATTTTTTTTTTGTTTTTTTTTTTTTTTGAAAAACAGGGGGAACAGGAGATACCCAACCCAAGCACGGAGGCCACAGCGGCCCATTGTGCTATCCTGAATCCCATTCACCAAAACCTTCCTGTCCTCTTAATGAAGCGCAACAAGTCTTGGTGGGAAAGGTTTTTCAGCTCATCCACAGATAGAAGGGGAGACCCTAGAGTATCCAGTCTGCTCCGGGCGAAGGCAGGACACTCACACAAAAAATGTTCGGTGGTCTCAGGCTCTCCCTCAATGCAGGACAGACACTCAGGGCTGTCAACAACTCCCATCCTTGTTAGGTGAGCGTGAAGTGAGTTGTGGCCGGTTATGATGCCAACCACGGTTCTACATTGTTTCCTTCCGAACCCCATGAGAAAATCGGAGATATTCCCATTGGGCCCATCAAGAAACAGTGTTGTACACCTACAAGCACTCAGGTTTTCCCATCTCTGCTGATGTTTCCTATGAACATCCGCTTTGATGAGAGACCCTATATTCGAACTGGCAACGCCTACGGCGGGCTCCGGTCCGAGAAACGGAGAATCGGAGCCAGCCCTAGCTAAAAGGTCAGCCCTTTCATTCTCCATTATCCCCATGTGACCAGGAACCCACAGGAGGGACACATTGTTGTGAAAACACAACTTACAACGAACGACACAAAATATTGTAAATGTAGCATTCTACGATAAATGAATGAAGTTTCTACTTTGGCATATCTTGCAACTACTTCTCACCAGTTAGTATAGGTCAGGTCTTCTCATACAAAAAATCTTTTTCTCAATACTATGAATAACTTCTGACCATAGGATGTTTTAAAGGTTGTTAATATTAAATTTTAAAGCCCCAATCTCTTATATTATGTTTACTACAAGGCGGTTTATATTTTCCGTTTCATATGACTGCTACTAAATGAATCAGATTCATGTTCCCAATTATTGTACACAATACAGATGATCCCTTCGTCATCATATTATATAGCGCCTTTTTACGTTCCTGTTGCTCCATACTAACTAATTAAGTAATTAAATGCTGATTTGTTTTTTCCCTGTTTGATACCCTTTTAAATGATTAAATAATTTTTGCTTACGTTTATTTGATTCCTATGTTATTGGAACTGGCTGATGGACGTCAAAATAATTTTTCATAGTTTTAAAAAATGCATTAAAGAAAATTTTGTAATCTGGTGGGATCTTATGATCCCTGCTTATGCAGAATGGTTTAAACTTTTTATGTGATAAAGCTGTTTTGCTACAACTGGAATTTCTGTCCATGTCACACAGTATTCAATAATTGCGAAGTATAGGAAATTGTTTTTCATTTTTTTTAAGGATTTAAAATAGTAAAATCGAAAGTTGATCCTTGACCTTCGCAGGTCGGTTTGACCATGTGTCTTCAGGTTTATTGGTAGACGTATGAAACTGAAAGATAAATATTTATATTTCTGTAAAGGTACGGATGGTAGGTACCTCTTAGACTCACATCCAATGATTAATTAAACCCTTGTGTGTTTTTTTGTTCAGTTTCTAGTTGCCAACTATAATATGATTGGGTGAAAAAAGTTTACACCCCTACGTAAGATGGAAATTCTTTATTGGATTACACGGTGGTGATAATTGACAAATTTTCTCCCTCGTTTAAAATGCATATCCATAACTGTTTTATCTGTATATAAATATGGTATGGAATTTTCGAGTTAAAAAATAATACCCAATCGGGAGTGAATTTTCGAGTTATATATTTTTTTTTAATTTTCTGGTTATTCCGGGTTCCGGGGAACTCAGGTTTAATTGGGCTTAACGAGTGATAAAAAAGGTACATTTCTACTAAGTTGGATTTATTTTTGGTATTAAGAACGTTAAATATTAGTTACATACAAAGCTTTACTTCATTAATGTTGCACCAGTGTTTGTAAAATGCCTTAGGTAACTAAAAGATCGCTCTACAGCACGGCTCGCAGTTGGTACACATAAAAGTAGTAGTTATACTCACTTAATTAAGGATAGCGATGTCGGGCGTCTTGACAGAATTTCATAATATTCAGATCTAAAACTGATTGGTTGGTTTGGTTCTAGAAAATACGACTCTAACTCCTCCTGATGCTGTCTGTTTTGTTAAAGCACAGAGATAATAATGTTTGATATCCGTTCGCATTTATTTAAGTCACAAATAATTATTTTTTTCAAAAAGGATCTACCGCGGATTCACTCGTTCAAAATTCTAATTCATTTATATTTCTTCTAGTTGTCGCACTCCACTTAGAAAACAAATATTCTATGAAATCACTTCAGTTGTGGTGGAGTGAGATTGAGATAAAGTTTCCATTACTGCGCTGCACAGATTTCTATCCAAAGGCTTCCAACTTTGATTTATGGATTTATGACTGAAGTTTAATTATCAGATTAAGACAGCAAAAATACAAGAACCAAGAGAAAAATAATTAAAAAGATCCACATTTGCGATTTGATGACTATTTTGTCTGTATTTTATTTTTTTTATTTTTTTCACAATAAATCTTTAAATTAAAGAAATATATTTCGGAGAGCAAAAGTTTTTGCGACGGGACCTCAATGAAAACTGCCTTAAAGGTTTTTTCTGATTCTTTTTTAAAGTTTGTGGTACAACATATCTGTAGCGGCAGAGAAAATGCTGACGAGACGTATATGTTGAATTGAAATAAGATTATTTTTCTGAATAATAAAGCAAGTGTCAATTTTTAACCTGATAACGATTACTTGCTGAAACTGTTACCTCGATTATAAAAATTACTTACCAGTGGAGAGATATTGAAGTAAAATCGGGTTAAGGCCGAAAATTTCATATTTTCCATACAATATGTTCTAAGCAAAGTAATCGACCCTTTACTTTCTGCAACACAAGCTATAAAGTTTGGAAATGCGCTTCCTTGCATTATTACGGATATCGATATACCTACATTATTATTTATTAATACAACACAATATATAGATTCAGTGGTTTGGTTTAATGTTTACTAGTACACTAAATTCCCCCTATTATCAGCGAAGTATATGCATCTATTGATAACAAATAGAATTGTATCGATAGATTTACTTCTCTATTAATAGGGGAAAATTCGTCTAGTAGTAAACATTCCTAAAATGGAACGCCCATTTTAGGCCCTACATGAACAGACATTAGAAATATCTTAAACGATGCATTATAACACTCTGAGTATATTTATTTTATTAAAAATATTTATTTCAATAAACGTCCATTTTCAATAATGTCCATAACATACCGGGGCTCAGAAATTCTTCTGTCTCAAGCCTTGCGGGTCGATTTGTCGGACTCCTCTGTGAATCGTTTAATTTACAACAGCTAACAGCCCTACTTCACCACCTATAAGTAGGCTTCTATGGCACTATAAAAATGCTGATTGGGAAAGTCTCAATAAGTATCTTAGAGAAATTGATTATGCTCGGTCTGTTTTGCTTTGAGGGATGTCGATGAGTGCACATTAGAACTTAATAACATTCCAAATCATGGCATGCGTGAATACATTCCGTATTCCTACAGCAGATCTCAAATATTTTTTTCACGATTTTGATTCAAACGCGAATAAATTTCATCGCGACGTTCATTTGATGAGTTCATCATTATTTGTCCACCAGGGTAGTAGGTACACACACAACAAACATTTCCACATAAAAATTAAAACAATATTTGTGACATCTATCAATTGTAGGAAGGCATCTGCTTCTAACTTCATTTATTTCATTATTCCCACCCAGATTTAGAAAAAATGTACTAGTCCTTGCATCTCTACATAACACACGAAATATTTAAAGTTAGTTTTGCTTGTATAATTATACAAAATTCAAAAGCCATCAGCCATGAAACATCCCAACGTAATTAAAATAAATGAAATCTGATTTCACTCAATCTGAGGGAAATGCCATCGCACTCTGTCAGCTATTCATGATGGATGAGAGACGGTTTTAATGAGATATTTATGTTTAGTGAAAGCTTGGGTGTCAAAGTTTGATCAAGTACATTTTAGTAAATCTAGTACAGAATCGAATTTCTTAGGTCCTGAGACGTCTACCCACACTCCTATACTTGGAGGCTTAAATAGCTATTTATTGCCATCCCCAGACTCACTTTTTCGTATTTCCCAATTTTTTATTTGAACTGAGGTACTAGATTTTTCGCACCTTAGATCCGCTCTAAGCCGATACAGGTTATGTCGGATCGGAAAAACTGGTTTCACTGTTCGCCTCAGCTCATTACCAGCTACAGTTCGTAAAAGAAAAGTTTTCTCTGCATACTTTTAGGGTGGGTGTAGGAACCCCTTTGCGGGGGCGGGGAGGAGGTGGGTGATTCCAATACGTCATGTTGCATATAAAATGAAAGGTCTCACCGAGTACTATCGGGTGGTGTAATTTTTTTCCGATTCATAAAACTTTCTCATTGACATTTTTGCTATCAAAAAATAAATTTTCTTGCAGTTGGGTCACATACACCCCAGGTTACTACATTTCGAAGTCGCTCAAGATACATACGATTACCAAAACATTCCCTCGCTTAATTGAAATAAACATTGTTTGTTAATAAAATATGTTCATGTCGGTCATAAAGTTCTACGAACAGTGGGCATTACCCTTTGAGAGCGCACACTTTCCATGTATGAAACAAAATCATTCGTCCCCCAAAATTTTTACCTTTAGATATAATTAGTAACACATGTATAATAAATACAATTTTTATGCTAATATAAACTCAAGTCAAATTCAATGGAATTCAATCCAATAATAAAACTCAGAAAAACTACTAATAAATTTTTTTTTCCGTTCGAAACAGCGACGACTAACAACAGAAATCGGAAATTCTCGAAATTCTGTAAGTTCATATTTTTTTACAGCTACCTCAAGATTATATTGAAAAGAAAATCAATAATATTACCATTTACTTGAAAATAAAAAATAAAAAAATAATAAGGAATGCCATTGCACATAACACAATGTGTAGGAAATATTACTACAATATTGTGCAAAACAAAAATTTATATGAAAAAACTACTATTTATAAATTTCCCACAAATAATAGAATATACAAATGACAGGGATGTAATTGAAACAAAACAAACAAACTATAAAGCTTGTATATATGGTATAAGTTAAGGTCATCTAATTTGCTGATAGTTCATCTAAAATATAATTTTGTAGCAATTGTTTATTAAAATCTAATTTAAAATATGCTTGAACGATATTTTAAAAATTTAAAAATTTGATCTTGAAAAAAAAAAAAAAACTGTGTCATATTTATGTTATTTGGTGATAAAAAGAAAAACACGTGTTTAAGCAATATTACTAATTGATGCCTTTTAATGGAAAAGTCGTCACATATAAAAACATCTTCCTCAATTGTCCACAAAGTTTTTCTGTTTGCTGCCAGTTTTGGGAGCCATAATTTTTTAATTTTTCATCAATTTGTATACACCACCAAAGATTGCACCGATCATTTTTTTTTTCCTATATTTCTAGATATATGTAAATAGAAAAATAAGTGGAATATAACTTTTAATTCGTTACAATCAATAAATTAAAATTCGAAAAAGCCTAGGATAAAGTAATTTCTTGGGAATATAACCAATCATGAATATGAAAATTCTTACAAAAGATTAATTAAAAATATTCCTACAATCTGATGAAGACAAAAACTATGCAATACAGGAAAATTGTTGTTTACATGGTAGACAATTGACGCTAAAATATTGATAATATCTAGAAATAATCTGTGATAACGGTATCTGCTGAGACTGAGCGGATATATGTACATATCACCAATTTAGATGGCCTTACCTTCTACACACTAATGATCATAAGTGAAAATATGGAATGAGTATGTTTTCAAAAAAAAAAAAATTAAAAAGAAAAATTTAAGAATTTCAGTAGTACCTACTCAAACTGAAAAATTTATATTTTTGCATAAAAATTAAAACAAGACAAGTGCAGAGTTTTTATAACTTACATATAATAAAAATATTAATTAATAGAATAAGTGTAAAGTTAAAAAATTAGTTCTAAGACACATGGATAATTTTGTTGTTCAAAATAATAATAATAATAATAACGCTGCAATAAATTCAAGTAGCATCTCCTATTTAAAATAGTAGATATTATCCTTTCAGATGATATACACTTATTATTATGAGTAGAAGGTATTTTGTGTGTACAGAGTGATTCAGGATGAAAGATAAATTTCATTAGATGCGAAAAGTTTATAAAATATCTTTGTTATTTTTTGTCATAAAATTGGCGGTGAATTCCTGTGTTTCTGGTGCTAGAATTAAATTACCAGTTACCAGCATATAGTGTGTGTGTGAGTTTACATTGAGCAAAATTACCATGTGAGGTTAATTTTTCTTCTTTTTATTACCAATGCTAAATAATAAAAACTTGGATCAGAATGTGATAATATGATATGGAAACGGTTAGGTATAGGTTAGTAGCTTTCCTTTTCAAATGAAATAAAAAATCAACAAATATAATTTTTATAAACCAGAGAGAAAAAAAATATATATATATTTATAGATATAATATTATATACAATACATATACTATATACATATTCTTTTGCATTTCATCTTTATAAAATTGTAAAATATATTTTTATCTATATTTTCACAAGTATGGCAGAGAAATATTGCCAAATAATTTTATATACCTACAGTGTTGATTTTTTTAAAGGAAAAAAACAAAGAATATAATAATTGTTTTGGAAGAAGAGGAGAGAGCATTTTTGTGATGTGATTTTGTCAATGGAATTTATAAACATTAGGACAGAAAAATAATTATTGAATTTATTTATACATAATAAGTTTTTATAACACATCTTTGTATTATTATTATTATGATTTATGTGTGTGCCTGCATGGTGTTTTAAATGGTACAATGAAAAAAAATTATATGAGAAATAAATATTATGAAACAACCATTTTTAAAATGTAAACAGATCAATTTATTTACAATCCAGCTGAATATCTAAATTGTCAAGTTTAATATTTTTGCACATCGCACCTCTCCCTTAAACACCTCACAGCACGCTTACCAGAGGGGCAGATCTACTGAGACGGCTATCTATTTAATTGTTACTGTCCTTGAGTGGAGACTGGATCGTGGTCTGTTTAACTTGGGAGCCTTTCTAGGCATCGAGGGGATTTTGACAGGACCACCCCCGAGTCGCTATGTGAGGCAGTTCATTGACATAGTGTAGACCGCACCGTAGTGCGATGGATCGACTAGTGGGTACTGCGATCCGGAATCTGATGGGTCTGCATAAGTTTGCCTGCCTGGGAATTACGGGCTCCATGCGATCTACGGCTAGTGCTACCCTTGGGAAAAAAATCGTGAAGGCTATCTAATGGCTATTCCATATGTCGTTTCGTTCCAGCCACGGAACTCATCAGCGGTGTTCCTATTTCCACTATTGGAATGAGTTTGTGTACCCGTTTTGTGTTTAAAACGCAAAGCTTACAGTATTGGTTCTTGAAGTAAACCCATGCTGATTATAACTCCTAAAAACGCCCACATTTCTTCTTCTATTATATCCGTCCCATCGGTTTCCGAAATAGCGGTACTTAAAGATATTTGGGTATGTTTTTATAGATCACCCAGCAACTTAGGAACGTTAAACCCTATGATGATGATTTATCGTTTGTTAGATTGATAATCGTTGGACCTTTCCAATGGTACATAAATTTCCCTCATCCTCCTCTCCGTTTTTAAATCATGACCTAACAAAATTAAAATTTCAGAATTTTACCAAATTAGTTTTTATTTAACTATTTTTACAAAAAAAACACACGTCATCAATACTAATTTTAAATATTGGAATTAGGAGGTTCAAAAGCTTTGCTTTAAAACTCAGTACCCAAAATGTAACCCTTTCTGCGTTTTTTTTTGCACCTTTTCTTAAGCATATCTAGTGAAAATGGCTGATAAAGTTCATTTCCAAAAGATAATTGCATACTTTCTTCAGCTTATTGGACCTTTTTTGCTTGATATTTCTTAAGCAATAGGTAATTTTAAAGTTGAGCTTTTTAAGCTTTTGAGCTTCTTAAATCCAATATGAAAAATTAGTTTTGATGACGTGTTTTTTAATAAAGATAATAGTTAAATGAAAAAAAAAACTTATTAAAATTCCGAAATTTTTCCTTTGTTAAGCCATACCTTATAAACGGTCCATTGGAAAGGTCCAACGATTCTCAATCAATGTTTCCCTGCGACTTTTGCAAGATTGCAACAAGGTAAAAAAATAAAACAAAACCCAATTCACATGATCACAGTTCTTGTTTTCAATGAAGATGCAGAAAAAGCGTTCGCGTACTTTTCCATACATTCAACAAAATTTATCCCCCACCGTACGAGTTTTTCCCCAGAAAATGTTTGCATGAAAAGTACGCGAACAGACGTGAGGATAAATCAGATAAATCAGATCGATTCTGATAAGGAAAATTAATGGTTAATGGTTCTAAATACCACCTGGAATTTCATTTATGGTATAAAAATTGCCAAGAAAAAATTAAAAACTACAAAAAAGTTCTTTTTAACAATTAGTTTTTAATGAATATTTGATATTTTAACAATATTTTACACATTCATTTTCATCAATGTTCACAGATTTTAAATAGTATTATATATAATAAATATTGTAACAAGAGAATAATATGCGCGAAGCCAGTTCAAACAAATCAAACAATATGAAATTATGAAAAAATATATATGTTTGCAGGGGTTCTTTAAATTGATGAATAATAATATCCTTATCAAGATAATAGTTAAAACAATAAATTAACATTTTTATGTATGTAGGTGTTTATATATATAATATTTTCTCTTAGGTTGTATGTAGTAATGCCTTTATATTAGTTAAAATATTTTTTAAATAAATTGTGCGATTTCATTAAGTGTTAGGATAAAACAGCCTAATTTTCTTTCGCTCTTTTTTGTGGAAATATTGAAAATTTATGTAAGAACGTAAGATAGAACGAAAAAAAAATCACATCTAACATTCCTAGAAACATGCATCGAAACTGATTATGAAGGATAACTACTAAAAAATTATTAAAGAAATTATGAGATAAATATTACACAAATTATAAATAAATTAACTATAGAGAATTGGGATAATGTTTTATGATAAAAGTGAGTAAAATTGAGTTAATTTATCAATAAAATTGTTAATTGTGTGTGCTTGACGGAAATTGGCACGGTAAAATTTCATGCTTTTTACACGAAAGCAATGTTATGTACCTAAATGGATTTGCTTCGATGATTATAATATTTCTCCGGTGTCTTTGCAATTAAGTTTTTAAATATCAATCGCGAAAAATATCCTGCTATATACGGGACTCCATTTGATATCTACTCATTTTTTCCTATGTTTTGGTGAATGGGTAATTATAAACTACACGAAAATATTAACAAAAATTAAAAACGAAAAAAATAATAACAATAAAAATTGAAACCTCAGAAAAATGTTTACATAAGTAATATGGGCGTGTGTGCAATAATAGTAATAATATAATAATGAGAGTGTGAACTGAATATTCTAAAAATCTGTGAAAGGCAATTCAACTCTTGCTTTACTGAAAGTTATAGGACGATAATAGTCCTTCATTTGATTCCATCCACGTGGAGCAGTATTATAATTTTGGCATTGTGATAAATCAACAGAAGATACCCTGGAACTAGGAACTTGTGATCCATATGAATAGCTATCATCACTGGGCGCATAATAATTGTTTGGGGGAGATTGCTGTTGCTGCTGTGTTGCTGTTATCGTTTTAAAATCTGCACATTGTGTTTGCTTATAGCTTCCCGTTGTTGATCTTGTCGGAAAAGTTGATCTTGATGGCACCGATGAAGATGATGATGTCATAAATGGTGTTGGAGATATATTGCGTACTCTTGTTGCCGGTACTGCCAATGGTCTGCTTCTTATTATTGGCTGAGAATATGAACTAAATTGATCATCTGAGGTTTGCTCAAATTTAGCCAATTTCTCATAAGACAATGGAGATGGATTGAATTGTGTTGTTTGTCCTTGTTTGGATTGTTGATGTGGCACCCAATTCGAAGTTGTTTGTTTAGTTTGATGTTGTTGCTGCTGTTGTTGTTGTTGTTGATGTTGTTGTTGCTCTTGTTGTGTCGTTGATGAGTAAATTTGCTTTGAAACTGGGAAAGATTGATACTGTGATTGAGAAGATGATTGCGTTTGATATGTCGGAAACGATGTTGGAGCTGATTGCACATACACAGATGGTATAGAATAGCTAGACGATGATTGTACACCTGATGAAAGAAATTTTTCTGGTGGTGGTGGCACATAACTATCCAATGGTATTTGCGGTGGCGTATATAGTGCTAAATAAAAAAATTCAAAAAAAAAGTATTATAAAAACAGTAAAACAAATATATATAAATATGTATGTATATAATGCATTTTGATTAAAGTGGAAATGGATTTGTTAAGGCAAGCAGGGCTTCTACATAAATCCAAGGTTGTTAGATTTTGGACTTAATTTATGGAATATAACAGGATATCGAAAATCATTCATATTGATATAATTTATACGTGTCGAAATTTTTGTCTAGATTAAATTTTGTTCATTTTTAACTCAAAAACCATATTGTTATTGACAAAAATTATATTCTGAAAGGAAAGTTAGTTTAATCACATAAAAAATTACAGGGTGTTTCCGATCAAAAGGCCAACGAAGCGATATTATATGTTTGTATTACTTATTTACTTATATTTTTTTTTCATATCTAGCCCCAAATCTTTGGCTAGGCGATGAAATTTTCTTTATTTTTTAACCATTCTAAATGGTTTTACTATGATAGCATCCTATAAAGTCTGTAAAACGCCTAAACCAATAAGCTCATCAAATTACAATACAGAGAAAAGTAAACATTTTAATAAGAGAGCTTAAAATAAAAATTATTAAGAGGAGTCAGTACCAAATTTTGCATGTTTTATACATTTTTCAATGCAAATTTCTGACAAACTATTTGTATTATTTATACATATCTTAAATTAAAGATAACGAAAAGGGCTAGTAAAACGAAGATATTAGCTCACAAACTTGTAAAAAATGGTAAAAATTGAAGTTTTTCAAAAAAATAATCCTGTTAGTAGGTGCTCTCATTTCTTTAGATTGTGACTATTTTAGAAAGATAAAGTCTAGATCTAGCAAATAACGTTGAGTTTTTTTCATTTTTAGTTTCGATTTTTTTTTTATTATTTGACTCTAATAGTACTTGTTCTTTCTCCCGATATTTCACCGACGAGAAATTGAAATATTTCGTTGAAAGTTGTTTAAATACAAAGCAAAATAGTATATTTAACAATTATGTGCAAACAAAGTTTAGGACAGTTAATTCTCGTTAAAAATTTTCCATTTATTTGAACTGCATTTATTCATTTTTCGTTTTGTCGCATGTTAGGTTTCGGTTTTTTACGCTAGATGTCTCTAATGTGGTATGTGGTCTAAGTCTAGACTAATTTTATATGAATTTTCTCACTTTCAAGACGCAAACCTACGTATAAGAAATTTTATTGCCTACAGGTTCGCTGATATCTAAATTGAAATTTTTGCTGAGTACTGACTCCTCTTAAGTTAAATGTTTGTACTTTTCAATGAAGTGAATCAATAATCGTTATTGCAACGCGAACTATATTTGCTTTCAAAAGCAATAGGCTATACGCATTAGAAAATTTACTGCAGCAGATACTGCGGATAGAATTTTACATCCAAACTGATAACGGAAATTAATTTTATTTTAAAATTGCATGTTTTTGTGCAAAGCCTTAGACACAAAAAAAAATGTTTCGGATGAATTTTGATAGGGGAGTGATTTTTAGATGCCAACAGAGCTTTAAGATGAACAAAAAAAAATTATTTTGAAGAATGTTTTCAAGAAAAACCGATCGCATGAAGTAGCTGTGGCATCTGTTTTCCCCATATTATATAAGAAGTGATATTTTTTGAAGAAAAAATCATTTATACACTTTTCTTATTACACATGAAATAAACGACAAAGTACACATTTTTCATGAAAGAATACTTGCGGGGAATGTTTTTAAGCGCAATGTTTTTAACAAAATTTTATGTGATGCGATTTTATTGCGTGGAAGCGTTTTTTTTGATGAGAATTACAGTAACAGACTTTAAGTAAATAAATATATTACTAATTTCCGAGCGATATGAACTAAAAACTTAACTACCTGCATAACAAAATTTCGCATGATGAGCCTAGTTTTTTGACAAAATTAAAAAAGTTTAAAAAAAAACTTTTTGCTTTTTTCTCGGAAACACCACTATTTTTTTTTTGTTTTTTTATTCTATTTTTTTTTTTTTTTTTTTAGATCAACAACATCTCTACAAAATCTTGCCTTGTCCTTTAGTTTCATTTTGCTGCTCGATGTAATAATCATAGCTAACGTAGCCGTCAGTATTTCCACTTTGATTTTGTACAGCTATTGGTGTTGTGGTTGTTGCTGCTGCTGTCGTTGTGGTGTTTATTGTTGTTGTTGTTGTTTTTGTTGCTCCTATTATTATTGTACTGTCATCATCCCCTATAGCGTTCGATATATTAGAATTACTATTTTCAACATTTCCCATACATAGGTAATCGCTCGAAATCTGTTTTTCATCAAAAATATTTTCATCTCTTCTCTTTTCTACGGTTTTATAACGTATTATAGGACAATTTTGATTCTCAAATGTTGAAATTAAATCTTTAACAGGTACTTTTACATATTCTATTTGCTTATCATCAGAATCCTCGTCTTCAATATTATTATAATTATTACAATCATTTCTAATGTTCCTTTCATCTTCTTGCTGAACTCTTCTTAAATGAATTTGTGTAAAATCTTCGTTTTTTTGTTGTAAAACTTCTTTTTCATAATTTTGTTGTTGGTGATTAGAAGAAGAATTATTTTTCCGAAAACTCTTTTCATCCATTTGATATTTTCCAATAATATTTTGTGCACCATCTTCATTTGATATTGTTGTGTATGTATTATTTTCAAAAACTCTATTCTTTACAATTGCTGTTTTAAATTCCTTCATAGCATTATCATACAGTTGATAATTTTCTCTGGCATCAGATATCAAAAGTTCTGGTGATTTTGCTACACAATTTATGAAATTCTGCTCAATATGATTGCCATCAAATAGTTTTTGATTTGGATTCTTTTGCTGCAATTGCGTTCTTTCCATGAATTCAATAATTTCATCTTCATCCGTTTGACCGAAATTCTCTACACGAATCCCATAGTCTTCAAGATTATTTGAATTCACTTCAACATTTCTCGATGATTTTGAGAATGATTCATGTTTGTTTACTTCTGTTTGATAAATTATTGATGGTATTTCATAATTGCTATGATTATCGATGATATTTTCATTTTTATTACCATTACTATACTGCTGTTGTTGATAACAATTACCACTTTTTACAGTAGAATAAGAAGAAGAAGAAGCATAAGCTGAATTAGCTGATGATGAAATTGAAGCATTTTCTATGCATATGCAATGATGATTTTAATTGTTTTATTAATTATTATTGTTAAATTTATTACTATATTAATGATATTTTGTTTTTGTTGTTTTATATTAGTAAGCAAACTAAAGTGTAAGGGAAAAGAAGTTAAAAAGTCATCTTATAATTGAGCATCACGATGACAGATATTTTTTTGTGCAGGTTACACCTATTTATGTATACCATTCTGATTTGAACCATCACCAATTGAAGCACGTATCATGAATCAACGACATATTCGAGGCGCGGTGATTTTTTTATAGCCTTATTTTTAGTTGTAGTTGTTTATATGTGTCACAATAAGCTATTTTGAGGTTTTTGTATCAACTAAACTGCCATTTTGCTCTTTACCCATGGAAAAAGACTCCTTTGTTGAAAAAGATTCCCGTTGATACTTATAAAGCAGAAAACGAAAGGTCCTACATATGTGCTTTTTTTTATAACCTATAGTTGAATGATCACTTTTTTGTCTCTCCTATAAAATTACACTTTTGCCACAGGTTTCATAAAAACAACGATGATATGCAAATCAAAATTTTTGAAAAAAAAAATCAAAAATTTCAAACTACAAGTCATGTGAACTTACCTTAACTTAACTTGGGGAATACTTAAGTAAAAAAAGACTTAAGTACTACTTAAAGTACATTTTCTTTACTTATGACTTATTACTCAATACTTTTGAAATGCCTCTACTTAGTACTTAAACATAAGTACTTGCTTCTATTTACTTATAACTTAAGACTTAGTTTTGTACTTAAGTATTTCTGAGTTTATTAAGTACCTACAAATATCTAACTCTTCGTAGAGAAGCAAATACAATCCCTAGCGCAACTCTATTTTGTTGAGTTTTAAAGTACGCAAAGAACTGTCAAAGGATGTGCCGCACTCACGCGTCAAGGAAGAACCTTAGACAAACTAACAACATACAAAAAAAAAACTGGGCAAGTAGAACAAAAACCAATAACGTCTCGCTCGAATATAAAATCGACGATGCCTCGGCTGATAATATAAATAAGGGTAAGTAAGCAATGAAATTTACTGTAAACTTTTTCCTTAGAATTTTTATGGATTATTGGAGGCAACAATTGGTACATGGGCGGATCTCTAATAGTTTTCTATTAGGGTAGCAATTAGAGGTGAAAGTTTTACTCTACGTGCAGCGTCGAAAACTATATAAAAAACTGTAAAAAGTAGCCACTGATTACTATACTTATAATAGTTTCCAGAAGGTATTTATTTATTACTAACTGAACTCTATAAACTTCATTATATTACTGCCAATGTACTAAGATTCTGAAAAAGTGCTTTAAAAAGTACTTCAAAAATTATTCAGTACTTTTTATAGACTTAGTACTTAGTTACAAAACCCTCTTTATACCTAGAACTTCATATATTGTGGGGCAGCTATCTGTCTCACTCACACTTCATGTAATGACTCTCCGTCTCAGTCAAACTAGAACTAGAAGTTACGGTCTTACGGCAAGCTTTGGCTACACTAGAATCATTTTAGCAGGTTCGAAACTGTAATCTAAGAAATATTGTAGCAAGTGTTATACCATTTTAGAATCCTTATTAAATGCGTCAACTTTTAGAGTTACTTGCCAAACTGGCGTAGTACATTTTTTTTTTCATTACAGTCAGTTAAAGTTGGGTGAAATATCAATTTTCTATTCTTGGTTCGGCAAAATGTGACATTTTCTTCCAAGCTGGAACAGTTGGCTTAGAATTTAAAGCAACAGGTTACATAAACACTATTCAGAGGGAAAATAAAATTGACAAAAAGTAACAGGAGTTAAAAAACCATCACAGAGTGTACATTTTCTCGAAAACAAAAGAAATGTCTATAATTTGAAAAATACATGACTTAGATTTTTTTTATATTTTTCTGGTAACTGTTATGATTTGGTCTATCACCCGATTCCGGCTTGACGTCGACTTACGGGACACCCTGTATATTTGGACACTGCTTGACAACGCGACAACATAGAGAGCTGGTACATGGTGTTTTTATAGTAACAGCAAAAAAAAAGGCCAAAAATGGACTAAATCACGCAACGCCTTCTTGGTGTTGCCATATAAAAATTTAGGTTTTTTACGTATACTGTAAAAACGATAGTTCTAAACATTTTTATTGAACTAAAAACTTGTTTAGAATATGAAATCCTATTAAATTGGTTACAGTCATTTTTTTCTGTCCGTTCTAGAAAAACCACTTCAAAAATCAAAATTGCACAGATGGGGTGACCATACGAAGTTCCATACGCGCATCCATCTAGGGTATCATAAGAATTGATCTTAAAGGAGAAGGTCCCTACTCGTCATCACCAATTTCATCCAAATTCACAGTATAAGTAGGGCTTAACTAGAAATGAAAGTGACGCAAGTGGGAACTCCAGATGACCAAATGACACAAAATAAAGCATAATGTAGGGGAGCCCGGGGTTTTGTAGGTTTACCCCTTGAAAAATGCTCAAATTTGAAAATGTCCAGGGGAGCTGCCGCAGTTAAATTGCAACAGAATTTGAACAAAATTGCCAAATTCATTCGGGTAGAATGCCAACCACAGAGGCGGTATGTAGGTTTTCCATTCTGTAAGTGGAATTTCCGTGCGTTTTCAAAGATCGCCGGTAGATGGCGAAAAGTCGGTATGCAAAATGTTTATAGTTTTTTTTTTTTTTAAATACGTAAATGACACATCCGATTTCCCTAAAATTCTTTACAGATATACTCTTAATAGTAAAAGCGCATCCATAAAAAACAAAAAAAATGGATTAGTTGATAAGTTGTCGAAAAACATTTTGAAATGAAATTTTCAGGCAGAATTTTGGCCGTCGAAAATTAAATTTGGCAACTTAATCAGAAGGGGGGTATGGTAAAGAAATCAAAAAAAATCCCAAAACTAGCAAAAGGAATTTTGCAAATCGGATAATATTTACCCCACCTCTCTCAAAACACCCGAATTCGGGAAATGAGAAACTTTATCCCATTGATGTATATGAATGACCTTTGGACATTGAATTTATCTATCGATTTTAATGAGATTGTGTATGAATATTCTAATATAAAATAAATACCCCCACCCCTCGAAAAATAATTTATATTTTTTTATTATAATAATATATAAGTAACCCAACACGGGTTACCACTCTGCAACCCGCTGCCATACGAATCTCATAATAGTCTCAAAAAATCATAAAAACTTACAATGAATTGCAAAAAGAGTATTGAAAATCATTTGGAATTTGGGCGAGAGATAAAGGTGGTAGCTTTACAGTAAACGCAAGTGGCTTAAATATTGCGAATATACCCGAAAGATGGTAATTATCAAAGTTTTCCGAAAAGTGTTAATTTTAACCGCGGGTTCACTTACATTATGCATTATTTCGGTTTCGCTTGGCCATCTGGATTCCCACTTGCATCACTTTCATTTCTAGTCAAGCCCAACATATGCAATGAATATAAACGAAATCGGTAATGACGATTAGGAACCCTCTCCTCGTTAGACCAACTCTAGTTTTTTACTTGTTTTTTTTTTCTTGACAGCCAGCGGGATGAAATATCCCGAGCGTGAAAACTAAGGTAGCCCATTATGCTAATCTGCTAAGTAAGGCAAAATATGTATAAAGTTATAAAAGTCGAAAGGAAACTAGGTGGGAGCAAAAAGTACAGACACCTAGGATGGTAGTCAGTGCGTTTACCAACTAAATTACCGCGGCCATCTTTCACCCAAATAGACACTAGACAATAATGAAACCACACAGAAATACTTCTTCTTCAAGAAAACATGTGATTTCTACATTAGCTTCAGCTAAATATATGAAGAGCATACGATCAGAAATCATCGAATATATATTTTTTTTATGACTTTTTAAACTCTTCTCATTAACACTAGTTCCGCTCTAGCATGAAAGCTACTAAACAAACAAACAAATTAAATACCTGTTGGTAACGATGGTGGTGGAGCATTCCATCCTTGAGGAACGCTAGGCTTGTAAGCTAAATCTCTTTGATTTGATGACTGATATGATTGTTTTGAATAAGTCTTCTGAAATAAATAAAAATACAAAATAAAAATAAAAAAATTAACCATTCATCACCATTGAACAAAAAAAAAAATTAAAAACATAATCGATTCAAACCTGTTGTTCATATATTGGAGTCGAATCGGACTGATAATATGTTGGCACCTCTGATGAATAATCATATCCACTTGCCTGGGCTCCAGCTCTTTGGCTAGGAAATTCTTGGAAAGCACTGCTAGCCGAACCAGTCTCAAGAGCTGCCTCCCAAGGTGTTTTAATCAATTTTAGCCTTGGCTGAGCATATTTATCTTGAATTTGATCCTGATGCATATTCAATTGAACACGTTGTACACCAACATCTGAATATGCCGGTACAAGAGGTGATATTGATTTGCATTGTCCATATGAAGTACCTCCGGGGCTTTGAGTTGCTGCATTTGTTTCATCAACAATCCATTTTTCGGACTTCTTGCGACGTTTGGCGAATAGTTCGGCTCCTAAAAACATTTATATAAGAAATTATAAAATTGAAAACTTCATTATCATCTGCGTCACCTTTTCCTTTAGGAGCGTTTAATGCTGTTACTAATTCCGCACATTTATCTGGTGATAGAAGTCCAGTATCTGTATTGAAGTCTTCATGACGCATTGATGAGAAATCACGAATTTGTCCCCTTGGATTCATAACCAATTTAAGAGGAACTTTATCATGATGAACAGATGATGAGGATGTCTTACTTTCATAGCCATTTTCTTTTGTTTCTTCGGTATATCCATTGTATTCTTGGATTTCTGCTCTACCTATATAATAAGAAATTTCTCATTTAGATTTTTATTTAAATTTTTTTTACTCATTTTAGAATATCTTACCTTCACCCTCATGCTCCCATTTAACTGAACGTTTTTTACGATTCACATACATCGTTTGTCCTTTAGATTGCTGATTGCTAATATCACTCAACGAGTGTGATATCCTTCTAGCCAACTCAACCTGGTCTTCCACCGTAGGATGGAGGGAAGGTGAGTAAAATGCAGAGGATGCATAGAGTTTTCCTGTAAGAGTTTCATTGTATCTAGTTATTTAATTAAAGGTTTGTTCTTTTTTTTATATTATTAAGCCAAGCTCAGGGGATACCCTATATGATGCAAAGCACAGCATGGCAGGAAGGAGATAGGGAAAGGATTAGGGGATATGAGGAGAGTGGCGAAGGTACCGATGTATGTCGCCCTTAAACTTACGCAGATTGTATGCCGGAGGAAAAACAGAAGATGGTAAGCTGTTCCACATTCGCACTGTTCGGGATAAAAAAGCATCACGGAATTTTACTGTACGGCCGAAAGTATCTTGAAGGGTTAAAGGATGTGCGCGGTTTGGAGCGCAAGTATTGTGTGCAGGAATCATTCTACAAGGGATTAGACTAGATAAAGCGATAAAGGAGCGAAAGGCATTCAACATTGTGGCAATGCTCGAGTGAGTCGATATGACAAGTTATTGCCAAATTGCCAATGAGCGTGAAGGCTATCTTTTGGACAATATCCAATGAAGCTAAGGCTGTGCGACACCAGCCCCGGCCCATATATGGGAGTTGTATACCATTCTAGGTCTAATGTAGGACTTGTATAGGAGCGCTAGATTTGACGGGCTGAAATATTTCTTACACCTTTTCAGAAATCCCAGACATTTCGATGCTTCTTTGGCAACAGAGAAGATGTGATCTGTCCAGTTTAAGTTACTGGAAATATTAATGCCAAGAAGGCTTAGTGACGGTGAATCAGAATTTAATGCTCCATCAAAAGAAACGGGTGTGGTTAAGTTATGATCTTGTTTTAATGAGATGAGACTTTGGGTCGTAGATGCATTGAATTCGACGCGATTCGCTTTGCCCCAAGCGAGGATATTGTTAAGATCGTCGTGTCAAAGGAGTTAAGCGAAATCAAGAGTATTGTCATCTGCGAAACTATGGATGGGATTGAAAGTAAGGGAAAGCAGATCATTAATGAAAATTAAAAAGAGAGTTGGAGAGATAACAGAGCCTTGAGGCACACCGGCATTTATGGGATGCGGTTCAGATGTAACGCCATCTAATACAACAGGTATTTGGTGACTAGATAGGAAGCTTTTAATCCGTAATAGAAGAGGAGGAGAGAGACCAAGTGCTTTAAGTTTGGTTTATTATAGACAATATAGCCACACACGAGAAATATTTTCTGCCTTCCCGAGTATAGCATTGAAATATGTGCCACCATACTCGCCATTGTTTAATCCAATCGAGAAATTGTTTTCCAAAGTTAAAATTGCAGCAAGAAGAATCCTTAGTGATCCTAATATTGATCACAATCTCTCTGAGGTAATTAGCGAAGGCTTGACTTTAATTTCTCAGGAATACTGCGGAATTGTTGATGAAACTTGGACCAGTTACAGCAGGAGAGACCAAGTGCTTTAAGTTTGCTAAAAGGGCTGGATGCCAGAATCTATCAAAGGCCTTTGAAATATCTAGGGCTCACCAAAATTGTGAAGACTACGATTCCAACATTCCGTAAGAAAGGTCAGCAAGTCTCCAGATGAGCGTCCAGCTTGGAAGACGAACGTTGGTGAGGTGGTTAGTTTCTAGATACTTCATTAATTTTGAGTTAATGATAGATTCAAAAACCTTTGAAAGAATCGAAGTGATCGCAATTGGTCGATAATTTGAGGGATCGCTACCCTCTCCTCTTTCTTTGGAATTTTCCTCTGTCGAATAAGACAAGTAAAATAGTTTGCGGAGAGGTTTAGCCAAGGATGTATAATAGACTTGCAGGTGTTCCGTGCAGTCTTGTAGACTTCTTTCAGTTCCGGACACATAGGCGCGAAAAGAAGACTCTTTCGCTTTTATAGCTTTGTTGCACTTATCGTTAAACGAGGATCTGTTGAGATCTGCTGTAAGAATACTGAATGTATTCACGCATGCCAAGATTTAGTATGTTACTAAATTCTAATGTGCATTCATCAACATCCCTCGAAGCAAAACAGACGGACCAATCAATTTCTCTAAGATACTTATTGAGACTTTCCCAATCAGCATTCTTATAGTACCAAAGAAGCCTACTTGTAGGTGGGAGAAGTAGGGCAGCACAGGTTTGAGGTGGTAAATTGTGCCGTGATTAAACATTGGTCTGAATTTCCGAGAGGGGAACCGACTGGGATGGAATATTTGTCAGGATGAGATGTTAGAAACAAGTCGAGTAAATTAGCTTTATCTTCAGCTGCATCAGGAGTTCGCGTTGGTGCATCCACTAGCTGTTGCAAATTAAATGGTTCACAGAAGAGTTCTACGAAACGGCCCGCAGGACTTGTGGTAGAAGAATGTCTGAGCCACAGTATATTATGAACATTAAAATCGCCTGCCAGGACGATTTCGAAAAAAAAGGGGGACAGAAAGCAAATGATCAATATTGTTGGAGATATTGTCAAATACGGATACCGTGACGTCATCAGATATATTTGGGCTGCAATAAAGGAAACAGAAGTATATTATGTGCTTGTGAAGTTTGAACCTAATCCAGATATAGTTAAACTCTGGATTGGCAGAAGAAAAATCTTGAAGAATGGTAAAGGCCAGACCATTCCGAATATATACACACATACATAATATTAAAAGTTAATTTGAATTTTGCATGTCCGTCTGTCTGTCTGTTCGTCTGTTCGGCTGGCGGCGGAAAAGAAGACTGCGAAGCGCTAAGCGCAGGGCTGTCAAGGTGAAAGATGTATAAGAGGAAAGCATGCATACTTGATGGAAGAAATTTGTTGATGAATTCCATGTTTTGAAGATGGCATTGTGTCTCCCAAAGTGCGCACCGTAGTTGGGGTATGTATGATTGAAAGCTATCATAATACAAAGAATTTAAGTGCTCATGCAAGTCAGAAATTATAAAATCTCAAACATAGCCCCTTGGGGAGGGGTGAAGGATGTTGTAGTTGATGGAAAAGTTGATAAATAGTCAAAATCAAATATGTATGTTAGAAGTACTTATAAGTGCTATAAGATTACTGGTGTTAATCTCTAACCTCTCCAGACTTGAATCCCAGTGTATATCTTAACCTTCTCGTGGTCCCCGCTGACAGATCCTATTAAGGTTTGCCTGTATAGGATATGTACAACCTTTTTAGACATTGCAAATAAGATCTTAGCCCCAAATGGAGGAACCAGTCCCGTTAATAAAATCATATCTCTACATGTAAAGATACCACTGGGAGTACTAATGTCATTATGGTCATGGACTACGAAGCCATACCAATTGGGTAGCCTACATTGCTAACTTGGTACAACGGGGTTGAGGAGTCCGGAATACAGTGCTGCGATAGTAGTGCTATTCGCCTCAACATGGAGAAGGCCCCCTTGTGGGAGCATCCATGGTGGTTGTGGTGGCCCATATTCGGGCAGAGATAGATTGTCTGAGTTTGCATGACTTAGGCGGATATTCTTCTTCGAATAGAAGAGTATGTCCTTTTGTATAATTGCATACTGCGTCCGAGGATTTGAAGGATGGTCGCTTATTAATGTCTGCTTAGAGAGGGGGTGCAAAGGGTTAGTGAAGCGCAGAACTGCCAAGGGAGAATAACTGGATGTGAAAAGTCATATATGTGCACCATGCTTCGTTGTGCTGAGGTCCTGTATATCTGATTACTGTTGAAAGTGCGTTTACCTAGTAAAGCGTAGCGCGTATATGACCTAGTATGCAGCTTGGTATTTGTACCTTGGTATGCTATAAGACTACTGGCATTATTCTCAAGCCTCTCCTAGCCTAAAGGGCAGATCATAACCTTCTCGTGGTCCACTGATGTCACTTTATAACTGCTAATATGATTAAGCCCGAACGGAGGTACCAGTAATGTTTAAGGATCTGCATGTAAGATTCACTGGGAGTATACTCATGATCGTATGATCATGTGATACGAAGCCATACCAATTGGGTAGCCGACATTGCTAACTTGGTATTACGGGATTGAGGAGCCCCGAATAGAGCTCTTTGAGCAATATTCGCCTCAACATGGGAAGGCCCCCTTGTGGGAGCATCGTAGTGGTTGTGGTAGCCCATATCGCGGGCAGAGTGAGATTATCTGAGTCTGCATGACTTCGGCGAACATTCTTCTCTAAACAGAGTAGTTTGTTCTTTTGTCATAATTGCATATTGGGTCCGTGAAATTGAAGGATCGTCGCTTATTTAATGCATGCTTAGAGGATTGGCTCTTGGCGTGGAGTTGCGCTAAAACAACCGGGTGCCGTGACCCAAAGATCGGTAGAGATTTTACATAGGTCTCGCTTCGACCAGTAAATCCAATGTCAAGCATGCACTGACATAAACTTTTACTCATTGGCGTTGATTTATCGTTGATAATCCATGCATTAAGACTATCGTGAGATTAAGGCTAACATCTAGGTGCTCAAGTTATAACCTCAACAGATTTCTGTCCGTCTGTCCGTCCTCACGATAACTCAAGAACGCGTACGCTGAAATTTTGCACACAGGCTTTTTAAAAATATATATAAATTTGAGTTCGAAAATGTGCTAAATCGGGCAACCCTTGCCTTATAAAAATTTATGCTTTTTACGCATTCTGCAAAAACGATCAGTCCCAAAGGTTATCATTGCACTGGAAAGTTCTTCAAAATATGAAATCTTATGAAATTGGTTTTAACTGTTTGTACTGTCCGACAAATTGTTATAGAAATATATGCGAAAAACCACTTCAAAAATCAAACTCGCACAGATGGGTGATGATATGAAATCACATACGGGCATTCATCTAGGGTATCATAAGAATTGCACCCAATTCTAATTTTTTTACGTGTTGTTTTTTTAATATAGTGCGAGCTGGCAATACGATTAATGGAAGTCATTACCAGACCATGATAAATGAATATTTCTTCAAAAATATAAATAACATTAACTCGAAAGAGATGAACAAGATGACGCTACGTCCCATACAGCAAAGCAAACCGTCGATTTATTGAAATCACAATTTCACGATAATATGATTTTAGAGAAAGGTCGTGTTCGTGTAATCTGACACCTCTCGGCTATTTCCTATGGGGTTACTTGAAAAATCACAACTTGGAACTCAATATTCGTGTTATTCGACATTGCTTGAAACAGTTACCTAAAATCGGACTGACAAAATGGACTTCATCAAAAATAGTCGCTGCTGTTGCCATATGCCCGAAGTTATTTTTAAATATTAATGTCATGAAAATTTTTTTTTTGTGTCATATACGCTCCACTCGTTTTGTGTCCAAAAACTTAAACAAAAGACAGCTCAAGCTAATTTAACTAAAAACTACAACGGGATGTATGTCCAAGAGCAACTTGTGACATGCGTATCAGCCCGACTGGAGTCTTAGAGACTTCAGTGGCCCTGCTTCCACTGCAACTGTATGCTATGAAGGAGATCAACATCAGCGTAATAAACTTGCTAAGGGCAAATGTCCTTAGCACAGGGAGTTAGGTCGATCACCTGAAAGTCCTTGATGAATTTCTAGAATTCCATCTCATACATTATGCTGAAAATGCTATAACTTTGAACACCATTCAAGGTGATCTTAAGGGATCGTCAATTGTGGCATTTTGATAACATTAAAACAAAAACTGAACAATTTTCTGTCGACTTAGGAAAACGTGAATAATTATTGGGTGTCTCTGGCGAAACATTTTCAATAAAGCGAAAAACTCATATTATTATGTTTTATATAATTATTATTAATATTGATCCTGGCAGATGGAATCAATCAAAAATCCTACAATCATAAATATAATACTTTGTGATGGGGAATATTGTACAAATTCTAAAGAACAAAAACAAAAATTAATCAACAAATTCAAAATTTTTTTTTACTCACGATTTTTTGGTAATAATTCATCAGCATCTGTAGCAGGTGTAAATATCTTCTGCAGGTCAATATTTTTCGTTGCAGATTCCTAAATATGAATAAATGTATACACAAAAAATTAATGTTTGTCATAATTTTGGTAAAAATTTTTAAAAATAATTGAGAATTTCTCATCATCAAAATGTATAAAACGAAAAACAAATTAAAAATTAAAAATTTCTATAAAAAATGTTAGTTTTTAAATCTTCTTCTTCTTCTTCTTCTAAAAAAGGTGTACATACCTATTTACTTAGGAATATAAAAATAAATAAAAACTTTATAAATTCACAAAACATTATACAGCAATCTACTTGTGCTTACCTTATGCCAAAATTGTTTGCTTAAATTAACTAGAAAATCCTTTTTGGCCGGATCTCGTATATCACTTGGCTTAAATCCACGTTTCTTTTCGATAATACAATTTCCTAATGATTTTGATTTTTGTAAACAATTACTGTAACGTTCAAGACCTCTTTGACCACCATCAGATGTCATTTGTTGATGACTTATACTTCGTTGAACTGAATACATTTTGTATGATTTTCTATGTTTTATTTATGACGAATTTCGTTGAATATTTGTGTTAGATTTCTATTGAAATTACGAAAAACTTTTTAATACTTAAACAAGTATTTATAATAATTAATCACAGCCTCTAAAAAGTTTTGTTTTTATATAGCTTTGATGAAAAGTATTTCAGAAAGCATGTTGTTTTTTTTTTTTTTTATAGAAGTCAGTCGTTGTTTTTTTTCTAATAATAAGAATTCAATTTAAATTATGAAAAAAAAAAAATAAAAACACTTTTTCTTCGTTGCTCATAAAATTTCACTCTATTTCTCTATGTAACGTGGATCAAAACAATATCAAAATTTAAAAGTTAATTATTAAAAAAGAAGAAAAAAATGAATTATTAAACACGTCCAACTGGATTTGTTTTTTTTTTTCTTTTTTTTGCTCATTTACTTATGATTTATTAATATCATAATAGAAATCAAACAAACAAAATATCGTATTATTATATTTTTTTTATGTGTATATATACAAAAGAGCGTGCACGACCGATGCTAAATCTAGTTGAAAACTAGCAAAAAACCTGGCGATTATTTTTGAACATTTTTCAGTTGGCTATTTTCGATTTGAATCATTTACGCTGCTGTATACACTGAGATTTTTGTGTTTTGCTTCTCTTTTCTTTCATTTTTTCTCAACTTGATTTCTTTTTTCTCATTTCATCTTGGACTTTATAATATTACTACACTTACTTATACTACATAGGTATCTACACTTGTTACAGCTTTTCGTTTTTGTTTTTTGCCTGCTTTTTTTCATACAAATCTGTTCTCCTCATTCATTTATCCGGATTCGATGAAATGAAAATAATATTGCGCAAGCTTGGCTCAATAAGTAGGGAACAAATACATAAAACGTGTGTTATCGAAATTACTTTAAAATGCATGAACAAATATTTTGATGATCATAAAAATAAATAAAAAAAAAAAACATTAAGACAAGCGTCGGGATGGTGAGATATTTAATTTTTAGAATATACTTCTCATAAAGAAGAAGAGAAAAAAAAACAGGATAAGATTATATTGCATCATTTTCATCTCTCAATAAAAATAAAAATATTCACAAGAATGTGACCAGGTGAAATAAATCCTCACTGATTTTGCACACGAATGATGATGATCATTTCTTCTCTCATCTCTGGGTGTTTCAAAATAAAAAAAATAAATAAAAACAGAAACTCAAAAAAAATTGCACAAATCGCCGCAATCTTAGGCCGGCAATATTTAATGAGTCAACATTTGTAGAACATATCCAGATACTACTATATAAAAAAAAAAAAAAACGCGTGTGGGCATACAAATGAAGAGAATTACATTCTAGTACGATTGAATAGCTTCTTCTTCTTTTCAATTTTCCCCAACAAAATTTACTACATAAATAAATATATATTTTTATTATTTTAAAAATAGTTCTTTAGTCTAAATGCCCTCCTTTTTACACCTCAAGGTTGAATATTTTCTAGGCGATATCAAATATCATTCTGTATTTTAAAAATAGTCAATTTTTCCCTATATTGATATGCAGATTGGTCGGATTTGATTATACATAATGTTATATATATGAATATTACTTTTGTTATGTTTCTTTTTTAATTAGCAAGAGATTTTCTATCCAAATTTCATACTGCTATGGATTGGCTGTTTGTATGCCGAAAAGCTTCTACTGAAAGCACGAAAATATTATTTTCATAATAAAATTTTCCATTTACAGTGTATACATAAAGAAAAATTAGTAAATAATGTAATAATAGAAAATGCACAATTATTTTTGCATCTTTTCGTAAAATGGACAAGGATCATATTCTACAGTAGAATGCAACAAATCCACACAATGTTTTAGTGAGGAAAAGTAAAGTTAAATCAAATAATCAGAAATAAGTGTAAGAAATTAGTGTTGTTGTATCGACTAAATTTATATTTTAACTGCACACGGATTTATACATTTAATTATTTATAAAAATATTACATGTATATTTGTGGTTTGGTTCCTCCTTTCGGCAGGATGGTATAATATCGTAAATATGGTATAATTTTACTAAAATCAGCCAACGCATAAACTTTAGTTTTTTTGTTTTTGTTTTTTAGTAATTAACACATATTATTACAATTTAAATTAGGGACCGAATCAGTTATGACTTTTTACGAAAAAAGCCAACTTTACCTGTTATTCGTGACCGATAATAATTAGAAGCTAAAAAAAACCAAGCTGGAAAGGCTTTTTATTTTATCTGGCAAAAATAAAAATCCAGCTGGGCTTTCTATTTTTTCTGGTAAAAATAAAAAACCAGCTTAGCTGGAAGTAACACGTTTTGAAGCTGGTTATTTTTTTGAGAAAGTCTAAAAAGCCAAGCTTACTTTTTCTAGCCGAGTATCAAAAAAAAAATTTATAACTGGTCCGGACCCTGAAAATAAGAAACCAGCTTGGCCTTTTTATACTTCCGGCTTCGAAACCTGTTACTTCCAGCTCGAAAAAATAAAAAGTCAACCTGACTTTTTATTATTGCCAGAAAAAATAGAAAGCCCAGCTGGTTTTATATTTTTGCCAGATAAAATAAAAAGTCTTTCTTGCTTGGTTTTTTTTAGCGTTTTTTTAGTAAAAAGTTAAGTTTTCAAAAGCTTTGACAGGAATCGAAACGGGTTTCACGAGACATCTTTTGGTATATTCCACAAAATTCCACGATCATGATTTATCCCAGCTTTTTTTGTTTAAAGTTTTCAAAATACCAGTTATTTTCGGTCCCTGATTTAAATACATATTTTTGTAATACTCGATTTATTTATTTGTCTTTCCCAAGTAATTTTAAATATTCCAAAATTGCACCTATACCAAAAAATTCTATTCTTCATTTCCTATTGAAAGTCATTAAAAAAAATTATCTTATCTTTTCTTGAATAGTTTTCATATGATCATCAATCAAAATCAATTTGACCTTACTCCTCTATTGAAAAGAAAAAAACGAATGATAATCGTTTCGATATATACACAATAGATATCGACTGTCATTCGTCTTGACTTATCAAAATAATTTTACAAAACTCAATTTCAGGTTTGAATACGAATTATTTAAGTGATAGAATGCAAGCAGTATATTTCTGACAATAGGCTCTGTTATTTACAGTCAGTAAATATTGGAGTTCTGCAGGGCTCAATTTTAGGTCCTATGGGGTTTTTTTTTTTTTAATATTTGTGAACGATAAAGATATGATCTACATATATTTTAATGATTCCCAGTCTGATTATAGCTGGAAAAGAAAGACGATTGGACACATTTATTATGAGCCTGTACTTTTATAGACTTTCTTCCGGCCCCACATAAGCCACAATATAGTAAAGGTTAACCAAAATAAGGTCACGACTTAAATGTCAAAAACCTATTTGACATATCTGCTGTAAAGTATAGTCTGTATTATATACTTTGTCCTATCACGGATTGGCAAAAACAAAAACTTAGAGGACGATTTCGACCTCATAGGTGATGTAATATAGTATAAAATGTAAAGGCAGACGATAAGTTTCTACAATTAGCCACACGGCCAAGAGAATTTTCTTGATAGAAAAATAGATGATACCTTAACACTTGGGTGGGTTACGACATCTTCGAATTATGTATTACGTTTACGATTGACTAGAAACAGTTTCTACAGTTCTTGGTTTACCTGATTCTTCAACTCTCCTTTTATGCATACATGATAGCCATTTTTTTTTTAGTAGATATTCATTTCTGAGAACGAGTCAGTTTTCGACGTGCTGATATTTGTACATATATGTATGTGTGTATATTTTACTCAAAACCGCCCTAGGAATTTTTGAATATCCACATAAGGATTAACAATTTTTTACCCTTCTCAAAGTATAGGTGCTATTTTGTTTGATTGACTCGTCACTGCGTTTAGCTCCCGACATGGATTACGCAACACCCTCTCTGAAGACTATACAATTTGAATATTTCCTCATTTTGGGTTATTGCCCAGAATAAACTTCAAAAAGTCCTGGGCATAAAATTTCACTGAATTTGTAATGTAATAAATATGTAAACTGTTGTTAGAATCGTCCTTTGTGGTTGATATCTTTGGACAAGATCGTTCAGAACAAAACGTACAACAATTTTTAATGAGTCTTATAAGTGCCTACCAATAATCCGATCTTTAGGCCACAAAAAAAAAATATGTTTCCGATGTACACTGCTCTGTTAATTTATAGCTTTACAGAAAAAAAACGATTAACCCAATTTTCGAGAAAAAAAAACATTTTCTCTGGCAATAAGTTTCCTGGGGATTTTCATTTTATAGCTATTTTTGCGCTGATATGCATACACTTTCCGCGGATAAAATATGTATGCTAGTGTATGTATGTATGTATGATATACATCCTCAAAATAAATAGACTTTTATACCCACTTAGTTATAACGCGCATGTACAATGTACATATAGCCGTCCACCTTTTTCGGAACAATGACCTCTCAATAGAAATGTTGTGCGTTCGCGCACTTTGCATATTTTTTTGTTTGGTAGAGTTCATTAACTTATCTTTTTTTTTTTTTTTTTGTTAAGGAAAATAATAAAAATAATTATTTTAAGTGACTGTAATGAGATGAATGAATTTCTGTCGGGAGCTAAAAGAGGAGAATTTAGTTCAGTATGCACATACATACCTATGTATGTATGTACTCTTAAATATGTGTAGTTTTCTAAAAATAATATTCTGTGGAAAAGTTTAAATGGTATTCTTACATTATCTATACAATGACTCCAACAAAGAGTATAAATCAAATTCTCTGTGGGTATTCTTCATATATTTGTTCATTTACATTATTAATTGTATGGAAATGCAGTTCTAGTTTATTCACTATATACAGGGTGTTATACAAATATTGGACAGCATTGCAATGTAGCTATCAACAGGCAATATTTTGACAATTACCCGGTCATGTATGACTCAATATTGGTTTTGAAGCAGTGTTGGGCGTAATCTGATTGCAGTGTAATTTAATTAATAATTCCATTACAGTTTAGTCAAATTACAAAGTAATCTAATTAAATTGTATTCGATTACATATCAATCAGATTACTTATGAGAGAATATGTAATCTATCAAATGTGTAATCTGTTACAATATAATTAGATTATTTTGTAATCTAATTACATTATAACAGATTACTTTGTAGATTACATAAAAGTAATTAATAATATAATGAAATGAATTGAAAGAAAATAGTATTGTTTTCGTACGAAATTAGTTTTAGAAAGTTTTATGAAGAATTAGAATACAAATATCTTAAATGTAATCACATTAATTAGATTAACAGTGTAGTGGGATTAACTTGTAATCGATTAATGTGTAACCAGATTAACTTGTAATCACATTACACGTTAATCGATTACATTATGTAATTATGGAAATGGATTACGTTAGTAATCTGTTACAAAGTAATCTGATTACAGATTACATGGTTAATTGTAATTGTTAATCATTAATCAGATTACATTTTACCCAACACTGTTTTGAAGAAACTTTGGGGTTATATGAATTTGAATTATTGTTGTAAGTCCACAAAATACTATCAATACCGCAACTATCTATATTATTTTAATAAGTTTACATCCCTCCCCCTCATACCTTTTTTTTGCGGGCAGAGGTAGACAGCATATTATGTCTTTGGTTAAGTGACTTTCTTTCGGAAAGGTTAGGTAAGTTTGGAATGGTGGCTATCAAAAAATTTACCTACGATCAACCCCACTTAGGTCATTTTGATGCTAGCTCTACGGGACTCTATAGCTGAGGATGATAGCCTAATTGGCGCGGGGGAAAAGGGGGGGGGGGGGGCTTGGCTTAAATTAAATCTTACTAGGTACCCTAAGCTCTTTGTCTACTATTTTCCCAAATTCGCGCTAATATTACCTACCAAGCAAACTTCTTCTAAATTTGGCAAGGCGGAGTTATTATTCACACAGCACGCGCTCAGCGCTCGCGACTTCCTCTTCGTCTTTCTGCAGGGATTTAATTTAGCTTGTATACGTTCCGCATATTGTTAATAAGTGCAGTAAGACTCCGCATATCATTATCGTTCCTCCTTAGCAGATTTTCTGTCGTCCTAGGACCTATCTTCGGCCGTAGCTGACTTAAAATCGTGAATGTGATTAATTTCCCCATCCAGATTATAAGCCTGTAAATCTAGAATCCTCTTTACTGATTCCAGGGGTCTACCTACCCGTTATAACTCACTAACTACTGATAATATTTTTCGTTTTTAGACCCGACTTCAAACCTAAAAAATTAACTCTTCCAGACGAAAGAAAACATCTGGCAATACCATAGAATTACCATCTTCGTAATTATCTACAGAATTTATAGTGAGGGGTCGAAAAATTTAAAAATCAGTTGAGTTTTTAATTGCAGCCATCAAAGAGAACTTATCAATATGGGTTTTCCGTTTTTTTCCGTAATATATGATTGTGATTCAAATTCAGAAATCTGAACTCAGGTCCGAATACTTGGACAATTAAATGTATAAGTCTAAGGAAAATATTATATTTTCTGCAAGGAGATGAAATTTTTTTTCTTGTGCAGAATCTACAAGAACAAAAATATTAGTACACGTGTTTTTAGCCTTTAATATTTTGTGGACTCTAGGAGTTTTTTTGCACCAAAATGCAAGTAGGTTGTACTTGTACTACAATTAACTTTTCAAGAAGTGTACCAAATTCCGTTGTAGAAAAGCACAATTCCATTAAGCATTTAACAGTATTATAAGTGGGTAATGTCTAATCACTTTGTTTCTATTGTACAAAATTAGAAATAGATTTTCAATAAAAACATATGAAATCCAAAAAACCTCCAAGAAACTCCATTTAAAAAAGTTTAAAGTAGAAAAGAAATTTTGCAAAAAAGAGTGAAAATTCTGTCGTTGCAAACCACTACTCCAATTACATCTGGCTTGTCTCAAGATCAGAGGCCGGATTCTGTAACACAAAAAGTTGTGCACCTGAGGAGATGAGAGTTCTTTCGACACTTACATAACTCTCCACTCGGAATTCTGCAACTCGGGAAATTTATATTGAGAATTACCAAACTCTCTATTCCACCGCACAGAATTATCTGCTTTTGTTGTGTTTCTTATGAAAGCACCTATGTACTTAGTATTTTCAAATTAAAATATGAATTCTGGATCCTGGCTACATGTCAAAAAACTTATGGAAATTTATGCAATATTTACAAGGAAATATGGATTTTGGTGTCTCAAGGTACCCCCGCTAAAAATTTCAAATCACGCGAAAATGTTCAATTTGGTCGTCTTTCAGTACGGAAGAGATATGGTAGATATGTAATTAGTTTTTGAGTCCGATAAAAAGCTTTGGAGATAAATGCAAAAGAAAAATGGCTTCTTGATACAAAAATGGCCGTATCATCATTGTGAAGAACTAACTGTTAAGTCATGGAAATTCACTTTCAATGAAAAAAATATTCACAATAGAATACTAATAGATGTGAAAGAAAGAACGGAAGAAATATTTGCAAACAAAATATAGAAACTAGGATCTATATGACCCAAGTGCAAAAAGGTGATTTTCGGTGGTGAAAAGTCAGATATGACGTTAAAACGATCAGATATGAAGTGCACAACTTAATTACGCCTTCCTTCCTCTTTAATTTGATATCAAACATGACGCATTTTGGACAGCCTCTTATATGAGGGGTGGTACGACTCCCAATCCCTAAATCGCCCTTCCCCAGAAATTGTTCGCGTAAATTTTTGTACTCTAGACCCTAAATTCGTTAAAAAGACCCCCCAATGCTCCACGAACCTCCCACACAGAGGTAGGTAGGTAGGAAATATACCGCCGAGGCCCTTCAATTCTACAAATTACCCTTAATCGAAATAAAATATATCCTTATATTACCCACCAAAATAATTTCTCAGTTTTCTATTGATTTTTCAGATCCTGAACCTGATTTTATTCCTGCGACTTATCGCAACACCTGAATCTTTTTTTATTTTATTTTAAATTTTCATTGATGTGTTCCCACTTTTATCCACGCACCCTCCTTGCTGCATTCCTCCCCTTTCATATTCGCCCCGAGCTCCCGTTTTTTTTTTTTTGTACCACATACATTCATACAGCGGGTAAGACGGGGTAGCGGGTAAGACGGGGTACCCAGCGAAATTCGCGGTTTAAACTGGCAAATCAAGCTCGTTCATGTATAGTTCGATGTGCGACCATGATACCAGTCAGTAGGCCGGCTATTATTGTTATTGGGCCCTAAGTCAACTATTTTTTCCGTGTCTGAGGAAGAAGAGCTTTGTGCCTATTTATTAGAAATGGAAGAAAGGTTATATGGACTTACGACTAAAGATCTCAAGGCGTTGGCATATCAGTTAGGATTAAAAAATAATAAGACTAATCCATTCAATGGCGAAAAAGAAGAAGCTGGTAGAGAGTGGGTCAACGGCTTCCTGAAACGACATCCAAAGCTTTCAATTAGGAAACCGGAAAACACTTCTGCTGCCAGAGCATCTAAATTCAACAAAGTTGCTGTACACAATTTTTTTAATTTCCTCGGTAACGTTTACGATGAGCATAATCTGACTCCTGACCGTATTTACAACTGTGATGAAACAGGTGTTTCTGTTGCCCTAAAACTAAGTCAAAAATAATCGCTCAAAGGGGTCGCAAACAGGTTGGAGCCATGGTTTCAGCAGGAGCTACATGCCATCCATGCTTATTTTTCCCAGAAAAAGGATGGTTCCAGAGCTGGTTGTTGGCGCACATGTAGTGATTCGGGCTGGATGACTTTAGAACTGTTCCTCCAATGGTTTAAGAGATTTGTGATTTTCAGTGGAGCATTTAAAGAGAGACCCGTGCTGCTTTTACTAGATGGGCAAAGCACCCACACTCAGAACATTGATCTGATCTATGAGGCCAGAACTCATGGTGTTATAATCGTGTGTTTTCCCCCGCACACGGCACATCGTTTACAAATAGCCGCTGTTGCTTTCATGCGTCCTTTAAATATTTATTATGACCAAACCGTTACAGCATGGCTACGATCTAACTCAGGACTAGTCGTTACTATACGCCAAGTCACTGAAATCTTCGGAAATGCATTTGTTCAGGCAGCCACAATGTCTACAGCAGTGATGGGATTTCGTAAGTGTGGGATTTGGCCGTATAATCCAAATGTGTTCTCCGAAACAGATTTTGCCCCTTCTTTGACAAGCGAGATCCAGTTGAATGACAGTCAATCTCATTCTTCCACAAACCGAGGAGCATCTCAAGATACAAGCAATGTCATTGCTGCCCCATCATCTGATTTCTCTCAGCAAAAAAAAAACCTCACGGAGGTCAGACACAATGGCTGCACAAACAGCTCATAATGCTACGACTTTGAATAATAACGTTGTTAATAACCCTTTAGAAGAGTGTTCTCACTGGTATGAACAAAATAATGAACCAGAGACATCTCAACAAACTATAAATCCAGTTAGTCAACAACCAGAGACATCACATTCAGCTCATGTGTCCACGTGCGACAAAAGTGACAGTAGCTTCGCTATATGACTTCTCCGAAACAGCTATTACCACTTCCAGTTACCAAAAAAATACTCACGAGTTACCCCGCTTTTCTGTCCTGTCCTTTAGTGGAGGCCTCATTACGTTGATACCCACTAGCAATGACTGCGGGGGGAACGAGGGAATTGTAGCAACAGATATCTCTATTTTTAAAAATGAGTCGAAGACGAGTGCAGATGCTGGAGCGGGAAGAAGATATTCCAGCAACTGACACTGGAACAAGTTGAATAGACTGTCGGACAAATGTAGATTCCCATGAATCTATGGGGCACAATAAATCCGGCAGTGGTTTAAGTCAGGTAGGCTGGGACTCATCTTGGTGGAAATTTTTTATATACAGGGTGTTTCCGCCATAGCCATAGAGCATCATCATCTAGCCAAACAAAAATTTTGGTAGAAGTGAGGGGGGGGGGGCTGCATATCAAGCATAGCAACCGTTTCGCAGTTACATGGGGTTATTAAGGAAATATGCTAGTTTTCCGTAAAATAGCCTGTATCTTAAAAACTACAGAGCGTACAGTCACCCTTAAGAACCCATTGTAGGCAGGACCTAATAGCTCTTCCAACGACTTCTCAACCCCTTTACAACTCTCCTGCCAGAATTTATTGATGTCTAAACTAAAAATTTCAGATTTTTTTACCGTTTATTTTTCTGTGACCTCCTTTTTTTACAAAAAGGTGGTGTTTTTAATAGAAACTGTAAACTATGGAGTTTCCTCCTTAATTATACTTATGTGCGCTCTGTAGCCGTTAAAGAGTTATTAGCCATTTTAATCTATTCTAAAAGCTACTCTCAAAACTATTCTCAGAGGTAATTTTGCTCCCTCAGTGACTGAAAACACGTCATTTAAATCAAATATGGTCTAATTTTGGTATGACATGCATAAGTTAACAGCTAATAACTCTTTAATGGCTATAGAGAGCACATAGGTGTAATTGGTAATTGATGTCAAATTAAATACGAGAATCCACAGGTAACAATCGTTATTATAAAAAAAAAAAGTTATGTTAACCAAGTTTGTGTAAAAAAAAAAAAAAGGAGGTCAAAGTGAAAAACAATCCGAAATTTTTATTACAGACCACCATAACTCCTGAGACGAGATAAGTACAAGGCTAGTTGAGCAGTCATTTTAAAGGCCATGAAACTTTGGATATAATGAGCTCTTGACCATGCATCCTAGACTTTTAAGATACAAAGTATCTTCTGAAAACTAGCATTATTTTCTTAATCACCCTATAACTCCGAAACTATTGATATTCCCCTCCCTCTGCCATACAATTATTTTTTGTTTGGCTAGGTGAATACTATCACATGCTGCTCCATGGACCACCATGGCGGAAACACCCTGTATGTATATAAATGAATTAAAGTACAAAATCCTAACAATTATTTCATATGGAAACTGGACTTACTTCGCGGCGGGTTCTTCTTCGATCATTGAACTTTTCGTGTTTTCTATGAATTGAAACTAAGAAAACATTTTATAATAATAAGTCGAAAGCGACATTTACAGCAACAGCAAAAACAAACCATAAAGAATGACTTTTAAATTAAAATTTTATCTCTTCTACGCTGACGTAGATCTATCAATTATTTGTCGAAACTGTTGCGGTCGGGTTTGGGGGAAGTCGTGTTTCTTGCAGATATTTCTAATTCGATCGAACTTTCTCGCATTTGCCAATTTTTGCATTTTTCAGATATTTATACAATTTGACATCCTAAAGATGTATTATGTCTGCCCAACAAGAAAACATGCTTTTTTTGCGCTTCGAATCAATCAAGATGAGTATTTTTATTTTTGTATTATATAAATAGTTGGTGGACGATGATAAAGATAAAATTCGAGAAATTATTTATTGTTAGATGGTATAAATCGCAGTTGATAATAATTTAGAAACTTTTACTAGGATATAATGTATATAGCATTCTCAGATTTATTTAAACCATTAACAAATAAGTTTAAACTTTAAGCAAATAAATTTAAACCTTGAACAAATGATTTTAAACCCTTAACAAATAAATTTAAACGTTGAACAAATGATTTTAAGCCCTTAACAAATATATTTAACCCCTTAACGAATGAAATTTTTGTGAACAAAAATTGTATAAAATCCTTACTTAAGTGTAAATAATATATTTTAAATATAAATTTGTTAAGGGTTTAAATATATTTGCTAAAAGTTTAAGTTTTTTATTTACAGTTGAAACTCATTCGTTAAGGGTTTAAATATATTTGTTAAGGGTTTAAAATCATTTGTTTAATGTTTAAATTTATTTGCTAAGAGTTTAAACTCATTTGTTAATGATTTAAATAAATCTAAGAATGCTATATAAAAAGACATGTTCTAACTGTGTCATCATCGCCGAGCCGAAACTCCTAAAGTGATGAAATGAGGTGTGATAAAGTTTGTATTGAAAAAAATATAAATAACGCTCGTATCACCTTGAGACGTTGCGTAAATAATCTGGTGAACAAGTGACTAAACACATATTTTACGGATTTTCGAAATTCAACCCCAAATAAGGAGGTGAAAAGGAGAATCAAAAATGTATGAAATAAAAGTTATTAACGCGAAGCATATTACCTTGACGTGGCATAAATAAATCGCCGATGTTTAAAAAAATTTGGTGTCATTTTTAATGTAAATATCAAAATATGTAGCCTAAAGAAATAAAGGTATTTTTTATTTTTGTGAAAAAGCCTTTCTAAAATTTGCCACAATTTTTTTTTGTTTTTTTTTTTTTAATTATATTCTGCTTACGTCATCCGCTAGTATTACATATAAATTAATATTACATATTCAGGAGGTAATTATGAAATGCCTAAATAATCGAATATAATAACTTATCGAAAAGGGAACGCTACGTCAGCTAGTTTGGTGCTAAGTATACTTACCTTAAATATCTTATTTATATAGTTTTTAATAGAGATCGTGCTATTAGTTGTGAAAAAGATTAAATGAGACTATAATGGCTTCGCTTGCAAAATGGCGTCCTTTAAGAAATTCAAGTCTTGCTGCTCCCTTTGTTTTATCATTAAGAGCATTTCAATTGGGGAAATCCGGATTTTAATATGTTTGTTTGTTTGTTTTGTTTGTGAAAATTCCTTCAAGTTTTATATTACAGTACCCTGCCAAAACATTATAACTACTACCAAAAACATTGCACTGTGAAGTACCTGGAGGTATCTTTTTGTTCTATCTGCGAAAAAATCACCATTGTTGTTGCTTATGTTACCTGGAATTGCTGTGGATTAATATCATACAGAAAATAATTACCTTTCTAAGCTGTTTATCTAGAGAAAAACAATTTTCTGAAAGTTGTATTTATTTGTTGCATGTGCGTGGAATGAATAGGGCGTTTTGTACAGAATTAAGTCGTGTTTTATGTTAAAGAGTAGTAATATTTCTGGTTAAGTTTTGCTCCTGGAAGTGTTTTGTTCAGAGTGAGTACAAATTTATTGCAATTTAATTAAAATATGCTTATTTGTTAAATAATTTGGTGAATTTTACGAATTTGTGTCTCATTTTCTCAGATGGGAAAGAAAGCTGATATTACCAGCGAGAAAAAAGCAGCGATTTCTGCTTTAGTTAAAGCAGGAAACCACTCGTATAGAGAAATTGGCCGAATGGAAGGAGTAAGTCATGCTACAGTCGCAAATTTGGCAAAGCAACTAAGAGACCATTCCTGCATTTTGGCTTCAAGGCGACATGAAACGGGAAGGAAAAGGAAAACTACAGCAAGGACAGACAGGAGGATCACGGCAACACTTGCAGCATATCGGAAGTTACCATTTCGAGAGATTAAAAAAATTCTACAGGATGAAGGAATTGAATTATCACAGCGTACTATAGAACGAAGAAGTGCTGAAATGAACTTCGGCTGCAGGGTCCCAACAAAAAAACCGCGTCTCATAGATCGGATGAAGAAAGCCAGGCTACAATTCGCACGGAACTTACAGAACCTTTCTGTCGATGATTGGAAAAGGGTAAATTTTTTGCTTCTAGTTTTTCCACACTATTGGAAATTAAGTTTAACAAAGCTGAATAAAATTATTTTTTACAGGTCTTATTTAGTGACGAGTCGACTCTGCACGCAATGACAGAAGCATCAAGGTTCGTTCGGAGACGTCCTTCCGAAAAATATCATCCATCCTGCATTCAACCGACCATAAAACATCCACCCTCCGTAATGGTTTGGGGTGTTATAAGCGAAAAAGGACCTGGACCCCTTTATTTTGTTGAAGGTATGATGAATCAACATCAGTACATTAATGTACTAAAAGATGTTTTGTTGCGTTATATTGGTAATATTAGATTAAACGCAGGCAGTTTTACCTTTATGCAAGATGGAGCTCCATGCCATACTGCAAAATCGGTAAAAAAATTTCTGGAAATGAACAGGATCTCCGTTCTTCCGTGGCCTGGTAATTCACCTGACCTGAATGCCATACAAAATGTTTGGCACCTCCTAAAAAAAGAGGTTTATGAACGTAGGAATCCAACTAGAGAGATCCTTATAAAAAATATTAAGGAAGTATGGCATGGATCTCCGACAATAGCTGAATGCATAAAATGTTGCATAGAAAGCATGCCTAGGCGCATAAAGAGTGTGATAAAAAACAAGGGTGGCATTACTAAATATTAAGATAACTTTTAAAAATTTGTATGTCTTTACGTTAAGAAATAAACAAGGTTTAACGATCAGTGAAAATTTTTTTATGAATATCACCCTAATTCCTTTATTTTGAAGAAAAAAGTTAAAATGTTGGCATCCTCATAAGTGGTTATAATGTTTTGGCAGGGTACTGTATATTGAATTACAATTCCGAAATAAGAAATTAGTTAAGCAATAACTTACTTAGAAATAGAAAGAAGGAGGGGAAGCAAAATTTAAGTACGATTTCAGTTTAAGTGATTTTCATACATTTTAAATCATCATTATTGAATCGATCAATATAGTTACAGGTTGACACATAACATACATACAGGGTGTCCTGTATGTGGTGTTAAACCCGAAGTCATGCTTAGACATGCAAAAAAAATTATAGGTAGGCGAAATCCTAACGGTTTTCCGAGATAACGACACTTAAAGATATTTGGAATGTTTTTGTACATCACCCTATAACTTCTGAACTTTTTCGTTGGATATGTTCAAGAAAAAGTGCATAGAATGCTGAAAGTGTTATATTTTGGGTATAGAGATCATTTTAAAGCCCAGCTTTTAAGCTTCTTAAATCCAATATGAAAAATTGGTGCTGATGACGTATTTTTAGGGTTCCGTACCCAAAGGGTAAAAACGGGAACCATATTACTAAGCCTTCGATGTCGGTACGTCTGTCAATCACCGGCTTGTATCTCATGAACCGTAATAGGTAGACAGTTGAAATTTTCACAGTGTGTGTATTCCTATTGCCGCTATAACCATAAATAAATAATAAAAATTAAATTAAATTAAAAATTAAAGGGGCCCTCCCATACAAGAAAGATTTTTTCGGCTCTTTTTTCCTCGTTTTATTCTCATTCGTTATTATTATTATAAGTAAGCATGATTTTTTCACATGACGCCTACTTTCATTTGAAAAATAGCACTTAGTGGTAAATTTTGTACGATGGTACGGAGCCCTTCGCGCGCCAGCCCAACTCGCGCTTGACCGATTTTTGATAAAAATAGTAAGTAAATATAAAAATAAAAAAAAACGAATTAAAATTCAAAAATTTTAACTCTGTTGAGTCAAAACTGCAAAACGGAGGGGTGAAGCGAGAAAATTATAAACCATTAGAAAAGTGCAACGATTTTATCTATTTAACAAATTTTAAATCATCACTTGTATGAAATGTATAAAAAAAAATCTTCAACCCCTTCTTCCCGCAAACAACGCATTTAAGATAGGAAAGGAAAAGAGTGTCCGCGCAAGCCTTGACCAAGATAGATTGGTATTTGTTTTTGAACACATCTTTCCGGGTCACCTGGATGTATTGAGACCCAAAAAAAAAACATGTTACAAATTAAAATGCATCTTGATATATAAAACACCATAATCGGCAAAATTCTCCCAAAGCATCAGTTCGACTAATGACTCAAAAGCAAAATGGCGACACACGTAATAACTCTGAACTGGATCACTATTCTATCCGGCTCTTAGTACGATTTAATGAATTAATCTAACTTAATCTATGGTTTAAGTCTAGCATCAAGGTGCTGATTACTGATAGTGCAAAGGACTCTATTATCATACACACAGATAGAGAATATACATATATAAGCCGTGATTGGGTAGGCTACGGTCTCTGAAAGACAGACAGACACAGAAACAGAAGAGAACATTTTGGAGGAGATATCGTAGACTACCTTCAAAATATGTTTCAATAATTAATAAGACTCCCAATTCATTATTCTTTTATTTTATTTTATTCAATCGGGCGCTTGGATCTAAATATAATGTAGTTTAAGATATTTCTGGGAATTACATTTTTTATATGAGGAAATCTTGCATTCTGTATTTCTCATCTAAATTGTGTCTTGGTTAAAGGGGGGTTACCACTGTCGTATTAAAAAACACGAAAAGTTAATACAAGTTTGTGTCAAATTTGTGTGGATTATCATGATCAAAATTGCACATAGTTTGAGATAAAGCATAAACTTAGGTAATGACGTGTCAAAAATAAGGATTTCGGGGTTTTAAATGTATGTAATTAGCTTTAGATATCTCTCGAATTCATGAAATTTGCAAAGTTAGGTACATAATAACGTAATAATGGTAAATCAAGTAGATAAATTTGTACATGAGTATGGAAGATCTTGAAGTGGAAGAAGAATTGACAGAGGGAAAACTTGTAAAAAAGTTTTGGTTACTAATATATTTTCGTTTGAATGTTGCTATTTTCAGAGAGAAATAACTATCAAAGTTATAATATTATTGCAAAGAAAGTTCAATTTGTAACAAAGATCGACCCTTTTTCTGCTTATTTTGAAAAACTCAAATTGTATAGTGCAATGATAAAGGAAATGAAGTCAATAATGTTAACTATGCTAACGGCAAAAGTTTCTTGTTTTTATATATTTTGCATACAATTTGGCGTTTTTAATTCATTTCATCACCGTCAGATGGAATGACGTACTTTAGGAAAGCATTCGGTTGTTTTGAAAGCTCTGTGGACTGTAGTCCAAAATTGAATTTGAAATTCTACATAGCTCAACCTGGAATTTCTGTTGATAAATTCAAATCTATCTCTCGAATGTAGTTATTTGGTTATCTACATAGTTAATAGAATGGTAAAACTGACTATGTATGAACATTGCCAAAATTATATGGTACATTACAACTAAGAATTCTCGGAAGAGTTTTACTTGATGACCGGCTTCAGTAAAATAAAATTTGTCCAAGCAATAATTTGGTGCTAGACAAATTACAAGGAAAAGTGTCTGGCCAACAGCACAGAGAGCATACATTTCGTTCGCCACTTGCCTGCTCCTAACGCAAGACGTTCTATAAGTTCCTAAAAAATTCTATGAAAACTCCTACAGACAAATCTAAAATCTCACCATGCCTATGCGATCCTACTGCTGTGCAGATGGCTGAAATGCTTTGGAGTACAATGCAGTCGAATACTACAGCGTCATATAGCTTTGGTTTAAATTTTCAAATTGCATACTTTTATGCGTTTATGTTTCACTGTGCTTTTGAGAAAAGAAATCGTGAGCTTTTTTTTTTTTGGTGGTAAACCCTCCTTAAGCTGAAAATCAAATGGCGTCCAAGATAAATTTCAAATATGAATCCACCGTTCTGTACGCTTATGAGAAATATTCAAATCGAATACATATCTCTTCTGAAAGACTATCAGCTAAATTCAACTTGTCATTAATCAAAATTAGTAGTTATACCACAAATAGTGGAGTTTCAGAGTCGACGACGGTGTTAAGCAAGAATTTTATTGTGTAAACTCAGGGAAATATTCAGGGCCGTAGCTGGGGGAGGTCATAGAGGGGAAATGCCCTAGCTTGAAATGACAATGACCTAGCTAAAAAATTGCCAACTTATTCCGTATTCTGTGGCGACGTCACGTCATAAAAGTCGTCGTGACGATTCTGTATGAACGGCAACACTGACCAGGTAACCACACTCGGCCATATTTATGTTGATTACCACTCACCTCTTACTGCCTTGTATGAAGGTAAGATGATTCGTCGACTAATTGAACAGCTTTGGTCAGGACATTTAGCTGTTACAAAAGTCGTATATGAAAATTATTTTCTAATTTTGAAGACTCCAGATAAAATGAAAGATGGAAAATTCAATCGTGATATGATATTGCAAAAAGTATTGACATCAATGGCTATGGAAATTCGACTGGGAAAGATAGTGCGAAAAGTTATTATCTACTCTGAACCGGCTGATGCGGCTTTACAGGCTTTACAGGGTCGGACCACGGAATTGAAGGATACCATATCAATAATAAAATGTGTCCGGGGACAAAATGTTATAATAACTTCAAAAGATTCGACGTTGGACAATTTATCGATACTGTTGTAACACTTTCGACAGGCGATAATACAAGCGAAGATTATAAAATGTATGTAATATTTAAGAAATTAGATTTAAATGTTACATTTTTTTGTTTTTTTCTTGAAACTTGAAGTTATAAGACTTGTGAGAATATTTTTTTGAATTCAAAAATTAATAAGGCAGACCTATTTGCTTGGCATATCCTTAAAAATTTACTTTTGTCCCGGTAATTAATTATTTCTTCGTCATTTTCGTTATCCTCCATAAATAAAGCCACTGCGTTTGTTTGGAAAATTCATAAAATTCAATTTCATTACATTAAAAATTATCAACAATTCGAAAAATAAATCTATAAATGACATTTGTGCTAGGGTTAAAAATTCGGAAATAATTTCGAAACAATAGCTTGTTTCGAAATTATTTCGCTTGTCTTATAACATACCGTCTCAGAGCAATATCTTCGCTTGGATGGTCGCTTTCAATGCGAAGTTATAACATGTCACCACAGCAAGAAATTGAGATCAGAAGAGATGTATGCGACAATTTTGGAAGAAGCTGAGAACACCAAATTTTAGAAAAGAATTTCAAAATAGTTCAAAAAAGAAAAGAGACAGGTATTAAAGGCAAGACATCTGGAGGATTAAGTGTTGTATGGTTCATCCACTTTCTGGTCAATACACATAATGCATAATTTAACGTCCGCCATTTAAAGCGGATTATTATGAAACTGTAGACATAAGAAGAGGTGAAATGAAAAGAAGATTTGCGAACAATGAAGATCTACTAGAATCGAAGACTGCAATTATATTGAATATTTTTACCATGTTCTTTTTATTTTAGGTACTTGTTTTAGTCACCTACTATAAAAAAAAAACAATGTAATAAAATGAGGGTTCTAGAAGCTTATTTTTTCAAAAATTCAAAAATTGTCAATTCACCTGAACCGAAGTATCCCAAATGCACCGAAAATTTGCGCCCTACTTTAAATTTCTGATACCCTACCTTTAATTTGATTCTATCTACTGCTCTGGAAAAATTTACAGGTATTCCAAAAGTATGTCTCTATGAACGACGCTTAAAATATTGCCATCACATTCTCTAACACCAGCTAACGATGAGAATATTTCCTGAAAACACGTAATACTATTCCTTGGAAAGAAAGGACTGCTAGAGGAAATATAAGATCAGTGGCGGCCCTAAATAATTTAAATCTTACAAGCAGTTGCATATACACTTATCGCGAATAAGAAATTTAACATTACTAATGCATTTCGCTAGTATAGCTTTAGGTTTCAGTCAATAGGACGCTTCCTGTTTAGTTCTTTATTCAATGGATCTAAGTTGCTCATCTTTCATTCCCCTGCTCTTCTTCTTTTTCTAATTTCAAGCAGATCTCGAACATTTAAATAAAATGTTTGTTGTATCTTCAATAAGTTTCCATTTTGCAAGTAAGTATCCTCTCATATCTTGATGTTATTTTAACAACTTAAACCACTAAGAAGAAACCAAACAAACAAACAAACAAACAAAAACAAAATAAAAAAGCAAAGATTATTACGATTTGTGTTATGTTTATTAAGTATTTATTTAGCAGAATATGTTATGTGTGTACCTCATGTTTAATAGCTTGTGGTGACGGCAGTGACATAGATCGATGTGATTTTGATATGTAACTATTAATATCAGGTGCAGTTGGAGGTGTTGATTTAACTGTTGTTGTGTATTGTTTTTGAAATGTTGAGAATCCATCTAGATCCTTAATTATAGCAACATGTTTGTGTATATATGTATGTAGGGATATTTTTTTTTGTTTTTTTACATTATCTTTTCATTAAATAGTAAGCTAGCTATTATTTTTAAGCAATTTTCCATTTTTAAAGCATGCTTACGAGTATTTCGTACTAAGAGTTAGTTACAATAACTTTAATTATGTAATTAAAAACGCCATTGGGACGAAATAAATAGATGCAGAATTTTAGATGAGTTACTTTAATTTCGAAAGTTGCTTTGATTAACAGAAATGAGGAATGGTGTTTTTGCATTTGAGAAACTATCTACATTAAGATTTTTATAGAAAATTAGTTTTTATATCAACTTACTGCTCAAGCAATTGGGTTCATAGCCGAACATAATATCCAATGTTTTATTACCTTCTATAGAAGCTAATTTTGATTCTTTCTCTTAAGTCTAGTTGACATTATGCTAATTGAAAAGCGTACAACATAAGCACAGTGTCAACATCAATGCTGACAGTATCAGCACTTCATACATGCTGATTTTACCAACATCAGGAAAGTCAAACGAGTTAACTTTTTGCATCAGCATTGGTCAATTTATTAAAGGAATGAAACCATGTGAAATATTTCGGGACGAAAGGAAGATATGTAGCCGGTCTTCATATATAAAAAAAAACAATTAAACGATATAAGGAAACATCCTCTGTTTAGGATTGTAAGAGAAGTGGACGTCCACACACTGCGCGTACTAGGCAACGCATTAAGATTGTCAGAGGGTAGATTCGCAGAGCAAAAGGTCGTTCGGTGAGAAATTGCGAATCTCAAAGTCGTCAGCACAATTAATACTCACCAAGGATCTAGGAGCAAATCCTTACAAAAAACATAAAACTCATGGAGTTTTAGCCTCATCCAAGGTAAAAAGAGCTGCAAGAGTTGAAACCATACTTGCTTGGCACGGTGGTGATGAATTCGTGTTTTCCAACGATAAAGTATTCACTCTGGAGCAACCACACAGACACAATCCACAAAATGATCGTGTGTGGGCAGTGAGAATGGAGGACATTTCCGAAAATGAACTTTATGTGCCCAGATATCAAAAATTCATCCTCAGTCATTGGGCGGTTTTTGTAGAAGATGCAAACTTCCCCTGACTTTTATTGAAAAAGGTGTGAAGGTCAACGGTGAATATTACCAGAAGTATGTTCTTAAAGCAGTTGTCCTTCCAAGCTGCAGCAAAAAGTTATTTGGAGATGATTATTACTGCTTTCAATAGGACGGAGCGCTTTCGAACACCGCTAATGTAGTTCAGAGGTAGTGTGCTGATAACTTTATCGACTTTTTACCGAAGGATGAATGGCCTCCACAAGTAGCCTAAATTTAAATCCTTTTGATTTGTTTGCTTGGGGCTATATGCTAGTAAAACTCAAGGATCGAAAAATCAATCGTTTAGAGCAGTTCAAGCAAGTTATCTCCAAAATAAATTTGGGAGGAAATACACATGAAAAACGTTCGTGCCGCCTGTAACTCTTTCGAAACGAGATTAATAGTGATAAAAAAAAGCAAAAGGAGGTATTTTCAAAAAAAAAAAAAAAATATTTTCTTTTTAAAAAAGCCTAAAATTGTATTCCAAAATCTTAAAATATCAAGTGATAGTACGGACCTGCTTGTGTGCAGCACTTATAATTATTTTCTGTAGGTTTTCAACCAAATTTTGTGTCAAATTTGCGGCAGTAAAAAAAAATTTTGTTTTTGATAAATTTGCTATAAGAAAAACGAAACATGTAAAATTACGCTGAAAATCTAGAATTACGCTGAAAAATCTAGAATTACGCTGAATAATCTAGAATTACGCTGAAAAACGTAAAATTACACTGAAACATGTAAAATTACTAATTACAGACTTAAGAATATGACTGTTCTTAAATAGTGAGTTTTTCAGATGTTTTGAATATGAAAATCTAATGGTAGCTTGATTGGAACGAAATTTCGGCTGTATAATCTCACTCTGGTACTAACACAATTCTTTCTTGCCGCCTTCAACACAGAAATCACCTAGCCTAAATCTAATCTTTTGTCGTAGCTTGAGCGTATATTTTAGTCACATATTTTGACATCTCACCACAAATTTTTGCTTTTCATCAATCATAAAATGAATTTGCAGTGAATAAACGTCAGAATATACGCCTAATAGTACGAAAACTTAGTTAACTGCTTCAGAGGTTGTGAAAAAAAGATTTTGTGGTAAGTGAATAATAAATTAAGTTTCTTAATTATTTAGTTTTCCAGAAACTACATATAAAAATATGCAACAAATGCCACTCTTTTCATTTGCAGAGCCCGACAACGACAGTGGTGTTGATGAATCCACTCAACGCTCAATTGGAGATTCTATGAAAGCACTCTTGGAGCCCTTATAGGAGATATGCAGACGGGAGCAAAAGAAAGATTTCACTTATTTTGTGTCTTCTAAATGCGCTCTATTTAATTGTAAACCTCTACGAACTGTAAAGGGGCATGTTACTTAAAAAAAAAAATATTTGCAACAATTTACTCAAGGATGAAAATTCTTCTGTGATTTCAGATGCATACAAGCATAGATGTCACAAGAGCTAGCTATCGCTCCTATACTAGCTTCAGTTATCATTTTTGGTGTTTACCTTTTAAATCATTTTGTAATTTTAATTTAGGAAATGAATTTATTATCTTCACTAATGCAGACAAAATACAATCGAATGAACAGGATACAGTATGAAGTGTTGTTGAAGAATATGAAGATAAATTTTTATTTGGCCATGGTTGGCACCCCCAGCATTACAAGTACTCAAACAAATCCCCGAAATATGGGCGCAAATAAGAGACAAATGTAATGCATTAGGGACGACGGACAGAAAAGGTTTTATTCATTATAGCGAAATTTTGTGGAATGAAAAGCTAAATATTGTATTTTATTGTAAATAAAATCAGCATATCTAAAAACATGTAAATATAGCATTCGCTGATTTATTTAAACCAAAAGCAAAAAAGTTTAACCCAAGATCAAATAATTTTAACCCAAGAGCAAATAAGTTTACCCAAGCACAAATAAGTATAACCCAAGCACAAATAAGTTTAACCCAAGCACAAATAAGTTTAACTGAAGCACAAATAAGTTTAACCCAAGCACAAATATGTTTAACCCAAGCACAAATAAGTTTAACCCAAGCACAAATGTGTTTAACGCAAGCACAAATGTGTTTAACCCAAGCACAAATAAGTTTAACCCAAGCACAAATAAGATTAACCCAAGAACAAATAAGTTTAAACCAAGCACAAATAATTTTAACCCAAGAGCAAATAAGTTTAACCCAAGAGCAAATAAATTTAATCCAAGCACAAATAAGTTTAACCCAAGCACAAATAAGTTTAACCCAAGCACATATATGTTTAACCCAAGCACAAATATGTTTAACCCAACCACAAATAAGTTTTTAATTTCAATTCAAATCAACATTTTATTATTTCATGTTATGCTCTCTACTTACATCACCTAGAACTGGTCATGAGTACGCCGTCATTTTAGAAAACGATTGTTTTATTGGGTTGAGCGTAGGAGAATAAGGAGGCAAAAATTTTAGAGCAAAATTAGTCGATGATAAAGCATCGCAAACCTGCTGCGTTCGATCATAGAGTAATTTTAACTTTCTTCTTAGTTTTCTTTGAATTTCGATTGATTACGATTTGTATCTCTTCCTTATATCTAAATCCACTACTATTGCTTGGTAACTCCACATCTTGTTGGGCATCTTGGGTTGCCATTCATCAGAACTGCCTGCGCTGAAATATCTGTCACTGCTCTCGTATTAATGAATTAAAGAAAATTTTATAGAAGACCACTTTAAATCTGCAATCGACACTGTTGTTTTAAACAAACTGAGCACTGTGATGAGTGATGGAATCTGCACAAACTTTACTACACAAATTTAGGATAAATTTATTTGCTCTTGGGTTAAATTTATTTGTTCTTGGGTTAAACTTATTTGTGCTTGGGTTAAACTTATTTGCTCTTGGGTTAAAGTTATTTGTGCTTGGGTAAACTTATTTGCTCTTGGGTTAAAATTATTTGTGCTTGGTTTAAACTTATTTGTTCTTGGGTTAATCTTATTTGTGCTTGGGTTAAACTTATTTGCTCTTGGGTTAAACTTATTTGTGCTTGGGTTAATCTTATTTGTGCTTGGATTAAATTTATTTGCTCTTAGTTTAAATAAATCTGCGAATGCTATATGTATTATTATGATTTTTTGCCGGGTAAATTTTTGTACTTATTCAAAAAGGCTTTTTTTTATTCTCCGGCACAACTGCAAAAGCGAAAGAATTTCATATTTCTTATTTCATCACACAACCTCATTTGATTTAGGGTGGCAAATTTCACATCTTGGTTTGTTTGAATCATCAACAAGTCCCAAATAGCGAAATTGAGTGACTCCATTTTATTATTTTTCATTTGTTTTTTCTAGTCACTCAATTTCACTATTTATGGGACTTGTTGATGAGTCCAAACCAAGGCTTGAAACTTGTCACCTAAAATCAAATAAGTTGTGCTATGAAATAAAAAATATAAAATTTTTTCGTTTCTGCTGTTGTGCGGAGAATCAAAAAAAAACAAAATCCTTCTTGAAAAAGTGTAAATAAGCTTTCTTCTCTGCAAAACAGCCACAACCTCATTAATTTAGGAAGTGATTGACTTTTCCAGGGAGAACCGTTGATATTGCAATCGAAAAAATTTCAAACTTCACTGAACTGTCAAAATATAATAAAGTGTCATTTTTAGTTCATTCTTCATTTCCACCAGTCTTGCTGGGATGGATTACATCATAGTAGGAGAAGTAGCAAAATTCATTTCGTTTGTTATATATTTTGACATTAAATTACGACAAAAGATCAAAATCGACCTCCTGTATTCAGGACTATACCTGATTTTCATAATCATAATCATCCCCAAAATTATTCTTGAAATTAGATATGTCCTCGATCCCAACCTCTTGAGCAGTAGTGTATATATATATACAGATGTATAGTAAAAAATTTTAAATGTCGCCTTCCTACTGTTTCTTTGGTAAAATATTATTAAAGCAACATGCGTATATAGGACTGCATCAACGTATACATAATTTTACACATAAAATATGTTTTAACAACAACAAATGATAAATAAAGATAATATTAAATATGAAACTAAACAAGGAAAAACAAAAACAGTTAGAATATCTTACCTTAATCTCACTCCTTTCATATAGTTTACTTGTTGTCGTGTAGCCGGACGCATCACTGGATGACTCCTTGGTAGTTGACTTCGAAATGTGGTGGGACTTTTCTTCCTCCTGTTCAATAACACGATCAATATCGGATATAATTTCCTTTAACGTATTTTTTATATTTTCCTGCTTAATTTCATTTTGCTGATATGGTGACACCTGTTGTTGCTGCTGCGGTTGGTACTGTTGCTGCTGAGGTGGATGTGCATAATATAATTGCTGGGATTGTGGCTGCTGCTGTTGTTGGTGGTACGTCGTTATTGGAGGCTGCGATTGTTCATAGGAATGTTGATACCTTTGAGACTGAATTTGCTGCTGTAGCTGCGACTGCGATTGATACAATTGAGATTGTGGCTGCGATTGATGTTGTTGCCAATGTTGCGTTGGCGGTTGATATTGTGGCTGTGGTTGATATTGCGGTTTAACATCCTCGAATACCTGTTTGTGTTGCTGCTGTTGTTGTTGTTGTTGTTGTTGTTGTGGCTGCTGTTGTTGCTCTCGTTGTTGTTGTTGCTGCTCTTGTGGCTGCTGTTCAGGTTGTTTTCGTTGTTGAAGCTCTTGTTGCTGTGATTGCTCTTCTTTTATTTCCTGTTGAGAAATTTTCACCTCAGATTCACTTTCACTCGATATTATTGGTGGTTGTAATTTGTGTGTAACTTGTGTTGTGTTCGTTTCAACCACAGTTTTCACAGTCTCTTCAACTAGAGTTTTATTCTGTGGCTGTGGTTGTTGTTGTTGTATTTGCTGCGATTGTGACTGATTTGATTGTTCTTGTGTTTGTGTTTCGTGTATTAATTCAATCGATGGCTTTGATTCAAGTTTTGCTTCAACTGGTTTTTCTACCTCCTGAATTTTCTGTTCTTTTATAATTTTTTCTTCTGAAACTTGTTGTTTTTGTTGTTGTTGTTGTTGTTTCTGCTCTAATTCTAAATCCGCATTTGGAATTTTTACAGTTAATTCAGCTGATACTGAAGTTTCTTCTTCTTTTACAATTTCTGGTTTTTTCATATCTAATGACTCTTTTTTAATAGTCACAGTTTCTACAACTTCGACAATTTCTCCATCTGAGTCACCTTCTACTACCTCTTCAATAATCTCTTCAATTTCTTCGTCTTCATCATTTTCACCAATATCTTCGAGTTTTACCACATCTTTCTTTTCTAAAGCTTCAGTTTTTTGAACAGCGGCTTCCTTATTTTCAACTGGTACTGTTTGTTCGGCACTTGATTTATCATCCTAAATTATAATAAGAAAAAAATTGTTTTCTTCTAATTTTTTTTTTTTTATTATTTTATTCTCAAGTTTTTATTTCTTATTGTTGCTTTTATGATGCTATTTTCTTCTTTAATGCTTGTTCTACTATATATATAGCTTTAAATGATTAATGTGATGAACATCGAAGATGTGATCCCTTTTATTATATTATGTACATACATAGAAGAGATATTAAGAAGCATAATGCAATGATGATTTACCAGTCAGCAGCAGCAATAAAATTTTAGCTTTGTTCATTTTTTTTTTTTCGTTATTACGATTTTAGTGAATTAATATGGTTTTAAATATGTGCATTTTATGTATATTTAATACTCTTATTTTAAGTAAATTAACGGCTACAAAAGCGTGGCACATATATTGCTAAAATACTGTTTTTTTTTTATATAAATCAGGTATAATTATTTGCGTATCAATGTAACTTTTAATAGCATTAATTCTTATTATAAAAAATATATTGAAAATTTTCAAATAAAATATTTTAAAGCTAACCATTTCCGAAAAATACTAACATGACTTGGACCTTGTATAGCTGGTAATCCAAAAACTTTTCCAACCATATTGAGATAGGTTTGAATTTCGGTTAGTAATTGCGCCAAGTGAACCATTATTGCGACAAAAAAACAAAAATGAATCAATCAAAGAAAAAAATTTAAAAAACACTGCAATTAGGATCGTTCCAAATGTAAAAATAAAAAATAAAATAAAATTTATATTTAGCACTTTATAGTTATGTAAGTGCCGCCATAAATCAATTATTTCAGCCACCAGAAATATAATTGATTTTTTTTTTTTTGTATGCGCACAAATTTAATTATTCTTCACTTTTACTTTTACATTTTGGCGGCACAAAAGCACTTTTTTTTTGTTTTCATTTTACAACAGCCGCGTATTATTTTTATAAATATCCACCTGAAAACCGTTTCATATTTTTTTAACAGCAGCCCTTTTTGTAAACTATATACTGAAAAAATAAAAATAAAACAATCCAAGCAATCTAAGAATAGGAGAATAAATGAAATACTCAAATGGCACAAATAAAACATTCTTAACACACAGATAATTGTTGCAATGCTTAGCCTCTGTGCCTTGTAAAAATTCTCTCACTCAGTCTTTCATAAATTCTTTTAAACATGAATATTTTATTTACAGGCAAACATTATCTAAAACTATTAATAAAACAGCCGCAGCAAGACACAAGAATTACTGCGGTATGTACCAGAAATATATCTACATTAAACGCTGTATAGTCTTAGCCAAATATATTTGTCCAATTAGTAGAGCTATTCTTATTTTCATTCTAATCAACATTTCACAGTCTAATTGACAGTCGTCAGATTCAATTATCATTTAATGGCTGTGAACAATGTCGGGCGGAAGGTTGATCGTGTTCTTAAATTCGATATTAACAAGGAAAAATCTAGAATTGGTTTAAGATGAATTCTTATGATACGTTCTAGATGAATGTCCGGATGTCATTTCGGATGGTCACTACTCTGTGCGGGTTTGTTTGTTTGTAGAAATTGAAAAGTAGAAATAATTATAACCAATTTCATCGAACTTTAAATTTTGAAGAGCTTTACAGTATAAGGACTGATCGATTCCACAGGATATAAATACGTAAAAAAACTCAATTTTCGTACGACAACCCATTCATATAAAAAAGAAAATTTTTGTATGGCAACCCTACGAACGAGTTACCCGATTTGTCCCATTTTCGACCTTAAATCTAGAGTATAACAAGTAAAAAAGCTAGAATTGGTCTAACACCAATTCTTATGACACCCTAGATGAATGCCCGTATAAAATTTCGTATGATCACCGATCTATGCAAGTTTGATTTTTGAAGTGGTTTTTCGCATATATTTCTAGAACGGTTTGTCGGACAGAAAAAATGATTATAACCAATTTTATAGGATTTCGTATTCTGAAGAAGCATTTAGTACAATAAAAATATCTTGGACTGATCGTTTTCACAGTACACGTTAAAATCCTAAATTTTTATACGGCAACACCAAGAAGGGGTTGCCCGATTTAGTCCATTTTTGAAATTTTATTTCCAAGTACAAAGAAAACACCACGTACCAAATTTCAGCTCTCTATATTGATGCGTTCTCAGGCAGTGTCCAAATATATAGTGGAGAACGAAAGTTTTGTATGGCAACCCCACGAAGGAGTTGCCCGATTTGTCTCATTTTCGAACTTAATTTTACTTTTTTTTTTAAAGGCCGTGTAGAAAACTTCAGCTCTCTAAGTGTACGCGTTCTCGAGTTATCGTGCGCACAGACGGACGGACGGACGGACGGACGGACATGCAAAACTCAAAATAACTTTTAATATTATGCGTGGGTGTCCAATTCATTTTGCTCTACCATCATTATTTCGAGGTGTTACAAACGGAATGACAAACTTTGTATACCCCTATAGATTTCATCTAGGGTATAAAAACGAAAAGATGTTAGGGGTACTGAGTCGTACACAGATGTTAGAAAAACTTACTGATCTGGACGGGAAAAGGAGAAAAGAAAGAATCGGTAGAGCACATAATTTTTGCGCTCAACCAAAACCCTCGAGAATACTCCCCAAACCATGAAACAGAAATATATATGTGTGCGTGCTTAGTCCGTTTTCTAAAATGTTCTATATTGATACTTATGGAAAAGTGCCAAACATTAGCTTTATATTTGCTATAGAGCCTAAACTACTATCCATAAAGGAAAATAGTCTTGTATTAATTTAAAGCTTGGTTCCTTACCTTCCCAAAGGCTACACTTCCTTAACAAAATAATAAAATAGTTTTGATTACAATGTAACCTTACCATTTTACGCTCAATACCTCTCAGCTGAGTGATAATTGCATGTGTGTATGTGCAGCCGTAGTCCAAATCTGTAGGCAGCTACATTCGATAACATCAGCCCACGGCATGCCATGACGGCACAGTGACATTACAATGATTACTCAGCTGAGAATTTTTGTTTGAGGAATCGTAGTCATTTGGTTAAGATAAATTTTTTTAATAATTTTGTTATAAAAGGTATGAGAATTTTCTTTCGGTTCGGAAGATAAGAAAGCAAGTTTAAGATTAACATAACGCCATTTTTCTGTATGAATAGTAGTTTAGGGCGGAGGAGCTATTCAAATCAAACTTTTGTCACTTTTACATAAGAACACTGCAAATATTTTAGAATGTTAGGACTCCGTTGGGGCTCGCATGTGGTAGAGACGGAGTCTGTTTCATGGCTTGTGAAGTATTCTCGAGGGTTTTGGCTCAACCCGAAAGGGATATAAAGTATGAGAGTATGCTACATACACAATCGACTTGATAACTTAGTAGCAGTAGCTTCCAGGTGGAGTTCTGGAGCACTGGTCCAAAACTAGTTCCGAATAGTCAATAACTGCGGGGCTACAGATTATAATAATAATATGCTTATTTCAGGGACCGAATGAGTTATGACTTTTCACGAAAAAAGCCAACTTACCTGCTATTCCTGCCGGATAATAATTTGAAGCTAAAAAAAACCAAGCTGGAAAGGCTTTTTATTTTATCTGGCAAAAATAAAAAGGCAGCTTGGCTTTTTATTTTTTCGAGCTGGAAGTAACAGGTTTTGAAGCTGGTTATTTTTTTGAGGAAGTATAAAACCCCAACCTGGTTTCTAGCCGAGTATCATTTTTGGCTAGAAAAAATAAGTTTCCATTGAAAATAATTCGGACATGGTAACCTAATCGCTTTTCAAATAATTTGCCGGCACTGCAACACGCCAACGGCAAAAATAACATAAAAAAAAATAGGAAGCAGCCGACAACGATAAGCCGCTGTTAAAGTTTTACGAATTCCGACTTTTCGGTAAGTTAATGACGACATCAAAAAATAAGTCAAAAGCAGAGCACATCGTAAACTCATACCTTCCTTTAGTTATTATTATTGATAATATTTAACTACACATTTATTACCGGATACCGGATAAGAAAAAAAAAATTTCATAACTGGTCCGGACCCTGAAAATAAGAAACCTGCTTGGCTTTTTATACTTTCGGCTTCGAAACCTGTTACTTCCAGCTCGAAAAAATAAAAAGTCAAGCTGGATTTTTATTATTGCCAGAAAAAATTGAAAGCCCAGCTGGCTTTTTATTTTTGCCAGATAAAATAAAAAACCTTTCCAGCTTGGTTTTTTTAGCTTTTTTTAATAAAAAGTTAAGTTTTCAAAAGCTTTGCAGGAATCGAAACGGGTTTCACGAGACATCTTTTGGTATATTCCACGATCGTCATTTATTCCAGGTTTTTTTGTTTAAAGTTTTCAAAATACCAGTTATTTTTGGTCCGTGGTTTATTTGCTGGCAAGGTACAAAAAGGTATGCGAGCCAGAGTTAGAAACCTGCCGAATGCCCCAACGGAGCAAGCTCTTTGAGACTATTTGGTAGACTATTCCATATTCGAATAACTTGCACAAAGTAAGATCGCTCTCCAGTTTAACCTTGGTAATTAGGTAGTAAGAGGTTTCGATGACGAGCAGATCTAAGGGAACGAACCCTATCATTAAGGTATGTTCATTAGAGAAGAATATATTATATAAAAATTTTAGCCTTCTATGCATAAGATACGTTTTCTAGCGTGCATCCAAGGAAAGAGTCAATATATGGAGAAATATGAGAAGATCTAGGCAAACCATGAATAAATTGGACTGTGTCATTGAAAGCGACAGTTTGTTTCCGCCCAGACAATGTGAATCAAGTTTAAGGAAAATTAAGCTCGCAAAGATAAAGTGGAGTAATATTAGGGCTTTAACCAGTCTCAAGAGCATTTGACGAGACAATAAGTTGGCGGATAATCGCAGTTGTCTGAGGCAGGCATACACTTTCCCAATTGAATTGGAGACGTGATTACAACAAGTTAAGCTCCCATTCAACTCAACGCCCAGATTCCGAACGGAAGTAACATAAGGAATAACGGTGTTATTAGTCATGACCGCCGGTAGCTCTTCTAGATCATAGCTCGCTCTATACTATATAGGCATATTGGTCGACTTTAAATGGTTATATTTAACCCATTTACTAATTCTAATCAAGTCATCATTGATCCGAACAATACAATCCTCAATCAAACCTACTGGTCGATATGCAAATAAATCTGGACATCATCCGCATAGAGATGGATGGACGAATCCATCACAGACATCGGCAAATCATTTATACATAACGAAAAAAGGAACGGACCAAGTATAGAACCCTGGGGTATACCCAGGAGTAGAAAGTCTATCGCAGATCTTGACAGTTATATATAGATAGATATACAATTGAGCATTAAGACAGATTTCTGCTCTTTCACAAGGAATAGAAATGTTCCTACAATGGACCTTTTCCTGTATATTTACTCTACGCTTTGGAAACTTAGATAAAAGTACAGACAGAATAGATTTTATTTACCACTATAGTAATAATGGCATAGATACAGGGTGGGCCATGATTAGTTTACATTTAAATTTGATTTTCCGCGCAAACACAAGCGGTGCGGGGCGAAGGGAGGAGTCTAAGCGCTAGCTCATATCTCGAAAATTTAGTCACATTGGAAAGGTTTACGGGGCTATAGCGCTCCTATTGTGTAATTCAATTTTATTTAACTGACATTTCGTCTATTATTGTGAGGGGCTCGTTTCGCGTTCGTTGAGTACGATTTACACGACATAAATCAGTGTCCGAGTGCTGTTTTACCAAAAAAATGGGTAAAGAAATTCGTAGAGACAGGGTCGACATAAAATGTAAAGCAAATCAGCGGCCTTCTCGAAGTTGGCTTGTTTGTAAGTAACTTTGACAACATCTTGTTTTCCGATGAAGCCCATTTACACCTTAACGGACACGTTAATAAACAGAGCTGGTATTGGAGCAGCAAAAATCCAAAAGTTGAACATGAAAGGCCCCTGCATTCGCCTAAGGCAACAGTATTGTCAGAAATTTCAGCTAGAAGAATCATTTATTTTTTTGAAGATATATGCGGCCGTACGGTCACTGTTAACTCTAATGAGTATGTGTGAATGCTACGGGACTTTCTGGCACTACCAGGCACTACAGGAATTTGATGACTAGAAGCGGAACCAATGAAACCATGGTTTTAGGAAGACAGAACCACTTGCCACACCTCCAACTTTTCTCTGCCGGTTGCTAAACTGATGTTTCCGGAAAAGTTGATTTCTAAGATAGGCGACTTCGCGTGGCCACCCAGGAGCTTCGATTTGGCGCCAGCAGATTTCTTTTTATGGGCATATTTCAAGAATTGTGTGTACACTCATAAGCCAAAGACACTGTTTCAATTAAAATCAAAAATTAAGGAAGAGATGTCTGCGCAATCTCACGCTCTCTTTGCCGAAGAGTTTTGAAAAATGTGCGTACTCGTTTAGAAGAATGTTAAAGCCGGTGGACATTTAAATGATATTATTTTTAAAATGTTATTTCCCGTATATTAGTAATGTTAACAAATTCATCATGGCTCACCCATCAGTAAGGTTACAAGGTTATCTTACTGATGAGACCCTTCTCTGATCGCTGGATCGAAAAGTAAAATTTTTCAGTGCGTAAGTGTGTACTTTAAAACGTAAAAAGGGAAATTTTGAGTTGTGTCACTATTGTTTCGAACGAAAAATGTAATTACCGAAGTTTACAGCTTGCCCTAATTGGTATATAGTCCAAGAGCAGGATTTGATTTCAATAAAAAAATCCACATGTTGCATAGTTTGCGGCCTGCATCACATCTTGTTAATAATCTTCATCATGATTACTTTTTGCCCCATTAAATTCTCTGCCAAAAACCATTAATTTTATTGCGAGAGTATATTTCTGGAAAATAACATCCTGCAGGGAATAAATCATGTCTGTGTTTTGTTATTTTCTCATTTGTTTACTGTCAAGCTAAATATACATAAAGTATACAATTTGGTAAATGAAATATAATAAATTGTCTTATTTCATTTACTTTTCTGGTTACTGAATATTATTAGCATATCTGACTGGGAACTCAGAGCTATTAATCTTATTACAATTATCTTGGATTGTAGCTTCAAATTCCGGTGATTTTAATTCCATCAATGATATTGTTAAAGTAAAAAGGCATACATAGTTTATACACTTTTTGATATTTAAATAAAAATACTTAAATGAGCGCCATCTATGAGAAACAGCGTAGCATTTTTGAGTGTATAAGAAGTAAGGATATCATTAATTTCAGTTATGAAGAGCAGTTGTGGTTTAATATGGCTGCCTTGAGGTACACCGATAGTGAAATACCTGAAAGAACTCTACGAAAAAATACAATTAATGTGGTACTGAAGTCCCTGTTCTCTCTTAGAAGGAGCAGAACAGACACAAAGAAACTAGTCGGAGTGATAGTAGATCATTACACCACAGGTAACATGCTACGAGAGTGAGTTATAGTCTAACAATTTCTGTCAAAGCTTTAAAGTTCCTGATAAAATCAAATCGAATCAGTTCGACATGTGAACGTCCTGCTGTAAAGATCAAAGGCCGCGAGCTACTTCTCAGAGTAGGGTGAGTGAGCTGCAAAGTAGAGAGCTTAGCTATGTCCTTAGATTCCTTCGGGAAACAGAGTGGATCTAGGGTTGGTCTATAGATTCCCATGAATCTATGGGGCGCAAGGGACCCAAGTGAAGCAGGCTACAACCTAATCTGTAAGTTGCGTTCCATATTTGCACGTCATTGTACACCGCAAATGCTTATCTCCAATAATGTACCCTTCAACTTCTTTCAATTTACACGGTTTATGAGAGAATGTTATATTAAAATATTCTATCTTCAAGCCCTTATTGCCTGCGAAATAATGGTCTTATTGACAAAGGTGTATGGATAGAGCTAAGGCATTACTGAAAAAGTGCCATGACGAAAACCAGGACATTCAAAGTAGTCTTCTGGCGTACAGAAATGTTCCCTTTACAAGTATCAGGTAATTCGATGTACACCTCCGTAAATATGTTACTTCCAACATCTAGAACGCTAACTATAGATGAAAATATAGCGCCTGGTTCTGCGTCGTAAAGCAATAAACATAAGAAAGGTCAAATGTATGAAAATGCTCAAAATGTAGCAGAAACAGGAAGTGTTGAAGAAAACGTTTAGAAAAGTAGAGGTTTCATTTAGCTAGTAAACCACATATAATTTGGTTAAATTATATAAATAAGCATTAAAATCAAGTTAATGAATTTCTTAAATTTCTCGTAAGGGACCTATACACGGTCACGTATGTTGTCCAACTCGACCCAGCAAATATTACGATACGATATCGAATCGAACACGACTCGTTAAGGTGAACTAAGACTGATCTCGAAGTCGTTTTTGATTCGATATCGATCCGAAAAAGAAAAGAAAGGAACGCTATATCGAGTCGTTTTATCGAAATTATCTCGAACTTTTTGGATGTATTTTGATTGCATATAATAGCCTTATATATTCGTCATTTATTTGAAAAAATGAATCGATATCGAAATGGGTCATCGAGTTATTACCTGTTACACACCTTAGACAGATTATCTTCATAATCATTTCATTTATCATTTTCTTGAAGTAAAATTAAAGGAGATGTATGATTTTTGCTGACAAAAATAATGCAATTTAACCTCTGGCAAAAAGGACCACTATCGACGACAGTCAGTCAGAAATGAAAGAATTTTCTGAAAAGTGCAGAACTTACAATATCGACTTGACTCTTCAGAGTAGTTAAAACTCGAGTATATTTGGAAAAGCGAAGTATTGTCAAATGTTGGAATTTATTTACTTCCAAAACTATTTCTTTCCTACTCTTTACTTTTTCGAAAATTATTCGCAAAAGCAAAACTTCGAGAAATTGTTTGCTGGGGAATAGGACAACGATATTGTCACGCAGATTTGACCATGATTTGACGTGTGTTTGATGGTGTGACAAGCAATATGTCAAGGGGTTGGACGAAAATCAAGTTAGTTTGATTTTTAGGGCCGGAGATACGCGTTTGACAACATATTGATTGTACCGTGTAGGATGATGTTTGTCATGCATTCGTCATTCTTGAATCTTGAGTGAACTCTACATATTGAAGAAAATATCACAGTTCTAGCAGTTCTAGCAGCTCTTAATATGTGTTTCTGTTCTAATGTTGGACAGCATGTTTGACAGTGTGTGGAGAAAAAACTTTCATGTGTGACACACAAAGTTGGACAACATGTTCGCCATGTATGGGCCGCTTTAAACGTTTTATAAATGTAAATTTCGTGAAGAGAAAGGAGTGTTGCACAGCGTTCCTCAATTTTCATACAAATTTAACATAGGTATTGTAGATGAATTACTATGTATACCGTCGATATACTTAAGTTAGTTCTAAAACTAGAACTGATTCACTTGACGCTTATCACTGCAATCGTAGTCCATAGTCTCTCTCAGACTGTAAGTTTCGTAGCGCTTAATAATAAATTATATGTAGAGTTTACATCATTTGATTTTAGATTTGATACAAACCTTAAGAGCTTGAGATCAACACTCCCATACCCCCCCCCCCCCCCCACACACACTATCCCCTCTATGAGGCTAAGCGGACTTAATTCTAAATTACTAATGTCTTTCAATTTTGCACAATGCATTTGTGGCCTGAAAGGCATATAGGGAAGTAACAGCATCAGTCATTCTTCATGCTAGTTTTGAGTCTGGCTTGACACATAATTAACACTTTTCACACACATACAAAAAAAATTTTTAAAAGCATATCAATAATATTTTCATATAAACGCAACCGCAATACAAAAATAAATATATTTAAAAAATTGCTTATAAGCAGCAGCTTAGTTTCACACAAAACAGTTAAAAAAAACACACAAAAATTAATCATATAATGTACATATATCCTTTCAGAAAAGAGAATGATATACTGCAAACAAGCAATAAATATATTGATATCTATATACTTGTAAGTATATATGTATAATCAAATTCCCTTTTTTTTTTTGTTCTAAACAAGTCCTTATATTTTGAGCAATATAGAACTGTAAAATTGGTACAAAAAAAATCGTTTCCTTTCCACAAAGTAATGAAGATGTAAAAATTTTGCATAATTTTAAATTTATCAAATTAATAAATAAAAATCTAATTTAAATCGCAAAAAAAAAAGTCTTGAGTGAAAACAGATTGTTTAGAGGAAAAAATAGCAGCAACGATAATATGGGGACTGTTTTTAAATATTTTTACATATTTACAAATATTTTAATAGAAACACAATTTTTATCAGTTTTTTTTTTCAGTAATATATTTATTTATTTCAAAAATAATAAGAAGCGATATTATAACACTGTTAAATTGAAAATTGTATAATTATTTTGGTTATTTTTTAGTCCGAGAATAAATGGTGGATAAGAAATAAATAGAAAGATATTTAGCTATCAGAAAACAAGAAAGATTCATCTGCAGACGTTAAATAAAGCTTAAAATTAACATTATTATTTTTTTATTTTTTTTTTTTTATTCAAAATTAAATTTCTACTATTGTAATAAAAAACTTTTCAAAAGGCGCAATTAGACTCACTTTCTAATAAAATTAAAAAAAAATATATAATTATACAAAATATGCACATTCAGAGCATACTAATATCTTTAATAATGACAATTTTGTCTTTTAAGGAGTTTACTATATTTCCTATGTGTGTTTTTTTTTTTTTTAAGGAAATATTTATCGTTTTACAACGTAGGTATTTTTTTTTCTTCAATATATAATAACAAGTCTTTGAAAAAAAAACCCAGTTTGAAGCAAAATTTTAAAACAAAAATGTTGAAAATATTTATTCAGTTCTATATCACTCAAATTTTTAAATTTTATTAATTTTTTTTTTGTTTTTTTTTTTTTTAATTACTGAAACATTCATTAAATTATTTTCCGTATACATATATGTATATTATATATAATTCTACTGACAAAACAAAATAGAACACAAAGCAAACAATAACATTTTTATGTAAACGAAATAAGATTTTCTCATACTATGTCTTTTCCAATGCGATTATTTTTGTTTTTTTCTTCTAAGAAGTACGTGTGTTTGTATGTTTGTGTATAATAAATGCTTTAAAATGTTTATAAATATTTTGTTGTTAGGGTCGTATATATGTATGTATACTAGATGGGATATTAGTGTCAGCTTTTAACAATAATTGTATGCGCATACTCTTTTTTACGTACACTAGACCGGAGCTAATATCGTTTGATTTGGTTATGCTCCTAGTATAAACTTTTTTCATATGATAACCTTAATTTTTTTTTTCTTTTTTTAATGAATGAAGTTTCAATATTGGTGTCTTTGATTAGTTTTTTTTTCTATTAGGAATAAACACAACATACATACATAAATAGACAATACCATAATAAATTATGACATGAAAAATTGTATTTAGTTTAAAGAAAAAAAAAAAAAAGATTTTTCCCTTTGGTTTTTATACAAAATCTTTGGTTAATTATCTAAACAAAAAACACAAATCTTTTATGGAAATATTCTTTCAATATTGTTTTTGTATATTTAGGGTTTCGTGTGTAAATTATAGTTTACCCGAAGAAAATTTTGGTGATAATCTACTGGACATGTATAACATAAACCGCTGACGCTACTGAAATTTTTTGCATTAATATGGGGTCACTTTTCTATAGTTTTATCTTTTTTTTATATTTTTTATTTTTTTGTTTAATTCCATTGCACTTCAAATAATAAGTTGTGCATGCAGTTCAATGGATTTTCCAGTTGAATAGAAATCGATGGGAATAAAATATTTGCAATCCCTACTCTGTCGTACCACTCTTAGGGTTGGGCAAACAAAAATTGTTTAATTTTATTCTTTAAAAATAAAAGTAATAATTTCGAATGTTTTTGGAATTTGTTAAACTTGTAATATGAGTATTAAAGCGAAAATGAAACTTGAAATAAATATTATGTTTACATCCAGGATTGAACCATGGTTGATCTCGGGTACAACTCCATGTATATGCGGCTCGATTTAAAATTGGGTCGACTCGAATCCTCGACTCGACCACTCTTGGCTGACGTAATCAAGTCGAAATGTTGTCCTATATAAACGCGGATTGAGTAGTCGAGTTAGCGGGGACTTATTTTGTTTGGTCTTTACTCGAAAGGTTTTTGAGGTTGTATATTTATTATGAGTTTATTTTGTTTATTTAAACCCAATGTATGATTTTTATAACACTCATTAGAAAAAAATACCATAAATAAGATGTTATATATGAACTGTCACTTCAACTATATTTGGACCCGTTCTCAACTCAATGTCTCAATCCTGTGTGCTCAAAATCAAGAGTCGAAAACTCAACTTAATCTCGACTCAATCTTTTAACTCTGCATTTAAATATGGTAAAAGACTGTCAAACCCCTGCCAATAAAATTGCACTCGCATGAATTGAAAAAAGGAAGCAGTTAATTTTGTTGTTCTCAGTAGGGTGGTGAAAAGATGACAGAAAAGTCATTAATTTCTTTTATACAGCCAAATCGAAGCTTATGATTCTGCTTTTCTACACGGTGTCCCGTAAGTGGTTTTTTGATACCCGAAGACTATGGATTAGTCATACTTACATGAGCAAAAAATTGTATGGGTGAGGGGAGGAATTCTAATGGTTTGCGGGACTTAAAGATATTTGGGGTATGTTTTTATATGTAGATCATCCTGTAACTTCTGAACGTTTTTCATATTGGATTTAAGAAGCCCAAAACCTTAGCTTTAAAATGACCTATCACAATATGTATCGAAAATGTAATTTTTTTTTCACTTTTTCTTAAGCATATCTACCGAAAATAGCTGAAAAAGGTCATTTCCAAAAGATAATTGCCTACTTTCTGGCGCTTATTGAACTTTTTAGACTATTGGAAAGGTCCAACGATTTTATCTATCTACTAAAGTTTAACTCATCATCACAGGGTGTAACGTTCAGAAGTTACAGGGTGATCTATAAATATATACCCAAATATCTTTAAATCCCGTTATCTCGGAAACCGTTAGGGTCCCCCCCCCCTCACCCGGACAATTTTTTGCTGGGCTAAGTATAACCTATTCGGGTATCACACCACTTACGGGACACCCTGTATATTGCTAAAAACGTCTTTGAAATCAACTATCAGCTAAGGGTGAAATTGATTGAATGTCTAATAAGTTCACCAACTACAGAAGGGGGGCGATTTATAATAAAAACTGTATTTTAATGAACTGTAGGCAATTTGGTTCCGGTTCTGATGTGATCTTACAGTTTGTGATTAGAGGCGGTTTTCAATATTTTATATACATACATATTTATATATTTTATCACAGCACACCGAATGATATGAGCAGGCGTTTAGTCGCAGTACAATTTCGATTGATTTTGAGAAAAGCATTCAATACAAAACCTACATGTTCCTAAAATTAGATTGCCTCATAACAATCCAGCAAGCAGATATACCCGAACTCTACATACATGGAAACGCACAGTATCTAAAATACGAACAGACTATTATGCAAATTTTATGTTAGATAATAAATTTTCGTACAAGTTCGAATCTATTTTTTTTTTTCAGTAAGAATCTGGTTCACTTTAAGTCACAAACCTAATTTTTTTTTTCTACTAACTCAAGACAAAAGTAATAATAAAAATAAATCCTGAAACGATTTAATAATAAATTTCCTTCCTAAAAAATTCCAATTTTATATTAAGGAAATTACTTTTGAGTTTTCGTGTCATTGCCACCTTGGTTGGTTGACTGAAAATTTTGTGTTTATATCTTGAGTTATTTTACAGGTGGGTTGTTGGCATCTGTTAAATTAATTTTATATTTTAGCGCAATTATTCAATATGGGCTTTGTTGAAACATTTCCTTACGTTTAAAACACACAAAAAACAAAAACCTAATTTCAAGGATTCTGTTTTTGTCTTTGGCAAAAAGAATAATTTTTCTTTTAATTGTTTCTCTAAATTACAAATAAAATTCCAATTATTTCTATCTAGCCAATTTAAATCACGAGTCGCCTCTATACATGTTATTATCTGATAGGACTGGGATTATTTAAAAATAGATTGAAGCGCGCAACTTATTGTCGGTAGTGTGCCTAATATATGTATGTATATAAAAAACGCCTGTATAGTATATATGTATGTACATATATTATTTTGCTCTGAATATTCGTATAATAGGTATATACCTAGATATATGTATGTATATTCCTTTCTATAGTCTCATTAAAATTGTTCGAGTAAAAGTGATTACGTTAATCTAAAAATAGATTTTAGCTGCTTGAAATTGTACAAAATGAAAAAAAAAGTATTCATGCACAACAATTAACGTAATAAATATTTCTGTGCAGTATGTATATGTGTATATATGTGTATTTCCGATCATGTTGTTCTAACATAAATCACTGTAATTAAATTAAAATCCTGGGAATTTTTCATCGGTGTGAAAATTTTCAGATAAATATCTTTACTTTCTGTCTATAAATTATATTTCCCCGTTTTTCATTTAGAAAATTATAAAATGAACGATGTAAACAAAAGAATTAATTTTTCACTCTTTTTGTTTTTTTTTTTTATAGAATTTTATAGAATTAGTTGGAGAGTTGATGTCATCAATACAAATATTATTTCAAGGATTTTTCTGAATAAAATATTATGTAGAGTGAGTCAAATAGAAAAACGAAGCAATCTTCTTTTTCAAGGCACACACTACTATTATTTTACCCTAATTTTATTAAGATGATATAACAAGTATTTCGAAGTATGCATTGTTATTTGTATTATTTGTCGTAGCGACTTCCACTGTACGCTTTTAACTATATATGACAAGAAAACATCAAAACAATTGTTTGACGTTTCATATATTCTTCATCAGGCTAGAGAACTTCAAAGTTGTCGATCTGACATTTTTGCTTTCGTTTATTCCCCTAGGAATAGTATTTCTGGGTACTTCAAATCAAGAGATTGTTTTTTTTTACTCCTTAAAATGATTCGGTACTAAGAGTAGCAATAATGTAGCCTCGGTAATTCAATTAGTAAGTGCTCTGACTGACATCCGAGGGCTAGGCCATGGGTTCGATACTCAACTCGAGCGCCCTTCCTCCTACTTAATTTCCTTTCGAGCTTTATAGCTTCTACTAATTAGCAGATTAGCGCAATGAGTTACCTTGGCTTTCGTACTTGGGACCTTTTGATGTCATTAATTTGTTTACTCTTTCATCTATAGCCCATATCGTGAGCTTAGTTGACAAAAGGTAAAATGGAGCATACATTTGAGTGAAAATACTTATTTATTATAATGGGTTTGATTGTCAAAATGAGGGGCTATAGGAGCTAGAGGTCTACCTACATTGTTCATGGTCTCATGGTAGTAAACATTGGCTAAATATAGTGAAGTAGTTACTATATTAGAAAGGTGATAGATTTTTATTTTAAAAAATTTTGGTACATACAATCTGTTTTTAACTAAAATTTTTTGTTTCTTTTACGATTCTTTCGTACTTTTTAATATTATAAGAAAACGTAAAAGAAATTTTCCGAGTTACTAAACATTAACGAAATTTCATCAGTAAGATACCATTGTACTCCGAGATACTGAACGAATAGTCAATCTAGCTTCCTTGTCAGTCTGTTGAAGAATGAGCTGAATAAGGATATTTCTTGATAAAATAATATGGCTCTAAAAGATATGGTCACTCTGTGGCTCATTGTTTTCTATTAACGTTTTACCAAATTATTTCTAAATGTCCATTCTCGCAGAATATTTCAACTCTTAGAGGTAAAAAGGAATCGAGAAAGAATTACGAAAATATGCTATGTAATTAATTTGACCAAAGTATGTACGTAAAACTAAGATCCGCTCATATTCATAAGATTTTTAAAATTGCAAATGTTTTTCCCTTATCTATGTCAGACACCCTTAATAAAAAAAAAAAATATTTCATTACATCGAAAAGCATTATGTTATTTTTTTTTCACCGAACTCACTTATTAAAATAATAATAATAATAATATTAAATTTAATATTGTTTTTTTTTTTTGGACTAACACAAATTCCATTCTGATTGTTTAAATGGAATAAAAATTATATTCTGGTTAGAAACATTTAAAAGAAGTAGTAAGGAACAGTTTAAAATATCACATAACCATATATGAAAATAATATTTTGAGTTTTTCAAAAAATATATGTATAAAAAAATCAAAAAAAAATTAAATTTTCTTACTAAAAATATCTCCTTCATTTTTCATAAAAATCTTAAAAATTGGAAAAAACATCGATAATTTGCTTAAAAAATATTTAAAAAAAAAAACGCGCAAATTATTAGAAAATAAAAATATTTTTCTCGTTTTTTTAGTGAAACACACAGAAATTTTCAAAAAAAAAAAAAAAGAAAAATTTCATTTCAAAAAACTATGTAAGAAAAAAAAATTGCATTCATATTAAGTAGAGTTAAGTAAATTATTAAAAATGTTTAGCAAAACTATTAAGGCTATGTAATGTTGCGTTGATAAAAAAAAAGTATTAATGCATGTATATGTGTGCGTGTGTTTGTGTTTGTGTTTGTGTGAATGTATGTTATATATGAAAATTTTAAATTGATTTTTTTGATCAAAATTATTTGAAAACGTAAATCTGATGTAAGGGGTATACTCTACGAAATTTTTGTGTTAATAACAACATTTTACTATTTTCAAATTACTGCTATTATATGTTTTTTTAACGGATTTCAAAATTCAATTTCTTCAACTTCAGTGCTAATACAACTTTTAACTGAAGATTTTGATGTTGCTATTTTACGCTGTGAGGAACTCACCGACACTGATGATGTTACAGATTTTTGTACGATTTGTGTTGAATCCTGTTGTACACTTTTTTGTACACTCTGTTCGACACTTTGTTCAACTTTACGTTGGCTGCTTACAGCTTGTTCAATTGCACCAGTTGATGTTTTTTCAACGCTAACCTATAAAAAAAAAAATTTCAGAAAGACAAGTAAAACAAAAAATATTAATTTTAGCTATCAGAAAAAATTACTAAATTAATAATATTTCAAAAAATAAAAAATATTTATTGTAAACTAACGGACAGATTTCTCAACTTAAAAGTTTTTTTTTTTTTTTAATTCTTACATATGACCATCCACCTTGCGAAAGTAGGTAACTTATTAAAAGATTATTCCATGAAATCAGGTCAATAATTAATTGATTAGGTCATTAAAGCAACATAATTACTATTTTTTGTTTTTTTTTTATAAACCTCAAGAGTTACCCTTCAGTGCCTTGGATGGCCTTAGGGAATACGAAGAGAGTCGTCATTAAAGCCTGGCCGAAATTTAATTTTTCAGTACACTAAAATCAATATATTTATCATATTATTATTGTATTAGGCTACACCGATTACAAAAAATTTCATATAAAAACATAATTTGCTGCTAAAAATAGCAGAACAGCTTGGTAGGACGTCCCTAACTATGCCAAAAGAGTAGGACGGTTTAAATTGAATTAGTCTGAAACCTTCTGTAGCTTTCCGTATCTACAGTTATGATGCTGTCAGCTATCAGTATATACTCGGCTAATGCTGACTTAAAAGAGCATGTACGTTTTTATTATATTCTATAGAAAAAAGGACACTCTAAGCTTGAAATTGAAACAGCAGTTACATTTTTAGAAATATGTAGCAGTTCAGCAACTTGAACAGTTATTCGCTTTTCAAAAATGATATATATGCAATGATTTTAGAATATATACAAATATGTTTGCATAAAAAGTCTAATAACAGCCAAATTATATATAAGTACGTCCCAAATATTTATATATACGCACTTTTTGAGGCTTTTACAAATACACATACATACATTAAGCTAACAAAAATAAAAAAGTATTACATAATTTTATATCATACCTCCTTTGAGCTTTCTTCCATTGATGTTGAACTTTTCGATACACCAGTTCCAGAGTTGGCTTCAGCTACCTCCATCTTATTACCTTCTACTCTTCGACAATGTAGAGCAGAAGAATGTTGAAAAAGGGGCTTAGAATAGTCTTCTCGCTTTTAATAAATCACAAACACCTGTAAGATAAATCGAGTAAAGAAATTAATAAAAAACAAAAATTATCTATCAACATGATAGTAAAATATCAGAACATTTTACAAAATACAAATATCAATTGGAGAGAGAAACATAAGAGCGTCAATCTCTCTATAAATAAATAATTTCATATTATCAGGATTGGATTAGAAACAATTGTCTGAACGTCTCAATTAATTTAAGTTTTAATCTGGTTCTAACTCTCAAACTGAAGGATATCGAATAAACAAACAATTGAGCTTCCGAAATATCAAAGTTCTAGCCAAAGATTTATGCAATCGCAGCCAGTTGATTTAATTCCACAAAAATAAAAGTTCTAAGAGAAACATTAGTCGTTGCGTTGCATGTAAAAAAAAAAACATAAAACGGAATAGCGATATTAGACAAGTGAAGGCAGTTAGGTCAACTCGGAAATAATAAAGATCGGCGAAGGAATTTCCCAACTATGCCAGTGAACGTATATATATTTTTTTTTTTCAAAATTCTCTTGATGGTAACACAGATAAGGGTGAGAAGTTATAGTTTTAATGTCTTATAAGCAAGACTTTTTCAAACTGATTTCGAACTGATTTCGAACTATCTCATCACCAACTTGACAGAACTGCTACCCCACAGAGTATAACCTGTTTAAATGATAAGATCATTGGTCTAAGGAATTTATCACGATTAGCATCGCAAATAAAGCTTGAAACGGTACTAAACCCAATATCATCCCAACTAGAAAAATTCCTGACTCCCCAACAAGTAATTGAACAAGGATAAACGTTATCCAGTGTTTAAAATTACAAAAATCAAAAAAACTTCTATTGCAATAGACAGAAATCACTAAAGAGAACAGAATATCATTCCAGCTGTTAATTAGCAATTATCTAGGAGCTCCTAGAAGCTCCTAGTGCGATTGTAGTAAATACTAGATTTGTAATACTTAGATAAACTAACCTGAAGATTTTCAGGTCTCCGTGAATACTAACGTCGAAGAATAACTGGGTTTTAATGAATCCAACGATTTTTTAGGGAAAATAAGGTGAAATTAATCGAAAAAAAAAATCAAAAGCACTCCAGACATTCAGTCTTCATTTTGATTTTATTATTAACACCAACATTTGTGTCTTTGCAAATACAGAAGAATCCGGACTTATTCCGAAAACAAAGCCGGTCGACAATTGGATAGTCGAGGGGAGGGCCTTTCAAGGCACGCACGGTACCTAATTAGCTGGTGAAACTTTAATAAATATAAAATAAGTAAAAAACGAGTTTTCAAACAAAACTGAGGCCAAGCCGCATGAAAAAGTAGAAAATAAACTTTTCTTCACACACAGAGGTGGACTCAGATTTTTTTATTAGGACATTTCTCTTGAATATTCTTTCTCCTCATGAATGAAATCACTTATTACCTCTGATTGATCATACTGAAATATATCGGTGATTGTCAGCGAATAAAATCTGAGTCCACCTCTGTGCGTGAAGAAAAGTTTATTTTCTACTTTTTCATGTGGCTTGGCCTCAGTTTTGTTTGAAAACTCATTTTTCACTTATTTTATTTTCTGCCTTTTTCACGTTAACTAAATTGTTATTACGTGCTGCTTGGAGATATTTTAAAATAATTTTTAGAAAACAAAAATTTTTCGAGTATCAATTCGTTGAAGTACTGCAAGGGTTTTCTGAAATTCAAATTATGTTTTAAACAGCGCTTTTTAGCTGTATTCCATCTTGATCCCATATAACATGAATTTTCCCGATTTTCCATGTTTTCCACAGACTTTTAATATTACTATGAATTTTTTTTAAAAATTTACATGAATTTTCCTCGATTTTTCATGCAAGTTTTCATGATTGTTGAAGGGAAATTATTGATGCCAATAGGACGGGGAAAAAATGATTCCGCATAGCTTATAAAACTTTTTTGTCGGAAAATTTTCCAGAAAAATTGGAAAATTTTGCACTTTTCCTGAAACAGATTTATCACTAATCATATCGATGACAATTTGTCCGATTATTTTCCCGCTTTTGCGGGCTTTCCACGGAGTCTTCCACAAAAGCAACTTTATGCAACTCATTTCGCTCTACAACTTTGTCTTAAGTTGCAAGACGCTTCCTTTGTCGGAAGAACTCCGGAAAAGCGTTTTACATGAATTTGATCCTGCATAATTTAGAAAACTTTTTTACCGAAAAATTTTCCGCAAAAGTCGGAAAATTTCGGAAATTTTTTTCGGAAAAATCGGAAAACTGCATTTTTTCTGAAACGGATTTATCACTAATCAAATTTGTACCAAATTTTCAAATGATTTTTCCCGACTTTCCGGGTTTTCCACCGAAATTTCCGGTTCAAATTTTGATAGATTCAATTGTCACGCGACATGAACCTGTGTGCCACATTTCAGCTCGCTGTGATGACGAAAAGTGGGTCTACGAGAGTGTCGAAAATAGTAAAAAATAAATATACAGGCAGACAAATTCGTGGGGGCTGGCCTCAAAAAGTCCTAAATAAGTGACTTCTTTTATTTGAAAATGTACATACATATGCATACTCTAGTTTTGTAATCTTTTATGGTTCGGCTTGTTACATCCCCTCCAACTAGGTTTTAAGTCCCTACAACTATAATCCATTTCGTATATACGTTCACAGTTTCATGAATGCTCTGCAAATTGACAGCAACCATCCACTTTAACACCGTTACTGTTAAGAGTTCTGTTAGGATATGCCGAGTAGTCTTCGAGGATGCCCTGAATATTTTTGCAACAAATAGGCTCCATATCTTCATTTTGAACGAAGTTCAAAGTCAGTTATTAAGTGAAATTATATTGGACGAATGAAAAAGCAAAGTCTAAGGATCCCTTTTTTTTTTATTTACGCGCGCGAAATTGTCTTACGAACTCTGAAAAATATGCATGTGCTATGAGTAGATCTTGGATGTGGATATTTAATGTGTGCCCATTAAATCTAGCTCTCTGTCGAGGCTTACTCTTGACATATTCCATCAAGCTTTAATGTCCAAATCTAAAGTCAGTTCGCTGGTTTTTCATATTCTTCAATGCGGACGTTCTGCCAAAAAACCGAAAAAGCGATTCAAACGTCATCCGTAGTTAAAAAATAGTAGGTGAAACCAACAAAAAGTTCCTTAGAATCATATCATGTATAGGAGACACATGCTAAAGACCTCCAATTGGAGCGGGTTTGAAGTAGTAAGAATTAATAAAAATCAACACAATTACAATCTTTGCAATTTTGCTTTGATGAGTGACGAAACCGTTTGTGTGTTCAGTGAGTTTCTTTTTTTCGTCCAATGTTGAAAAATTAGTGAAAACTTTCTCTCTAAGTTGGTATTATGAGCTATATGCTAAAAAATACTGTGCAATCTTGAATAACCCGGTGCACAAATGATGTTTTTAAAAAGTTAAGCCAAAGTTGATTTGCCATTAAAAGCATTTCTTGGTCGCTTAGATTTTGATTGAAAGTTTTTGAATACACCCCACTGATCTATCAATTTTTTATGATCAACAATTTCGATATTCTTGTGTTGTATAAAAAAGCCAGTAAAAAGCCAGGAATTGGATTATGACCAATTCTTTCGGTACTCTAGATGCATTCCCCGTATGTAATTTTGTACCGTCGTCGTCGTCACCCTTTGATTGGTGAAGTGGTTTAACGCATATATTTCTAGAACGGTTTTTCGGACAGCAAAAAAATTAAGCATATGATATCTAGATATGTGTCGTTCCGAGGAATTTTCTGAACAGGATCCGGATCATCTAATTTGGATCCGTTCCATCGTTCCTTTCGTAATTCAATTCAAAGAAAGGCGAGTTCAACTGATTTTTTATTCTAGAACTAACAACATAGCTTCCAATTAAAAATATAAGCATATATAATAATTGTCGTAAAAACAACGCCCCTCAGTTTCACAATTAATAAAGAAAGGGGATGGAGGCGATCCGCACTTATACGTTTCATATGCATATATAAGCTAAACTAAGTAAGACCGGACAAATATTTGTGTTGGAACTAAAATTTGCTAATGTAAAAGGATATTGCAGTCTGCAGGTATTAACCTGTAGCAGAATTCATGAAGGAGCAACCGATTTACTTTAGGAGTGAAAAGCTATCCACATTTCTACACATTGTCATTCATTCATCACTTAAGTTTATATTTACTAATTTTTTTTTTCGCATTCATCTATTTTTTTCTATATTTTGTGCCCTTTGTTACAAACATTTGCAAAGAGGTAATTTAGACTTCACTCATAAAACTACACAAATTTTATATGATACTCGCATTCCGTTGCTTCTTATATGTTCTAAGGGGAGTACGAGCAAAATTAAACAAGCACCTGGAAAATATTAAACGTATGCAATCAGCAGAAAAATGCGAAGTGTAATGTGCTCAGATCAGTAAAAAAAATTTCTGCATAAATTGGTTAAAACATAGGAATGAGGAGCGACAGCTGAATTAATTATGAAGGCGTTCCATTCATTCCTTGTATGGACCCGTTCAGAATGGACACGCTCGTTCGAGACTGACACATCTCTAATAATATCATATTCGGAAGAGCTTTTCAATATAAGGACTAATCGTTTTCACAGTATACGTAAAAGCCTAAATTTTTGAATGGTTACATCATGATCGGGTTGCCCGATTTAGTCTATTTTTAAAGTATGGCATTTACTATTTTTATAAAAACTTTGTATACATTATTTCAGCTTTCTACGTTGGTACGCTCTCAGGTAGAAATATACAGTGAAAAACGAAGTCTTTTATGGCAATCTTACGAAGGAGTTACCCGACTTGTTCCATTTTCGACTTTTATTTTTTTTAAAAAAAGGCCGTGTAAAAAATGTTAGCTTTCTAAATCATGCAAAAATTAAAATATATTTTAATATTTTGCGTGGATGTCCAATTCATTTTTCTCTACAATCATATTATTTCTATGCGTGACAAACGGAATAACAAACTTAGTATACCCTATGGTTTCATCATCTAGGGTATAATAAAAGAAAATTAAAGATATTAAAATAAATTTTAAAAAATTTAAAAAAATTTAAAAAATTATGAAAATTTACAAACTTAAGATAAATCCCGTTCTAAGAATGGGCAACTTTAGCTAGTTGATAATAAACATTATGTCACACTTGTAAAGCTATAAAATATTATCATATTATTGGAATAGAACAGATACTTTGTGCAAATGAGCGATTCAATTTACTAATTATAGATGGCCCAGTAGTAAATGAGAACAGGCTGAAGGTTATGGACATGGAAGTCAACGATAATGAATGGAATAGATTTGCCGCCGATGTAATAACTTTTTATGCGTTCATAATTTCGAGCGCTTTGGAACACTATTTCATTAAGAAATGTGCAAAAATGAAAGAACGTATTAATTGCAAAATAAAAGTATCCATATTTATCTGAAATGAAAGTTCTTCAAAAAAATTTATCCCACTGGATTCATTTGGATCCGTTATCAGGTACACCATACACGTACAGTACACGCAAATTTTAAATTTTTAATTAATTGGTTTCCAAAATTTTAAAACCGAGACGGTACAGAAAACCTCGTCAGGACGCCCTCCAAACGAGGCCAAATCCGGGGAAACCCGGACGGATGGTAGTCCTATGAATGCCTCTGAAATATAGCAAGAAATAAAAACAAAAATAAATGTGCATTCTCCAAATAGAATTGTTTGAGAATTTATAAAAGATTAATAAGAACAGCCAAGAGAATCAGACTTGTATGAAACAGTGCCAGATAAGATTGTAACAAATTGTTAACCAAGAAAGGATTAATTTCTTCATGGCTTGCTGTATTGTAGCCAAAGATTAAATCTGTATGCATAATAAAGACTTAAGTTCTGGCAAAACTTACATAAGCTATACCGTGTTCCTATACGATTTCAATATAGAACACGCGTGTTTATTTCATAAATCTCGCGCACCATAACCACCAGACCGATTTAAAACAAAAAAAAACTAAATACCTAGTAGATTTAAAAAAAAAACACTTAATATGTATACAGCGCATGAGTTTCGTTATTAAATATCAAATTAAATTAATTTGTGCTACAAAAATGTCTAACAACGTAACTTTCAAATGTTTGTGTGAAATTTTGAATTTATTCCTTTCTTTGCATTTGAGTTAAAATTAAAACAATCCTGTCACGGAGCACCACACAGTACACAGAGTGCTCTGCATGTACATACAAAAAAACGAACAAAATAGATGTGATGAAATCAAAAATTTTGGGATTTTCTTTCTTTCTTTTTTTTTCGTACACAATTTTATTTGCTAAAAATCTTTAAGAGAGATCTTAAAAATAAATTATTTTGCACATAAAAAATATTCATCCATTTCCGCAGCTGTTCAAACCCATCATTCTATGAATATCATGGAAACATGTTGGCTTCACTTCTTCTTTCATTAAGCAATCACACATAATTCATATTGTATAATTTGAGAAAAAGATTTTTTCGAGCTGATTTTTTGACTAGAGTGACCTAAAATTAATTTTATTTATTTTTCTTTTGTTTTTTTTTTTTTATATTTATTCATATAATTTTAGAAACTATGTAGTATGCAAAAAGTGAATAGATGCTACATATGCAATACGGCTTATTACAATAGCTAATGACATCACACATTTCTGGCAATACATGCATGAGCATGATTTGAATTTTGTAAGCAATTTCGGGAAAACATGTAGTCCGAACGCAACCACTAATTCTAATTTTCTAATCTTCAAAGCAGTTTTAATCTCTTTAACCAGTTGTTTATTTTGAATCTGATTTACTTCAATTATTTTATTCACCCGGATTCTATTGATTCAATATCTTCTGGGATTTATATTTAGACATTTAGTTAGTTGTTGCTGGAAGCATTTGTTGTAGTTCGAGCCATTTTTTTTTTTTTTTTGAAAAACACAAGCGTGGCTAGAGCGTTTTAATATGCTGCTGGGCTATAACTTGAATTAAATGCTCGAGCCTAATGCACCAGACACACAGCGCTCCTAATTAATAATTAACTATAGACTCATTAGACCATAATGATTCATTAGGCACCTGCAGGCACACAGCCACTTTTTTAATTAAGTTGTACTAAATATGTATCAAACTGGTTTTGATATACTTATGACAGTAAGTAAGCGAAATGGATCGAATCGACGCTATAAACTTAGTTTTTATTTATATTATTTTTCAATTTAACGATTTGGAAATGAAAAAAAAAAAAAACATTATATTAAAAATTATTATTTTGATGTTCTTCTGATCAAAATAAGAAAATTTCACTTAAGGGGTATTCTAGCCAAGAGGCCCGAATTTTAGGTGATTTTTGAAGTGCCATAAAAAAAAGGCAATCAGTATTTTTCTATCCATTTTTTTATGAGTTATTTATTAACATTGCAAGAATACAGAAAAAAATTAAAAAATTAAAAAGGTTAAAAATTCAATAATTCAAAAAATTGGCGCCTGATCATGCCCACGATTCCAACCCGCCTAGCAATCCGAAAAAAAGAAAAATAAAAAAGATTATTTGTCTAGAGTAATGTCGCTATGTCCGGAACTAGGGAAAAGTTGAAAAAAAATTCTTTTACAAAATGGCCGCTGCCTAAAAAAAAAAGCAATTTTTGTACCACTTTTTTGACTTTTTCGAATTTTTTAAAAATAGTAAAAATTGAAATTTTTGGATGCTGCTCGCTCCGGACATAGACAAGTCTATAAAGAAGACTCTCAAAAACATTTCAAGTAAATCGGTCCAGTAGAACTTGAGAAATCGTGGGCATCGTCTTGAAAAAGGCAGTTTCGAGAAAAACGCGTTTAAGGTGTAACACCACCACCACCAATTTTTTGAAAAATCGTTTTTTTTTTATTGGCTTAAAAAATAGTTTAAACCCTCTAGAATAAGAAAAAAAACCGAGTTATTGTTGAAAAGCCTCTCTATCCTCAACGTGTGACTGTTTGGTGCGGTTTATGGTCCCGCGGGGTCATTGGACCTTACTTTTTCGAAAATGAGGCTGGAGCAACAGTTACGGTGAATGAATGGATTGCGCTACCGACAGATGATTAATGATTTTTTATGTCCGGAATTGGATGGTATTGATCTGGACAACGTTTACTTTCAACAAGACGGCGCTACGTGCCATACAAGCAACGAAACCATTGATGTTTTACGGGAAAAGTTTCCGGACCGTGTTATCTCTCGAAGAGGTTATCACAATTGTGACTTAACACCTTGCGACTTCTTCCTTTGGGGCCACGTGAAAGAGATGGTCTACGCCAACAGCCCAGCGTCGATTCAAGACCTCAAAGATGGAATTCGTGAGGCTATCGACGACATAGGGCAGCCATTTCATGAAAAGGATATGGTCCTGTAGGCGTGGTCGTGGCGGTCCTTTGGCTCATGTTATTTTTCATTATTAACGGCATACCTTCCTCTTTATAATGAAATAAAGATTCGATCATTTATCTCAAAAAATGGCATTTTCTTTGAATATCAAAATAACACCTCTTATTGGAAAACCCTCTAGTTATGTACTGCTAGAACAATTTGTGTTTTTTGAGGAAAAATTATACAAAAACCCGTTAGCTATTTGAACCTTATTCCTAACTTAACCTACTTTCTATACCCTAAAGTTTCCTACAATATGTGACTAGACGTGGAGACACTAGTTGGACATGAGTTGCCGTATTAGTGGATTTGCAGAATATGTGCAAGTATTAAAGAATTTATTAGAAATATTTCCTGTGTTTATTTCAACCAGGTCAATGTTTGCCTTTTTGTGCAGTCGGGTTGTAGAATAGAACCATGGCAAATTAAAAATCATCTTTATTAGTTTGTTTTGTGTTCTCTGTAGCTTAGCTTTGTGTGTTTTCGCGCAATTGTTCCATACTGGCGCACCATAGAATAATACAGCTTGCATGACACATTTGAATATTATTAATTTATTCTCAATATTTAAGCTAGACTTCCTGTTTATAAAAGGATATAGGATTTTTGTAAGCATGTTAATTTTATGTATGGTTTGAGATATGTGGGGATTAAAGGTAAGAGTTTTATCCAGGATGATTCCTAGATATTTTACATTATTAGTCCCAAGTTATGTCATGATTATTAATTGACAGGTTTATGCTTGGCAGGTTGTCTTGTTTTCTTTTACGCGTAAAAAAACATTGCTTGCGTTTTACTATAATTCAATTTAATTTTCCATTTATGGTAGTACTCATATACTACATGGAAATTGTTTTGCAAGGACCTTAAAACATAAGTCGTATTTTCATCTGACATATAAATGGCAGTATCGTCCGCGAACAAAGAAACATGCCAATTTTCTAGAGTTGGAAAGTCAGCTGTAAAAATACTGTATAGTGTAGGCCCTAGGACAGATCCCTGGGGGACACCCGCTATTGCTCTACGGGGTTCAGAGTACCCTATATAAGTTTGAAAGAAACGGTCACTAAGGAAGTTGTTTACTAATGAAATGAGGTAGGGTGGAAACTCGAATTCAATCATTTTATAGATTAACCCTTTATTGGATGTCTAATAGGATTAAACCTGTAGATTTCTTCTGAGATAGGCTGCTTTTAATATGCTGGGTTATTCTAACCATTTCATGGGATGTGTTATGCTCGCTTCTAAATCCAAATTGTGTATGCTGAAGTATATTTTTATCCTCCATAACATCCGTAACTCTTTCTTTCATTACTTTCCTAATGATCTTAGTAGGCTAATCGTTCGATAATTTGAAGGATTGTCAGCGGATTTCCCAGGTTTTGGAATGAGTACAGTTTTGGCCATTTTCCATTTTGTAGGAAAGTACTGTAATTTTAAGCAGGCATTGATAATTTGAGTGACATAGATTAGACCTGTTCTCGGAAGATTTTTGATACAGCGATTTGATACCTCGTCAAGGCCAGGTGATTTGCGGCTTCGTGTGTTCCTAATAATCTTCTTAATTTTTTTGGGTCTTGTATAAATAATATTGGCATTGGAGGTGTTATTCTCCATAAAATTGTTAACTACTTGCATTACTTCGTTTGTAGTATCAACATTACCAAGATTCTCTGTGATTAAACAATTTTCAAAGAATTTATCATTAAACAAATCTGCATTTTCTTTTCTGATAATGAATTTCCTATTTTCATACTTCAGAACAGGTATGGTACGGTTTTTCTTTTTGCCCACTTTTGTAATATTCCAAAATGGCTTTAAAATGGCCTTGAGGATTTGTCTAGACTTCTAAGTAAACTATTCCACCTAGTATTTCTAAGCTTAGTAATTTCATACTTAATTCGTTTGTTCCAACTTAACATTTCTAAATTGTAGCATGCTAGTCTGGTTCGCTGCCATAATCTTCGCGCGTAATTTCGATGGCGAATCATATTCATGATTTCGTTCGGTAATTTGGGTTGTCGTATTTCTTGGGTTACATTTTGGGGTAATGCTCTAACAGTCGCGTTATTGATCAGGTCGGTTAGAAAGATGACCATTGCATCAATCTGCTCAGTGGTAATTATATTATTTAATGTTAGGTTCTTAATAACTGGTCGTAAATGGGAATGAGTGAAGGTTCTAAATATTTGCCAGTTGGCCCTGCTAAGGTCAAGCGTGCTTGTGTTATTTCTTAACCCGCGAGCTGATATATTTGTAAACAACACATTCACGAATACAAATTAAAATCGTTCTGCTTGAATCCGGGAAAAACTCAGGTGCATTCAGAACGATTCGGAGTCCGAAAAAAGCGATGACAGATTGAAACTAAATCGTTCGGTCCGAGAAAAAAAACGACATGGATTGAAAAAATTCATTCTGAACGAGAAAAGGAACGCAGCAAAGGATTATATTTTGGGTACATTTGGGTCATTTTAAATCATCATCACAACGTGTAACGTTCAATAGTTACAGAATGATCTATCGGGTGATGATCGGGTGTATCACCATATATATGGGACACCCTGTATAATCGTTATAAGTATTGATTGCATTACTTGGCAGGAAACATATTAGTGAAATAAACTTGCTACTCCACTTCCACGAGGAGATGCAATGGAGGAGTGTTTCTCTTTAGCAGCATCAAGACTCCTAACGTGTTAGCAGAATTTTTCATATTATGGCCAACAGAACAGGACGAACCCAATTCGCGAACATGTTCACATAGCATAGAATCACTAATACATAACGAATATTAATATCTATGTAAGCTAGAACAATCCTATTGGGACGAAAAACCAGCGGTTCGCTAGCAATCATTTGGCAGATCTTTAGAAGTATTATTCACTGATCTATCTAGAAAAATATTTAAGCAAAATAACTCAAAAGCTTCTATAGCCATCACTTGGAAGCAAACTCTTCAGAAGATTATTTGATGAACTCCAGTAGAAGTGCAAAAAGGGTTAATTTCAACTAATTTTTCACGAATCTAAACTGTGGATTTTTCCACTATTGTGCGAATTAACGAATTTCTTATTTTTAGTGTGAAGTTGAGAATCTGAATAAAATTGCGAATATTTGGCTTATTTAATCCACTTAATAAAATTTAATACCACAAATAATAATTAATGAGCAAGCGCAATCACCTTAATAATGTTCTCAGGAAGCATTCTGGAAGTCGTCCTTTTATGAGACGTAAGGATGAAGCACTGCGATGATTATTCAAAAAGCTCATTAAAACTTTTGAAATGGCATCTTGAAAGAATTTCTTCTTCCTTCCATCAACAATTAACACACTTCCTAGAGCGTTTCTTAAAAAGAGCAGTGAAGCTTTTGTCTCTGCGGACATAATGCCTATGTTAAAAAGCAATGAACTGGGATAGGAAAAAGAAGCGCTGCGACCTTCCAGGGAAGCGGTTCATCTTAGAGTGCTCCTTTTCTCAGTGGAATTAGACAGGCAAGACCGCACATAAGTAAAATCATTCGCATTGCTATTGTCATTACTGAAAGAATTTCCAAAAAAAATCCAGAAAATAGTGTTATGGCAATCAGAGATGGATCAGGAGCTGTTCAAAATGCTTAGACAACCATTGGGATACGCTTAGAGCTAGCAAAGTTCCTAAAGCGCCTATTATCATCATATTTAACATAATTTTGGATATTATATTTATGTATATACGAAGCGTAAGCATTTTGAGCTTCTTTCTTAAACTTTTATTCTTAGATTTGTTACAAGCATTACGCAATTTACGAAGGTTATCCTTGTCATCGAACCAATTAGAAGTACAATTCAATCGCCTAACCTTTCGAATAAAATAATAACAAATATAAAATAAAATAAAGACTATAAATATAAACAAGAATCAACAACTGAAACATTAAATAAAATAGATCAAAATCAATATTGCTAAACATCAATTTCAATAGTGTCACGGTAATCGCTGTAAAAACGCGATGAAATTCCGATGGGCTCTTGCAAAGCTGCAAGAAATATTTTCTTCACCAGACTTGGCGCAAATCTATACAAGTCTCATATCAGCCCTACATTAGAATATAATTTCCATATTTGGACAGGGGCTGGACATACTTCATTGTCCGCGTTAGATAAACTCCAAAAGAAGGCCCTTCATCGCTTATTGGCGATGATATATCAATAGCAACTATTTATTCCCTAGTAGAGCCCCGGCGTTATGTTAATTGTCTATATCTGTTTTATCGCTACTTCTATGGCTATTGCTCTGACAAAATCGCTAGCCTAATCCCTTGTAGAATTCTTCCTATGCGCATTAAGACAGTAGTAGGAAGAGCAAAAATACTCTCTTGTCAGAGGATTATGCTCCTGACTTGTCTAGCTGTGTGCCGTTCAATGTCGACTGACACCCTTCAGGTCTTAATGGGAGCAGCCCCGCTTGATATTGTAGCGATAGGCAAAAGCTTGTCCTACAGGATCAAGAGGGGATTCGCCTTGAGAGAAAATGACTGGGTGTCGAACGAAGCTATGCAAGGCCTCAGCAAAAGGAGAGGGAAAATGCACTGCGGCAGTGTATTAATAGCAGATGGTAGGCCAGATGGAATGAGAGTGAAAAGGGAAGAGCGATGTTTGAGTATATAAGGCAGGTGTCCTTCGTTGAAGAACATCCTGACTTTAAATTCAATCTTTGCTTGGGATTCCTTTTGACTGGCCATGGCTCCCTAAATGAGTTCTTGCATAAAAGGGGGCTGTTTGAAAGCGAGGGATGTATGTGCGGACACGGTTGCGAAGACTGGGTACACGTTCTATGTGAGTGTCCAACCTATGAGAGTTCCAGAGACTTAGACAGCATGGGTATAGTAAGAGCAGGAGAAGGATACGACGTCAGCAAGGTACTCAGCCTAACGGAGCAGCAGCAATGCATAAGCGAATATGCAAAGGAAGTCTTTAGACAAAGAAGGAGGATGCATGCTAGACAGGAAATGCCGGGAGTAGCAGAAGCGGACTAGGACATTATGCAGCATAGAATAGAGAGGGTCATCAGTCCCGGGCTTGCATGAAGCCCAACTGAAGCAGTCTTGGCTATCAAATAGCCTCGCCTACGAAAACCTGACCAGAGGTTATCTGGTACCACGGGCTCGGTTGCCCATGGAACTCTCTTCCATGCCGACATTGGTGAGGCCCATCGGGGAGTAACGTGGTGGTTGTGGTCGCCCATATCGCGGGAAGAGTGAGTGCCCTGGTGAGTGTGGGAGAATTCAGTGATCATTCATGTAAGTGAATGATTGCTGACATCTTCTCGCTGAACCAGGGCATGATCTTGGCGTGGAGTTGCGCTTAATCAACCGGGTACAGTGACCCATAGTTCGGAAGAGATGTTAGATAGGTCTCGCTCCCATCAGTGAGGGCGCCAGGCATGCACTTGGCGTCAACTGATACTTCAGAAGCAGAAATGCAACTGGAGGGCGATGGTTGACGTCACAAAATCAATCCGAGTGTGAAGAACACCGTGGGATTAAGCCATGATGGCAGGTGCTCACGTTAAACCCCCAAGGACTTTCTTCATATGCGCACCATTCGAGCTGCTACCCGAACTCACTCTCACACCCTTGAAGTCGAATTTGGCCGTACCGTGAAACTCCACGAATCCTTTATAAGCAGGACAGTACGAGTGTGGAACAGTTTGCCATCATCTGTTTTCCCCCTTAGCTGTGGGCCGCAAATATTCAAGTATAATGTATACAGTCACCTCATTGAGTCAACCCAATAATCTCCAATTCCCTACCCCTTCATCCTTTCCTGTCAAGGATGTGCTACAGCATGACAGGGTATCCCCTAAGCTTTGGCATCATAAAAAAAACAAAAAGTAAAATCTGCTCGATCTGAGCAATTAAGAAACGGTGACGTATTATTGTATATTGGCTGGCAAAGTTTTCCCTATCAAAATAGATTTTAACACGCAGAGAAATATTCGTAATATTATATATATATAAAATCTCTAAGTATATTTCCATCGCAATAAAATTTCGGAAGCAGATTTTTTAAGCTAAAATTTATTTATATTTTTTTGTTATCATTTTATGACTTGACCATGAAGCACCGGATGAACAGAATTTTGGTTGAATATTTTTGAAAGTTTTTATATGACGTGTGACAATATTTATTTTGACAGAAATTATTCCGGCGTAAAACATGAAATATACACAGTTTTACAACAAATATTTTGATTTATTGTCTTTTTTTTTTTATTAATAATAACTCGCCGTTTTTGATTTGGAAACAATATTTGCTCAATCGAAATGCCCCAGCTCCAATTTTCAATCATACATTTAAAAATTTCATGGATTTGTGTAGGAAGAAGAAACAATCGTACTACGAAGAGCTGTTGCATAAACTTGCTGCTACCTCACGGAATCGAAAAAAACTTGTGGTCTCTGGTAAAGGAGATCCGAGTTGGTAAATTTATATCAGGGAATAACCTCTTAATCTCCTGATCTCAAAAATCATTTTGAAGAACTTTTTAACCGTACAAAAGGCAAAAGATAAAAAAGTACCAGGTCCTGATTATCGAGTTCCATACGAGTTCTATCCGGTAGAATTCCTGAATAAGATGGTAACAGCTTTCAACAACATATTCGACAGTGGGAACATACCAGAAAGCTATACAAACTCAATTATCTTCCTTATCTACTATAACAAGGGTTATCCAGACCTTTCGGAAAATTATAGAAGACTCTCCTTTACGGATTTGGCTGTAAAACTTCTGACTGGTATCATCGCAAACAGCAGACAGAGCGGCACTCTTCTGCAAGCTCTATCAGCTTGGGGTCTCCACCAAAGACACGCAAATGTTAGGGGGGGGGGGGGGGGCAGTGGAAATTTTTCACCAATACGGAACTCACGCAGTGATGCTTGCTGAGCTTATTGTTAATTGGGCTATTCATCAATGATATCGATGATCACATGCATGGTGGAGTAAACATTGATGAACATGTTATTAAGAGTTCCTATACGAGAGAGAAATCAACAGAATTACAGAAAATGCTACACAAATTAGAGGAATACTGCCAAAGATGGAACCTGGTGCTTAATTTAAATAAGTCGCGGATAATGATGTTCTAAAAAGAGGGTTGGCAAAAAAGCGGCCGGAGAGAAATGGACTTGATTGTGGAGAATGCATTGAAGTCGTCAATTAATATAAATACCACGGAATCATTTTAACTCTAAAACTGGCCATGAGAAAGTACTTAAGGCTAAACGTAATAGCTTTATAAGAGATGCACATATCACTCATGTAAGTGTATTCAGCAATGTCTAGAACGCTTATGGGCTATGTGGACGGTGCAGTATTTGATGAGCCACGAATCAACCTGTTCGCAATGAACAAGCTGTGGAGGCTGTAGGGCGAAAATGTCAACGATGTTCCATCTGTGTCTACTCGTCGACGTGCTACTCACTTGGGTATCTCCAGATCATGGGTAGAATTTGGAGTTCGGAGAATCCGAGAACATTGCATCAATTACACTGTCTTAGATGCACTATTTTGTGTGGAATTAAGGACAACAGAGTTATCGATCCATATTTTTTCGAAGATGAAAGTGAGCATCCATAAACCATCTCTGGGGCGGTATTTCGGACCATCTTAAAAAAAATTTTACGTCCGGCAGTTTTTAATACTCCTGGCATATGTTCCCAAACAGATGGAGCTGTACAGCGAGAGCGATAATGGCGGCGATTCTTCGAGAACTTATCGATGACCGAATAATTTACAAATATGCAAATTTTGCTTGGCCACCTTGTTCCCCAGATTTTACGGCCCCGATTTTTTTTTTTTCGTTTTTCGAAGAAACGGTCCTACATGAACAAACTACAAAATATTCGGGAACTAAAGCAATATATTCGAATATAAATTGCAAATTTGGACCCAGAATCGTTGCACATCGTAATGCAAAACAAGTGAATTAAGCTAGGGCCGCAATTTCAGGGAACAAGGATTTTGAATACGTCAAGATTTAATCCCCGTTAAATTTACTCCCTTTCTAGGTTTAAGTCCAAATCCACACGTAATTTGGTAACAGAAAACCATGTTCGAGGTGGAGTAATTTGCGCCTAACCAATGCTTCACAATTGCAGAGCATGTGGTTTCATGAGCTTCCTGCCAGAAGCGGCAGGATGAAGTCTCAGCCAAGCTCATTTTGTTTCGGTGATACCTCAAGGGGTAATTGCGTGAAAAAAGGTCTATTACCCTCAGGAGTAGGAGTTCTTCTGTTTTTGAGCCCGATGTGTCAATAAACTTTTTTGTCTGACGAAGTCCTTGTAGCTTTTCCCAATAAAGGAACTTTTGTTTGTTCTGGCAACTAATTAGGGTAGTTTTGTTTGAGGTAACACTTTGAAGTGCCGCAAAATGGCTCTGATATGACAAAGGAAGTTTCCGCTCCTCCTTTGGCTAGGCCGTCAGTCAATTTTATTGCCTTTATGGCCGTCATGTCCCGATACCCTATTGATAATAAATTCGTTTTTTCTTGATAATTTTTTTAAGGTTGCCAGACACTCTCAGACTATCCTTGACTTAATAGTGTATGACTATAAGGCCTTGAGAGCGGCTTGACTATCCTAGAGGATATTGATGGTTGGCTCTTTTAATGCAGGCATTGACGTATTCTTTTACGGCTAATACCTCGGCCTAGAATACACAGTAGGGGTAGAGCTCCGGGTCTTAACGATATGGCATCTGGGGCCGTATACGACACTGTTCATTTTAAAACCATCTGTATACCACACCATCGATTCTTATTCGGTTTAGTTGAACGTCAATGTTGTCGGTCTGCCAAAATCACGTCGAATGGTCTTACAAAATCCAGCTTGGGTGTAATTATATCAGATATTGTCGTTATTTGCTCGAAGCATATCTGTTTTAAGATATTTAAATGACCAACCAGATCACCTCTCTTGGCAATCTGGAAGATTTTCAAATTGCACCAGAATAGAACTTCTTGATACTGCACATGGAATAGATATCTGCGATGGTCTTGGAGGAACAGTAAAATGACTTGCAGCTTATAATTTCCATACAAAGATCACAGAACTACACTACTGTAACTTTACAAATGAGCTAAGAAAAATATACCCAATATCAATTTCAACTTTGTTCTCGCCGTAGAATATAAAAAGGTAGAGGCAATATTAGATTATGAATACGAAAGGATTCAACCAATTCCAGCAACGCAGAAAAAAATACAAAGTATTAATAATATTACAATGATGTAAGAGAAATATACAGAAGAGACAAGGAGGGATTCGAAGATGACGACTTTACAAGGCGTACTGGGAATACCACGTAAGACAAAATGTGCCTTGAACTCTTGCCACGGGTTTCACTAAAATGTGAGTAAATGCAAAATAGGTTTTACTCCCTGATCCCGTTAAGATTCCAAGTTAAAATTTTTATATATGTTTTAGTGGATAATAAATATAAGGTAAAAAATAAACAAAAATAAATAAAAAATAAATAAAAAATAAATAAAATAAAGTACTTCTTCCAGGATATTCAAGGACAAAGAATAAAATCGTTATCCTTGACATCCTTTTTCACATATATTTTTCATAAGCTATTTTTCAAGATAACTTCAATTTCTCTACCTTTCAAATGAGCCATATACTTTCCTGTCCCAGCATGAATAGTAAAATATATATGAATTTTTAAAGAAAGTCTGGACAGCATAACTCGCGAAATAAGAATTGTATATGGGGAAAATTTTGCATTTGTATTTTTTTTTCACACACGCTCAAAGTATGTAAAATTTCAAAAAAATTGGTGCTAGTCATGTCACACTTTGTGTGATTTTTGATCGATTTACTATGGAATGACCCATGAAGAGTTCTTTCATCAATATATCGAACAAATTTTGAAATTTTCTTTTATGGGAGCTGAATGAATAACAAAAAACAAAATTAATCAAACGACGTTGACATATCTAAACAAAAAACAAATAAAAATTAGAATTAAAAGAAAATTATCAAAGAAAAAAATTAGTATGAGGCCCTTGATTTCTTATAATCGCACAATTTGTCTGAAATTGAATATACTTTTCCAATGAACTTTACTTTAAAGACGAGAAATTGTCCACATATTTAGTATCTAACGTTTCTTTGAAATAAATCGAAAAAAAATGGGAATTTGGTTTTGTTTGTACATTTTCACATTTTGTTGTTTTTGTGTAATGGAACATTTATTGCTTTTGCGAGGATAATTTCTTGGAATGGCATGGCGCGAAAATGTTCCTTAGCTAAGCATCCGTTTGCTACTTAAATGTCTTTCTATGAAACATCTAGTTTTGCCAAAAAAAATCTGTTTTTTTTTAAGAAATATTTTGTGATACGTCAATTTTGAGGATGAAGACTTCATTTATTATATCGAAAATGCGAGTTTTCTAGAAACAATTAATAACGGGCGAAAGACTAAAATAGACCTTTGATATGCAAAAAAAAACAATCAAATAGAAAATTGGTTTTCAAGATATTGTAGATATTTGTATACGGGGTGTAGTAGCTTATCAACCAGGATTTTGATAAGTTTCTGAACAAATCTTTTTAAATACCACACGAGCACAAAACTTACTTGACGCTTGGCATAGTCGACTTAAAAAAGTTTTTTCAAGTGAATCTCATGTTGGATTGGCTCTTTCATTATCTGAAATTTATCTGCAAAATATGGGCACTATTTCCATAATATATATAGAATGTAGAATAATGATGACAACAGATATACAAAATATATAAAAATAAAAAGTGCATTGAGAAAAACATAAAAAGTGCAGACCACACGATCAGAAAAATTTCATTGGAAATTTTTCCTTTTCGCAAGAGAAGTTAATTTCGTAGATTACCCCCAAGCACGGGTAAGAGCTGTTTGGCTTGTCTGGCCTTCGGCACCCCCGCAAGCTAAATACTCTTGGATCTGCCCTGTTATCTACTGATGAGCTATGAGAAGTTTACCTCACTTGGACCCTGATATGCTTCATAGTTATAAAGTGGACAGGAAGGTTTCGGTGAGAGGTTTTTTTCAATTTAGCAGGATGATTAGCACATTATTTGGACGCCTTGGCATCCGTGCTTGGATCTTTCGTCCACCTATCTTAGAAAAGCTAAGTTGCTAGGTTGTTTAATATTAATGCTCCTGAAACCCCGGGTTTTCGAGTACCCGGTTCTTATCCGGGTACCCGGGTTTTGCGGGTAAAAGTCGGGTTGTTAGGAATCGATTCTTTGTAGTCGGGTAGTGAGGAATCGATTCCTTCGAATCGGGTATTGAAAAATTAATTTGGTTAATTAATATAGCAAATCAAGTATAGCGCGATTCGGGTAGTAAAATTAAATTATTTTATTATGATTGAATTCACGAATTCAATAATGTACCGGAGTATTTAAAAATTAAGAACCAATTGCATCCGGATATTCGGAATCGAGAATCAATTATATCCAGATACCCGGGTAACCTGAAATTGGGTACCCGGATATCCGAGTAAACTTGGAATCGAAAATCTTGGAATCGAGTCGCCGGTGACAAACCGGAACATTAATTAATATCGTGGATGTCTCAAAAGTGGATGACCAAATGAAGGGAGATGATGGAGGAGGTTATGAACAATAAAAATAAATGTCGTTATCCAATTGTTGATGGCTCAAAATTTATAGTAATTTTTTAGTTTTTCTCTTAAATTAAAAATTAATTTAAAAAAAAATAATGAGTTCTTTGGCTCTAACTATTATCCTGAAGAGGTGCGTGCATCTTTAAAGTATTCTCATAAAATTTGGTATTAATTCTGCGGCCTAAAAAAAAACCAAAATTAACAGAATATTTTAATAATTTCAGTTCATTTTAAGTGACGCTGACGAAAAAACATGTACTACACATAGGCGGATGGTATAGATTGTATTTTGCAAAGGGATTTTTCCATCCATACACCATGTGGAACACGTGCAAACATTTTACCCACTAAGGCTGACTACAACAAAAGAGCGGAATTTTGCCAGGAATTGCTATCAACAGCATAGTCCCCCATATAAACACTATTTTACGATTATTATCGTGAAAACACTACCTATTCAAATGGCAAAAAAAAACTCCTCACTTCCGAATGTAAAACAAGCATTTCCATTACATGAGTCAGGATTGAAGAAACAACTGCTATTGTCCTTGCTATGATGAAAGACCTGCAGCTATGAAGATTTTTTCACATGATTTAAAAAAAAAGACAAAAAAAAGAAGAGAAATCGACGAGTGTTCTGCAGGCAACAATCAATGCTTAGAAATAGTAGAACATAATATTTTGCAGATAATTAAGATGAAAGTGGAATAAATTTGGGTGAAAATAATGGAATTTGATGAAGAGATTTTACAACTATCCACCCAAACTTTTTAATAGAACTTCTATTTCGAACATTTAAATTTTGATTCGAAAGTCCCGCAAAAAGTATTGCCACTAACTACTACTACTGGCCTGATTATATTACAGTCGATTACAGTTTACAATTTGAAATTTTTTAATATATCAAGTACCCTTCCCCACCCTTATCTGTATTCTATCAGTACTGTCTTAACGTATCGGCACGATTACAGGTACAGGTACCAGGGGCTATCAGCCAGCATTTAAAAATGTTTATTACAATGAAATGTACAATAATATTCGAGTATGTTGTTAAGGCAGTCCTATACCCTATACGAGTACAACCCGTAAGGTGAACTGTTTTATTCTCATTATAAAAAGGTATGCCTAAACAGTAAGTCCATTTCATATGATCGTACAATATCTAACAACAATTAATACTTCAAAGTATAAAACAAATTAAAAAGAATAATTTGTCCACAAAATAATCTTTCACCATATACACACTTATAATTTCCAGGGTGATATAATTTTCAAATAATTTTTCTCTCCATTTCCGGTAATTACGAAACCATTTTCCCTAAATAAAAAAATATTTCATCTACCATTATTCTCTACATATTCATAATGAAAAAAAAAAATCAAAATTCAAATAAAAAATACTCCGCAATAATTATAAATCTCTCAGTCACACACAGCACACTTTGTATGAGGCGACAGTTTTTTTTTTTTAACAAGATTATAATATTTTTGAATATACTTTTTTCTAATTTATTACCTATCTCTACGAATCGGACCACAGAATGTTAATAAAAAAAAAAACAGATGTCCTTGATTTTCTTTTCTTATACAATTTTTTTTTTGCTACATTGCGAACAAAAATAAATGAAAAAGAAACGAAAAAATAATAGGAAATAAAAAATTAAATTTTTATCTCTTAAATGAAAATTAATTAATTGTTCCGAATTTGAATGTAAAATGATCAGGTCACTTTTAAACTTTTTATTCTAAGAAATTCGTCACACTTAAATTCTTATTATTACTATTTTCCTTTAGGTTCTTTTTGTTTTTTTCTTCCATTTAAACGAAAAACAAACACTTGACTAATTTATTTTTAGATAATAATATTTTTTAATTAATTTAATTTTGAATAAAGTAAAAAAAAAAGGGAGTGGAAATTATTTTTAAAGCGTTTCTTTTTTTTTAAATAAAAATTTGATTTGATTTTAATTTTATAATGTATTATGATTTAAGAAAACCTTTCACTATTTTTTTATTATTATTATTATTATTATTATCTATGCTTTACTTTTGAATATTAAAATTTTATTTATAAATTTTTTTATCATATTTTGTCGCTTAATTTTCAACTCAATCAGCAATCGATACATAGATATATATATATATATATATTCATAAATATATAATAATATGTTTCTTTCACTATAAAATGAACAAACTTTTTAAACACCGGAAGTATATACACCTGAATCAAAAAATAATATTCAACACTAATTTCCATGCAGAAAAAATAATCACCTTGTTTTGTTTTTCTATAATTAATCGAACTTTCTTTATAAAAATTTTCTTCAAACCCAAACAAACAAAAAATTTTCAATCTTCCCCCAGTTCAAAACACAATATGTGATCCAACTGATCTGAGAGTTTCGTTTCGTTAAGCGTCCAACCCTAGACTCATTTCAAAAATTTTCATTCAGTAGTGAATTCAGTAGGTTTTTCATTTATTTATTTTTTCCAACATTTTTTTTTGCTTCTACTTTCATTTTCTTTTTTTAACTTAACTTCAAAATTGTTTTTGTTTTTTATAGTTTACTTTCAAAAAAAAGTCTATTTCATGATCGTTCTTACTCATAGCATTTTCTATGATTAGATAGAGAAAGAGTTTTGTTTTTTTTTTTTATATATTCTAGGGGCGGCTAAATACAAGAAGAGTTGTTGAAATTGGCGTAACATTTTAGTCGATATGCATATCTCTCTCTATATAATTTTCGACATTCATACATGTTACATTCAAATTAGTTCGAATTTCCCAGCTCGCCGTGGAAAACTATGTATGCGTGTATACCACCTAACTATAGGCCTCCAAGAAAATTTTCTTAATATATACGACAAAGATATTTAGAGGGAGAATCTTAAGATTGTTTTGTATATGATCTGCTGCTTGCTGGTGGTTTCATTATTTACTTTGCTTTAAAACACTCGGACGTGCATGCGTGCAAGCGTGCGTGTGTGAATTTTAATTCATTTTGTTTTTTATTGCTTTGTATATATTACATACATACATACATAGGTACTACATATGAATTTTTTTTTTTTCAATTTTCTGAGACCAGAACCGAAAAAGCTGAAATTTTTCTATTTTCGTAACAACAGATTGTTTTCGCCCTCCTCCATTAGTTAGTAAATGCATAGTAAATGAGGCGCCTCAAATCGAAAAAAAAAATATCATTCTTACTGCACACATACACATAAATATGCACATATACCTATTTTTGAAGGAATATTTTATTGTTGGACAGCTCACAAGTAGATATGAGATCATTTCCTAAGACTGAAAATCTTTTATATAGGGGCTTATAAAGAAAAACATAATTTCAATGTAAAAAGGTCTGTAGAAATGTTCCTTGCCTTATAATTATTGCAATTACAGTCGAAAAGCTCTGTAAATTGAAATAGCAGATGCCAGTGAAATCAATGGTTTGGGGGGGGGGGGGGGGGGGGGAATATTCGAGTTAAAGAGTTTTTATTAAAAATGTTCCTGTTCTTTGAATGTGCTTAACTTTTTTTTTTACTTTACCATCCAGTAGTAAATTGTTCAACATCAGTAGTCAAAAACAAATTATTGACTGCATTGCATATACTGTGCAATCATAAAAATTTTGAGTTTTTCAAAAACCTGGAAAAATTTTCCTTCCAGGCCACCAAACTTCTAATTCCGGCCAAAACATACCCAATTTCTGGCCAAGTTTAAATTTAATGAGAATTATAAACAGCAACGATCAACGATCATCCATTGGATCCGATCCCCTCCGATTTCGATGAAACTTTCAGAATTAGTTAGGATTAGTATTAAAAAATTTCGGACCCTGTATTTTTGAGGCCATTCCCTTTAACTCGTACACGAATTTGTCTATATATTTCTTTTTTACTATCATCACAGCGAGCTGAAATTTGGCACACAGGTTCATGTCGCGCGAAAATTGAATCTATCAAAATTTGAACTGGAAATTTCCATGGAAAACCCGGAAAATCGGGAAAAATCATTTGAAAATTTTGTACAAATTTTATTAGTGATTAATCCGTTTCAGGAAAAATGCAGAGTTCTCCGATTTTCCCGAAAAAAAATTCCGGATTTTCCGACTTTTCTGGAAAATTTTCCGGTAAAAAAGTTTTCTAAATTATGCAGGATCAAGTTCCCTATCAACTGGCATCATTACTTTCTTCCGACAATGGTGAAAACTTGCAGAATCGAGGAAAATTCATGTAAAATTCTTTTCCGGAGTTTTTCAGAGCAAGGAAGCGTTTGAGCGTTTTGCAACCTAAGACAAAGTTATAGAGCGAAATGAGTTGTATAAAGTTTCTTTTGTGGAAAACTCTGTGGAAAACCCGGAAAAGCGGGAAAATCATCGGACAAATTTTCATCGATATGATTAGTGATAAATCTGTTTCCGGAAAAATGCAGAATTTTCCAATTTTTCCGGAAAATTTTCCGGAATTTTCCAACTTTTCCGGAAAATTTTCCGACAAAAATGTTTTATAAGCTATGCGGAATCATTTCTTTTCCGTCCTACTGGTATCAATACTTTCTCTTCAACAATAATGAAAACTTGCATGAAAAATCAAGGAAAATTCATGTAAATTTTTAAAAAAAATTCATAGTAATAGGAAAAGTCTGTGGAAAACATGGAAAGCAGCACATAATAACTAATTAGTTAACGTGAAAAAGGCAGAAAATAAAATAAGTGAAAAATGAGTTTTCAAACAAAACTGAGGCCAAGCCACATGAAAAAGTAGAAAATAAACTTTTCTTCACGCACAGAGGTGGACTCAGATTTTATTCGCTGACAATCACCGATATATATCAGTATGATCAATCAGAGGTAATAAGTGATTTGATTCATGAAGAGAAAGAATATTCAAGAGAAATGTCCTAATAAAAAAATCTGAGTCCGCCTCTGTGTGTGAAGAAAAGTTTATTTTCTACTTTTTCATGTGGCTTGGCCTCAGTTTTGTTTGATAACTCGTTTTTTACTTATTTTATTTTGTTTAGCCTGTCGAACTCAGGTTTTGGATACAGGGTGACTTAAATTTTAATGTTTTCACGTGTGAACGCTTTGCAAAGAAATTAAAAAAAGATAAAAAAAAAAAATAAGAAATATTGAAAATAATTAATTTTGGATTTTTGACACCCTCTGGAAGAGAGAAATGCTCTAATATTAAATACATAACATATCAAGAATTTGCGGATAAATTTTTTTTTAATAGCGTCTGCAAAATTTCATATGAAATTTTAGAATTTGCTCCAAAAAAAATATTTTTTTTTTATTATTATTATTTTTGGAAATATGTATTTAAAAACTATTATAATAATAGTTTATAATTTTTTTTTTATTACAAAACTAGTATTCTTTAACACAAACACAATTGTCATTTACAGGTATAAAACTGTGATACTTTTGAGTATCTTCTATTTTGCCTTGACACGATTGTGTTTTTTTTTAATTTTTCTTTCATTTTAACTATTTTGCAATCAAAATTGAACTATGTAGGTACTTCTGTTTGAACTTATATTGAAATGATATCATATTAATTATTGCATAACATTCTCAGACGCGTATCTAGGTTTGAGCATTTGGAGGAGCAAGCATATTAAAAAAAAGGCATAAAAATAAATTTTATTTCATATTTTGAAAAAAAAAAAATTAACTAAATAAAATAAAAAATAGACCTCCAGCTTTAATGCGTGTTTGGGACCGTTGTCTTCTATTTTAGTAGAATCCGCAATTGGTAAAAATTTATAGTTTTCTAAATTTTTTTAAATGCTAATGTGCTCAAGTTCACCTAAATTAGTTTTAAATTTAATGACATTCGTACTTTAGCTTAAGTACTTACTTAAATATAGGAACCTTTAAAGAAAATTAGAAATATTGTAAAATTTTACACATGACGCCAAAGGATAATACTTTTTGCGAATTCTATATAAATACACAAGGGCTACGCGTTCGTTCGTACTTATAAAAATACACTAAAATCAGATCTAAGTGACTGCATTAATATTACAAGCGAATTCCAGACGTCAATTAAGTTGGGACCGCCATTTCATGGTAGAAAAGTTTTGAATACGTCAAAATTTAGGGCTTAATTAGGGCTAATTAATGCCACTTCCACGAATTTAATGCTCTTGTATTTTTCAAAAAAATTCATGGATAATCCAACTTTATTAAAAGTTAGGACCACCACTACTGAGAATAGGTTAAATAGTATTGCCACAATAATGCGCACTGTACAATAGTTTAGGGCTCAATTAGGGCTAATTTAATACCACTTCCACGAATTTAATGCTCTAGAACTTTTAAAAAAAAACCATGGATAATCCAACTTTTTCAGTAGTAGTTGTCTTAACTTTTAATAAAGTTGGATTATCCATGGATTTTTTTAAAAAGTATTAAAGCATTAAATTCGGGGGAGTGGCATTAAATTAGCCCTAATTGAGCCATAATGTATTTTTACATTTTGGATAGTTCCAATGAACCTACGTTCGATAAAAAACTTGATTTTATGGAAAAAAATTATTAATTAATATTTTGATGATTAAGAACGGCGATAAGTTTCGAAGCATATAAATTGTCAATGATAAAGCATCAATTCAAAAATCGATGTAAAACATCACACAAGAAGAAGACACACAGCTGTTTACTGCGTGGTCGATGCCACTCTGCAACTCACACAACCTCGACAATGAGGTGGTGCCATATCAAAATAATTTAATGATGTAACGAATAAACGACTCATGAAAATTTGGTCTTTCGATACTTCATGCAATAGAAAGCATTTTACATCTTTCTTATAAATTTCCTGTACAAAAATTGCAAATAACAACGAAATCCGATAAAGATGCTATCCAACAGAGAATGAAAGAAATCCAAGAACGATTTAGAAGTGAATCACTAATAATGGTAACAGTAGAAAGCGATTTTATTCTGTCTGCATCCATTACTGGAATAGATTTAAAATCATACTTGAGGTATTATCATAATATTAACATTGAAAAATTTCAAAAATACGCAACAAAGAAGTCCAGTTATATAAATGACATATCCAATGTCTCCCACGAACCATAAAATGCTCCATCATGGTTCTGAAGTAAATTCGAATGCTCTGCTTCCAATAAAATAGCTCTCCGAAGAAGCTGCGGAAGCTCGAAGCAAACATTTGAGTGCATACAAGCTCAATTATTCAAAAAAAAAATTCACGAGAAGCCAGTAACTTAGATATTTTAGATAGGCTGCTTAGAACCCGGAAACGCCGACATTAATATTGATGAAAAAGAAATTTGAATAAATCGTAGTATTTATTGTTAAAAAAATCTTCAAAATGCGTTAAAACAGTTTTTGTATGAATGAAACAAATACCATAGATCCATTTTACAATAAAAAATTATTTTGGCAATTTTTGGATCAAATACCCCACTGCGCGACGAACTTTCATGACATACGGGCATTCATATATGGTATCAAAAAACTTGGTCTACCAATTCTAGCTTTTTTACTTGTTTTTAATAAATGTCGTGAAAATGCAAAACTCGACATTCAATTCTAAAATGGCCGCCATTTGATAATTTTCATTGAAGCAAAACAAAAACTCCATGCCGTTCTGAAGTTTATCATCCTGATTAACAATCTTTTTGTTTCTTTTTTTGCTTCCGACAATTTTCAGAGGAGTAGAACCTTCCGCCATCAGGCAAAATTTTTTTTAAGACACCTTCTTAAATTATCTAAAAATTAAAAAACAAAGATTTAGAATGTTTTATTTTAATAGAGGTGATTTGAATAAAAAAAAAATATAGGACTGATTATCGAATCTTGTTCATTGAAAAATGAAATCATGAACATCAGCAATTTTCAAGGCCACCACACTAAGATGGTCCCTTAATATGACGATATATCGACGCTGGAAAGCATAATTGTCATAACCGACCAAAATGAAACTCTTCACTAGAGCCCAACAACTTTTTCACAATCCAAAAAAAACTTCTAAACTATTTGTGATAGAGGTGCTATTTTTGGACAGCTTTTTTATACCCTAGATGAAATCTGACGGGTATACGAAGTTTGTTAATCCGTTTGTAACGCACAGATATAATCATGGTAGCGAAAAATGAATTGGACACCCACGCATAAAATTAAAAGTTATTTTAATTTTTGCATGTCCGCCTGTCCGTCCGTCTGCACGATAAATTGAGAACGCGTTCACTTAGAAGGCTAAAATTTTGCACACAGGCTTTTAAAAAAGTAGTAAGTTCAAAAATGGGCTGAATCTTTTTGCACTATATATTTGGGCACTGCCATAGAACGCATCGACATAGAGAGCTGAAATAGTGTTTTCGTAGCGATAGTAAAAAAGAAATGAACTAAATCGGGTAACCCTTTCTTGGTGTTGTCATATAAAAATGTTGGTGTCTTATATATACTGTGTAAATGATCAGTCCTAGACGTTTTTATTGTACCGAAAAGTTCTTCAGAATATGAAATCCTATGAAATTTATTATAATCATTTTTGCTGTCCGACGAGCTGTTCTAGAGATATATGCGAAAAACCACTTCAAAAATAAACTAGCGCAGATGGGTGGCCATACGAAATTACAAACAAACATTCATCTAGGGTATCGTAAGAATTGGTCTTAAACCAATTCTAGCTTTCTTATTTGTTTTTTTTTTTTAATTATATCAATAATTTGCAATAAGTTAAATTACGCTAAAGTTAGTATAAATACATGTTTTGCCACTTACAGCAATCCGTTTTTTGTTTTACGCACCTCAAGAATGCTGTATCTGAATAGCTATAATATATGGTACAAAAATATTAGTAAAAAACTTATGGCACAGACAACATACAACTAGATAAGAAAATCTTCATATAAACCCGGATCACTTTTACAAAGCTCTTTAACTTTTTATTCAACCCAATGAAAGCTATCATTGCGAAGAATTTATGTGGCATAATACAGCAAGAGAGAGAAAGAATGTTTAGAGCTTTCTATTAGAGGGCCATTAACTCATTTCAATTCGAGCGCTTTTTTGTGAGGTTTTCACATCTAGATGTATGTAAGTTGTCTCAGATTAAGGTAACTTATATATGTCGTAGACATTTGACGTAACTCAGCATTTCACGAAAAGTCTGGACACTTCATGGAGAGTAGGCAAATAGTGTAATGGTTTTGACTTAGCCACTTTTTACATTATGTGTCTGAAATTTTTAGTCGCTTCATCAAATGCTAAAAGCGTTTACGCCGATGCTGTAATAACACCCTATATAACCAAATACTAGTAGTGGGAGATGGGTGGTGGAAGGGGATGTCGCACCCAGGCTTGCGACACACACACCCACACACCACACATACACACACACCCGCATACACACACATATGCACACATACACACACATACACGCGCCGCGCCGGCCTGGGTGCGACCTCCCATTCCACCACCCATCTCCCACTACTAGTATTTGGTTATATAGGGTGTTATTACAGCATCGGCGTAAACGCTTTTAGCATTTGATGAAGCGACCATCAATTTTGTTGAAATTTTACATAAGTACTTGGAGGGGTTGTGAAAACAATAATATAAATTAAAGATTTTGCTTCTATAGTGGGTATTTCGCGAGTTATGGCATTTTGAAAATATCACAAAAATGCTGTCTTGGTCTTCTTTAAAAATTCGTATAGGGAAGATGCTGTACCTTGGTCATTTTATTTTCCACACGGACTGTAGCTACCACCTAAATAAACACATTTTTATCCGATTTGATTAATCAACAGATAACACTTAAGCTATTCTGGGAATTAGTTTGTCCGACAAATGAGCAGCTATTGCGTTTTAAAGAAAAGTCGTGAAAATATTAAATATTTTCCAGTGATAAACAATTGAAAGTGTTGGTGTTCTATTCTTTCAATATCTTTCGACTCCAACTAAGGTTAAACTTGTTTATATTTGATGTTATAAATCGTGCATCATGTGGTGAATTGCGTGTCTTAAAATATTTCACAGGCAGTTTTGTTTCTTTTACAAGGGGTATGTACCTTGGACACTTTAAACATTTTCACCCCGTACATGTAAAAAAAGCCATAGATCGGCCTTTAGGTAAAAAATAGATTAAAGATGTATATCTATAGCAATTTTTTGTTTAGTAACCTGCTTTGCGAATATTGTAATTCTTGATTGAATAAAGAGTGTTATTTAATTTAACTCTGTTGATATACCATCATTTCTACTTAGTAAATTGCAAATGTCCAAGGTACAATACCCCACTGTCAATGGTACAGCTGCATGTTGTACCTTGGACCAAAAGGACGACCTTCATATTTCCTTTCAGATATCCTGAAATATAAATGTTTAACTGCATATTCGACTATTATTGGAAATGTTATGGGTTAGACTATCTATAATAATTGGTTGCTTAAGATTTGTCAAATTAGTTTTGTCAAAAAAAAAGACTATTTCAAAAAAGGTACCAAGGTACAGCACCTTCCCCTACAGTTTTTTATTCCTGCTAGGACAGTGAAATATGTGAAAAAGGACATCTCGAATAAAGATTTTATCCTTGAATATCTTGGATGTATTTTTGATTTTATTCATTTTTTTTATCTTATATTGTCCACTAAAACATATTAAAATTTTAACTTTGATCTCAACGGGAACAAGGATTAAAAAATCAAGAAAGTTGAACAAAAATACATTTAATAATAATAATAATAATAATAATTTATTGCTAGTATTTGTACACAAGATTTACAATCTTTTTCTTAGTACGAAATAATAAGTCGGTGCTAGATAAATTAGTGTTAAAAATAAGAACTGAGCTATAAATAAAATTAATCTGCATTGGGTTTATAGTTCAGAAAAAAAAAATACATAAAAAAGTCATTTCAAAGCAAAAAAGCATATAAATTAAGTATCTACTGATTTTATAATTAGTTCAAATTTAGTTTAACTATAATATAAGAATATTCTAAATAGTTTAAATAGTTTAAATACTGCCTCTTAGCCTAGAAGAGAATAGGAACTATTATCCTATAAAGGGGTTATTTTAAGTGAGTTCGAACTTGCATTCTAAACGCATTGACGGTGTTTGCGGTTTGTACAGTAATGGGTAAATTATTCCATAGTCTGATAGACTGGACGAGATAAGAACTCTCCATAACTGATCTATGGAATCGTGGCATTATCAGGTTTCTGTTCCGCTGAGACGAAGTAAACTGGAAAAGTTCCCTGAGATATTCCGGTTTATTGGACCGTAGTATGCCGAACAGTAGAAAGAGCACTCGGTGTTTTAAAAAGGATTCCAGAGAACACCCAACTAATTGAAGCCTATATGGGGAAACATGATCAAATCGTCGCAATCTAAAAATAAATCGGATACAGTCGTTGAATGCGACCTCCATTTTACGAGCACATATACTATCAAGTTTGGGAAACACAACGCTACCAAACGAGAAATGAGGCAGAATCAACGTCTTTACTAGGACCAGACGAGTGTTACGAGGCAATATATCGGCGGAGAGCCAAAGTCTACGCAGCCCAGCATAAATTTTACCCAATCTCGCCTTAATATAATGACAGCACTTCATACTGCTGTTTAATTCTATCCCAAGATTGGTAACCTTATTCAGCATGGGTAGTGGAGAATGGTTCAGGATCACTGGTGGGACGTCAGACACATCGAAAGCATTATTGTAAAAACTTATAGAAAGTGATTTTACTGGATTAAGTTGCAGACCATTATCCATAGACCAGGCATATATTCGATCCAGATCACTATTGATGCGTGATAAGCAATCCTCGAGAAGACCTATGGGCCGACTTAGATAAACCTGAACATCATCCGCATAGAGGTGTAATTCTACATCACGAACAACTTTGGGCAAGTCATTAATGAATAAGCTGAATAACAGCGGACCCAGTATCGATCCTTGGGGAACTCCATACTGTACAGGCAAAAATGCAGAATAGACATTGCCGACCCTGACCCGCTGGCGACGCTCACTCAGAAAGCTATCCAGCATGTGCGCTGCTGAACTGCCAAATTTAAAAGACGAACAGAGCTTCTGTATAATAGTGCCATGATCTACACTATCAAAAGCCTTTGAAAAATCTAAAAGGACTAGCGTAGTGAATTTTTCACTATCCATCGCGCTTCTAATATCGGACGTTATCTTTAATAAGGCTGTTTCACAACTATGAAATGCTCGAAAGCCTGATTGCCATCGAGTTAAAAGATTATTTTTGTCCACATGCTCAAGTATTTGCTGGTACATTAATTTTTCTAGCACTTTCGAGAGAAAACAAAGTATACTGATTGGACGAAAATCAGCCGGAGAATCTGGCGTTTTCTTCTTTGCTATTGGAAGAATGTTAGCTACCTTCCAGTTGGAGGGAAATGAAGAAAAAGTGAGAGATGAATTGATTATATGAAGGATATACGGACTAATAATAGGTAGTATTAGTTTGATAAATCGAGATGGTAAGTTGTCAGGTCCAGTTGCCTCTGATCGAATTGAATTACAAGACAATAGAAGCTCAGTAATGTCTACTCCACGAAACGAAAAACTATGAATCGAGCTATTCGGAGTAATCTCAGGACTGCGCAGCGGGTTAACTTGACGAATGTTTGTGGCAGTTGGAGCGGAAAGATTTGTAAGAGTAAACGATGCATTCAGCTCGTCTGGATCGAAGTTGCATTCAGTTTTATCCTTTCCATAAACTCCGATCGAACGTAGGTTCCGCCACAGCTTTTTTGGGTCGAGGTTAGCGTCGATTTTAGAGGAATAATACTGTCGTTTGGCTTGCCTGATTGCCGTGGTAGCCTTATTACGGGCAGCTTTATACAATGTCCTTGCGTCAAATGTTCTAAGACGTTTGTAACGCTGATAGAGAAACTCACGCTCCGCGATAAGATTATGAACTCTCACTGTGAACCAGGGACAGCCATTACCAGTAGAAGATCTTGTTTTAATTGGTACGTACTTATCAAATAAGTAAGAGATTGATGACGTTAGAAACTCGACTTTATCATCCACAGAAATGTAATCAAAGATTCTCCACCATTCCAAGCCATGACATTCTTCACACAAGGACTCTGTGTCTACGCTATTATAATCGCGAAAAGAGAAACTAAGTGGGGGAGGATTCATGTTAAGTGACATGTCAAAGCTCAAGAGAAGTATATCATGGTCCAGATTACTAGGAGGGCTAATTTGATTGTGCGTAATTATTTTTTCTGCGTCGGTAACAAGGTTTAAATCAAGCATCGAAGGATTAGAGGTATTGTAGAAGGTGGGCAGGGTATTAATCGTGTTAAGATGTAGTGATTGGAGTAAATGTGAAAACTGATCAGTAACAGCATCCTGCCTACGCAAGTTAACATTGAAATCTCCACCAATAATAACATTCTCGTAACGTTGTGTTAGGTATGATATTTTATTTTCGAATTCGCGTGCATTATCGCAACTAAAACAATTAGGGGGACAATATACAGAAGCAACCAAGCATTTATCAGTAGCGGAGCTTACCTCCACACATAATAATTCGATAGGCTGCACCACTGAGGCAGTAATTATTTTAGCTCTGAGCCAGTCCCTAACAAAAATTGCTACACCACCGCCCACACGGCCTTTGCGGTCATTACGGAAAATATTAAAACCTGGAATAGAAACTAGGGACGATGGTATTATATCGTTCAGCCACGTTTCGCTGACGAGAATAATGTGTAGATTGCTAATGGAGAAAATATACCTTAATTCATCAATCTTATTGCGAATACTTCTTGTATTTAGCGTACATACATTTAAGCCTGGGGATCGATTGCAAAATACGTTAAGTAGAATCCTTATAACGTCCAGCCCAGAACAGACTCTATCCATATTCGCAAGTACAAAGCACACCGACAATGCGTCTCACCAAAATAACTTCACTCAAAACAAAGAGGGATAAGATGACTTTACAAAATCGTCTTCGCAGTAGAAGCAGCATTTTAAGAATTAATAATTACTACATGTAGGAAGAAAAAAGAAAAATTACGCAAATTCAAAAGTAAAGATAAAAAAAAATATATATATATAAAAATAAAAAGAAAAATTTAGAAATATCAAAATTATCAACTAATTAGAGAAAAACAAAAGAACAAATGTGAATAGATCTGTACATAAACACAGATATCAGCTCCAGCAATGCTCCAATAAATACGTAAATATCAGCTGAGTTCCAGAAGTTTATAATGTGACGTTTTGCAGCTGTTCAATAGTAATAATTTTAGTCTCCAAATCTCCTTCACTTCTCTTAACATGAACTAGTCCACTTCTGGTTCGCACCGAGACAAGCTTCCCCAGTTTACGGAATTTTAATGCCTCTCGGAGAATAGAATTGTTGTGAGGTGTCAGGCTCTCATTGATGTGTATCGGGCTAGGTGAAGAGAAGCCCTCAATATCGGATAGCCGGAAGCCTTTGTGTCTGCGAAATGCAGACAGAAAAGCCTTTTGCTCCAAGTTGGAGGAGAGTCTAACAACTATCGGTGTACTCAGCACCAGAGATGGCGATGGAGACTTGGATACGACACGGAAGGCATCAATATGTGGTGAAGTAGGAAACCCAATTACAGCAGCAATTCTCTTAACCATATCAATTACATTCTCTTTAGCCAATTTAGGAATTCCCCTGACTACAACATCGCTCAGACGCTGCATACGGTGTAAGTTCTCGACATGTGACTGCAAAAAGCTGTTATTATGTTGCAATTGTAGTAGAGATTGTTCACAGGCGACCACTTTATTATTAAGAGAATGAATTGCATCGTCAATTTTAGCTGATATTCGACATTCAAATTGCTGCATAAGGCCGTTGATTTTCTCCAGAAGTCGGGACTCTAGAGACTCCATTAACTTGTCTAGACTGACACTAGCTGTACCCGATTCATACGTCAAATTACAAATAAAAAAATATTGTTTCTATACAGGGTGTCCCGTATGTGGTCTTGCATCTGAAGGCTATGGATAGGCTATGCTTAGACAAACAAAAAATTGTATAAGAGGTGGGGGGGGGGGGGGGGGGGGTATCCTAACGTTTTTCGAGATAACGGAATTTAAAAATATTTGGGTATGTTTTTATATATCACCCTGTAACTTCTTAACGTTGCAGCCAATGATGATGATTTAAAGTTTCGTAGATTGATAATCTTTGGACTCCTCTTCTCCGTTTTACAGTTATGGTTCGACAAATACAAAATTTCGGATTTTTAACTTGGTTTTTTAACTACTATATTTATCAAAAAACATGTCATCAACACCAATTTTTCATATAGGATTTAAGAAGCCTAAAAGTTTCCCTTTAACACACACTCTGTACCCAAAATGTAACCCTTTCTGCATTTATTGTCCTTTTTTAAACATATCCACCGACTGGCTCAAAAAGCTCATTCCCAAAAAAGAATTGCCTACTTTCTGGCATTTATTGAATTTTATCGCTTAAAAAAGTGCAAAAAACGTAGAAAGAGCTACTTTTTTGGCACAGAGTGTGTGGAGGCTTTTTTCAGACTCTTTTGGTATCCATTTTGCTAAGATCACCGGAAAGGAATCCAAAATCTTCGGAAATTATTCCAATGCTTCATACCGCCACGTCAATTAGAAGAAAAGAACAAAAATCGATTCAAAAATTGGTGTACGAAGCTTATGTTTTGTAACAATACTAATCTTGTGATTCAAAACGTTCGAGTCGCTTCTTTTCTCTTGTTCTTGCTTCTTTAACATTTGCTGGTATGTATATATTTATATCTTCAGCAAATTTTGTAAGACTGTCAAAAATTTCTCCCATGTCAGAATCACGAACCAACCTCAGCCTTGTCAAACGGGTAAAGCAAAAAATTTATTTAAATAATCAGTCATAACTCAAAAATAATTTATATTTATGAAATGTACAGTATAAACAATTTTTTTGCTGCGCCCCATTACTTCACTCTTGTTTCAATTGTGCTACTTCATGAGTAAAATTGTTAATCTATTGGATATTGTTTTCACAGAGAAACCCTGTATTAGTTTTAAAGGTAAAGGGGGCCAATCGCTCTTATACATATGTTATTCATTAATATATTTCCTATATTTATATAAATTTCTTGCTCCCTTTTCTTTATTAAATCTTGTAAAGTTGAGAAAAAAATCAATTTTTTCTATTATTTATGATTATTGGTTCTGTATTTAGCTGAAAAGACTCTCTTCGTTTTACAAACATTTTAATTTTGTTTTGTTCGGTGGAAAGGTTCCATTTGAGCCACAGGCATACCGAGGGTAAAAATGACTTGCTAGTAGAAATCGCTGTCTTGCTCTTCTTCTTGTTGTTCGGTTCAGTAGGAAATCAGCATAATAATTTTGGTTGTTCGCCTCTTACAAAAAAGTCATTTTTGAAGACCTAAACGGCTGGTCTGTCTCCATTTGCTCGGGTTGGTTTCAAGACCCAGCCTGGCCCTGCCCGGACCTTTTGACGTTGTTTTTTTTTTTTTTATTCAAATTGTGTAGGTAACATATTTTCGTCATTTTGGTCGGTCCCAACAATTATGCTTTCCAGCGTTGATATGTGTTGCATCTTATGTCTTTTTCCTCTGGCGAACATTTAAGAGCAACATACATCAGCCTCTCCACCATTCTCCTCATGTCCCCAATCCTTTTTTTTTATTAAATTTGTTTGTCATCGATTGGTATGGCAACCCTCACGAAGGAGTTACATGATTTGTTCCATTTTCGAATTTAAATCCACAATTTTTTTAAAAAGGCAATACGCAAAATTTCAGCTCTCTAAGTAAAGGCGTTTTTGAGTTATCGAACGAATGCAAATAACATTGCGGCGGTGCTCGAGTGAATCGATATGGCAAGTTAGTGGCACATTGTCAATGAGCTTGGACGAACTTTTGGACAATATCCAATGAAACTAAGGCTCTGCGACCAGCTCCGACCCAGATATGGGAATTTTATTCCAATCTAGGTCTGATGTAGGACTTATAGTGGAGCTCTAGATTCGACGGGCTGAAGTATTTCTTACACCTTGTCAGAAATCCAAGTTATTTCGATGCTTACAGGAAATATTAATGCCAAGACGGAAACGGGAGTGGAACAGTTATGATATTGTTTTAGAGAGATGTGAAATTGTTGGGACTTGCCTCAAACGAGGATGTTATCAGGGTCACTATTCAATGATCTAGTCATACAAGACAGATGTTGTAATTCTCTGCAGTTCACAAAAGTATCAAAGAAATACGCGAAATCAAGGGAGATATCAGAGATATGCGTTTTTACCAAAAATGGAGTATCCCAAGATTGAACTTGCCCTCCATCCGCTCTATACGGGGCCACACTGGCATTTATATGCAGTGATGCCAACCAGACGCTCGGAAACATCCCTGAGTTTCGATTGAAAAAATCCCTAGAATTCCCTAAATAATTGGCTTAACTCTAAAAAAAAAAAAAAAAAAACAGTATTATTTTGTGTGTTCATAAATAAATTTTATTTATTTATTTATTTACTTATTTATTATTTACAAATAACAAAGAATACATCTTCAAAGATAAAATAAACAATGTCCTGAAAGTTTGATGCAGTACAACGGCAAAATTTAGAAAATATGGACATTTTAGACTTTTGGAACTTTTTGTATAGTATCTAAACGCTTTGCTAGGGGGAAATACAAATTCAAAAATATCGCGAACTTAGCCAGACGTTGTATGAGTTTACCTCATTCAAATGCTGAATCGGAGCGTAAATTTTCTTATTTATTTTTCCAGCGGACGGGAATCAAACCTACACTTGTTAGAATCGGTCAATGATGGAGAAAGAAGAATTTTAAGAACTTTTATTTTTAACGATTCTAAATCAAATTTATAAATACATGAAGAAAAACAACCGCCTCGTCCGGGGTTTGAAGCCGGGACCTTCCACTTGCTGGGCGACTGCTCTTACCACTGAGCTAACGAGACAGATGATTTTCCCTCTTGCACTTATCAAATTTGTAACTAGCCTACTAAGCCACGTGTGCTTTCAGCTGGCATTAACCAGTAACGATGAAAGCGCACAAATAAATTGTAAATTCATTTTTTTTTTTTAATTTACAATTTATTTGTTCGCTTTCATCGTTATATTGGCAGCACAGAAAAGATAAAATATATATTCTGTAATTTTTCATAAAATAATATTTTATGTTATTTTGTGGCGGTAAAATCCCTTCTTCATAAAATGAAAATAAAATATTTTAAAAATTCGTATTCTGTCGTGGTTCCATAAAATTATTTTATGAATTCTTTTATGAACATGTAACATAAAATATTTAGTACATTCCGCTATGTTTTCTATTACTTTTTGAACAGCTGTTTAATTGACATTTGCGTGATACTCTATCAAATCACCCACTAAATAATCATTTATGAAAGTAGTTGCTTTCTTAATAGCTCTTGAGATACTTTGGATGTAAAAGTTAGAAAATATGACAACTCCTGACTGGAGTTTGATACGAATCATGTCCGTAGAAATGCAAAGCAGGATAAAGTCATCCATTCCGTTCACTTTGAGATTCCTAACTCAAAATGAACGGAATGAATGGATGTCTTTTCGGTATGAGGCTCTAATTACTCTATAAATATTTGAATTTGTTTTCTTACAACGAAACATTTTGGGTATAAATTAAAATTATTCATAAGTTTGCAAAATTAGTTTACAAATCACAATATAAGAAGTTTATTATTTATCCAGTCGGAAGAACTTTTGAAGCCTAAGGTTGGGAAACTCACATGGATTGTAGGATCACGAAGATATCGTATCTGCACCTATTACCGGCTATCACTAGTTCCCGGCCACGCTAGCAAAAGTACCAAAATAAATCCATCAACTTACACATTATGATCCTTTGAAATCTCTCCTTAAAATAACTGGTTTTTTATCCACGTACTACAAAAGGTATGAGCGCAGTTTACATTTTATTTCAAGTCTAGCCTTTGCAATGCGCAGAAGTGAGTTTATCGTCTGAATTGTGCTTAAGTGACGGGCGACTTTTATTGCATATAAGTAGCATTTTATTTCAAAAATAAGTTATTTTAGGTGTATATTTCTATATGAAATACGTGCAAAGTTAATAAATTGGTCGGAAAGTAACGAAAAATTACGTAGTAGTAATAGCAAAATTATCCTGGCCGGTTTTTGTAAAAATTTTCTGCTGAATTTTTAATAACCAGCCACAAATGGCCGGAGTCTAGATTTCATTGTATTATATACCGGCCAATAATTTAAAGAAGGAAAATAACTTATTAGTACAATTATAATGAATATTTTTTTAGAAAATCGGAAGGTTATTTTATTAATAAACGAAATTACTTGATATATAAAATTAACGTTATAATAAAATCCCTTGGAAACGACGCGTTCTTTGAGAGACACTTTCTTTCAAAGAAATCATCTTTACAGGATAACGAAAAGTTTTTTTTTTAATTAAATAAACTCCAGGCTATTGTAGTAGTTTACATTACAGTCATTTAAATTATAAAGTAAAATATAAAATAAATGCTTTATGGAGTTGTGTCGTCATTTTACAAATGAATTAAAGTTGTGGCCTGTATCTATCTAACGCAGCTTTTGCTTGGAAGTATTTATTTATTTACGGCCACAGTACAAATTTCGTAGTTGGAATGCAGTTGTTAGATGATTTGTTTTTCTTTCAACATGATGTCTTCAAAATCGAGATCATACATGGAAGATAGTCTAAAAGCAGCTTTAGATAGCATTCGAATATAGGGAAGGTCAATAAGGGAAGGTAGCAGAAAATTCGGGGTGCGAAGAACTACACTACAGGATAAGCTAAGTGGAAAACTTCCTGAAGAGATTTCGACTCCTGGCCCATCTACTATCCTTACTCCTTTAGAAGAAGAAAAAATAGTGAAATGGTGTATCAACTTGACCAAATGTGGGTTTCCCATTAAGAGAGAGAAGGTCTACTGGACACAGTACAGAAGATAATAAAGGACGATGGCCGGAAAACTTAAGAATGGACGACCAGGCAGAACATGGTTCGATTCATTTGTAAAAAGACATCCTGAAATTGTGCAGCGTATACCGGAATGCATCACCAAGGGGAGGGCTGTGATTACAGAGGCGTCAGTTAGATCATGGTTCAAACAATTGAAACATTATTTGAAATCAATCGAAGCTGAAAACATACTAAATGATCCCAGAAGAATTTTAAATGGGGGTGAAACTGGGTTCAGTTTATGTCCTAAAACTGGACGGGTATTGGCTTTAAAAGGATACCGCAACGTATACGACATCAAGTCAGGTAATGAAAAGATGCTATTACCGTGTTATTTACCTTCAACATAAACGGAGAGGTCATTACACCTTGCGTAGTTTTCCCCACCCAAAGATGTGATTATCAGCATTCCGTCCAATTGGTACCTAGGATTGTCCGATTGTTGATGGATGAACGGAAACATATTTTTTGAGTACGTTGCTAATGGGTTAGTTAAATGGCTGAAAGATAATAAGGTTCAAAGACCAATTATATTATTTGTAGACGGACATAAATCCCATTTAACACTGGAGTTAAGCCAATATTGTCATGATAATAAAACTATCTTATATGCCTTACCATCCAACATTATGCAGCTGTATGCATTATGCCGATGTAAGCGTATTCAGACCGTTAAAGTCAGAATGGAGAAAAACTGTGTCAACTTGGCAAAGGTCTACAGGAAGTATTGAAATGTAACGAAACTAATGCCTTAGACACACAGCACTCTTAATGAAGAAATAACTAACGACTCATTAGTCTATAATGATTCATTATAAACTGCAGACACACAGCCATTTCTTTAATTTAGTTGAGCTGTCAAACTGGCTTTGATGAACTTATCACATTAAAGAAGCAATATGAATCGAATTAACGCGATAAACTTTGTTTTCATTTGTTTATTTTTCGAATTTAACAATTAACAAATGAGAAAAACATTATATTTAAAAAAATATTAATAATATAATTTGTGATTTGCATTTCTTTGCATTTCTTCTTCTTATTTTTCAAATCGGCAGATGCACAGCGGAGCTCCAGATTTACATTATATGCCAAATCTAGCACATTTTTCCTCATTATAGCTATAATGAAGGAGGAAAACACTTCATTAGTGTACTTCATTATCATCTGATTTTCGAGCTATAATGACATATACTATTTGACACACAGCATTTTAATGAATAGTTAGTGCAAATGATTCATTAGTTCGTGCTGTGTGTCTAGGGTATAACATTCTTCTCTCTACCAGAAACAACTGTGTTAAGAATGGTAACACTTCCAGAAACTATTCGTAATGGCTTTAGAAAATGCGGATTATATCCAGTTAACCCAGATGCCATTGATTACACAAAGTGTGTACGAGATTTCATTGCCGAAGAAATAAGAGAGGACGTACCACCTGAAGAAGATTCAGATCGCTATGATGCTGCTGCAAAAGTCATCACATATATTGGGCCAAATTTACGGCTAAGGAATATAGACATGGTATTGGAAGAAATTGAAAAAGCAGAAGTGGTACGTTCAAGCGCTGTGGACGATTATCCGATATCTGATCAAACCGTTTTAGACGCTTTAAAAGACCTCGGCACCGGAGTGTATGACTTCCAAATGCAAAATGTTCTGGACAGCAGTTTTCAGATGTGTGCAACTTCCCAGTGCTTTACTGGTCCAAACATGTGAGGCGAATTTATCTGCAGGTCCTATATCGGAATCTGTATCACCGATTTTAACATCTTCACCAAAAAATATGCAAGTCCTAAGGCGTCAACATCGAAAATTAGTGCTTATCTTGGGTCACCAACACTGTCAACTAGTCGGATTGCGTCGCGTTCTATAGTACTCCTTCTCTTCAAACCAGGTGTATTCAAGAGAATGTTCCCCGAGTGTGAATAAGCATTTGTCCATTCCTTCCAGCAAACATATTTTCTCCAAACAAAAGAGAAAGAAAGGTCAGAAAATGCCAAGTGGAGATTGGAGAAAAATTATTGTTACGAAGGAAAATAAAAAGAAAGAAAAGCTTGAAGCTACTAAGAAGAGAAGAAAAGAGAGGTTGATGAAAAGGGAAAAGCAAGACTTGAAAAAAATTACAGAAACGGCCAAAGACAATTTAAAAACGCGCAAAGGGTGACGATGAACTGATAAGTGACGTAGAAAATGATGAGTTGAAGAACATTGGCTGCGGCAAATGTCCTAAATTGTACGGAGTTCAACAACATTGAAGTAGCCTTCAATTCTATTTTTTATCGTCAAGACTATCTAAAATAAATGTACCTGCTTGCCTTATTTTTGTTTAAAAAAAAATATAGCAATAAGGATATTTACACATATATATTTATTCCCTGTTTAAGAAAATATCTTTTAATCAACTGAATTCCTATATTTTTTTCGTGTTTTACTTTAAGCAAATGAACCAAAACTTTGTTCTAGCAAGTAAGTCCTAAATTCATAAATGGAAAAGATATTTTTGGTGGTTTTTATTCAAATATAGCCGCTTAAAGTTGAAACTTTGAACCCTCGCCCCTCCCAGAGCTTCCCCCTCCCGCAAAAATGAAGATGCGGAATAACGAAATCTACGTAAATATCAAGTTTGGTAAAAAAGTGTTTTTTCGACATTACCCCCTCCACTTTCGAAATTAGAAATCGAAAAGTACCCTATCTAATAGCCAGTTCAGATTCCCGTACAATGACATATAAATGGTTGTCGTAGGTTAAAAACTGTAGGAGGAGATAGAATGCTACGAAAAAACTGAAGATTACCTCGATGGGCACATCTTCCAAATGTTTGCTTATAACTTTTGATTGTTATTGTTGATAGCACTCAGGGAGGTCATTTTGGATAGGGGACATAATGCGCTAATTTTTTCATAGTTTTGCCAACTTCGTGCAATGGTGATATTTCGAATAAATGTACATGAAGCGCGACAAAAATTTTGGTGAAATAAAAAATTCTAGAGAAAACTGTTTTTGTTTAAAATAATTGAAGGCACAATTATAACTAATTATGCATTCTTAGAAAGGCCAATATGTGTTCTTTTAAATAAAGGTTTGAACGTCACAATCCATTAATTACAATAGAAATTATAACGAAATTACTCTGAAAAGGTATGTAAAATCTCGAAAATCGATATTATCGATTTACTCGAAAACCAAGCGGAGTTCGATATAAAAGTATCTAAACTTTATTGACCCAAATGACCTCTACTTTCATCCCCTTAAAGGATTAAAGACATTTACGGAACACCCTGTATATAAGCAACAGGAACCTGGAAGAATAAGGAAAAACTAATTATTTACGAGTGACACGAACACACGCCACACGGGCTTTTACTTTCTGATGGTGGCTATGTCCAACAACTGAGCCTCTAACTGGAGCTACCGAGAGACATCGCGTCTTTTTTTCTTTATGACTATATCTGTATAAATTTACGCAATCTACTTTCAATTTAGCTAACCATTTCTTAAGAGCAGTAATATACAAATTATATTTTGAAGCAGTATCATTCAAATTAAATAAGCACAAGAAAAAAATTTTTTTTTAATTAACTGACACAGTTAAGCAATTTTTATCTGCCTATCCCTAAAAGTAGCTACGGGGGAAAGAGAAAGGATTTCAAATGTTATATTGCCATCTATTATTCTATATATTCATTTGGAAAATCCCCTGAACTGAAACTGAACTATGGTGGATTTCGTATAGAACTTATTATTTCAAGTTCAGTGGAGTCCAGTCATTGAACCAAAAAGAGGCAACTATAGAAAAGTGATCCCATGATAATGTAAGCGATTTGAGTGGTGTCAGCGGTCTATGCTACACATGTCAGTGGGGGCAATATGACGCATTTTTACAGCGTGCTCCGTTTAATTTCGAAATGCTCTGTTTTGGATACAATAGGCGCTTTCGGCAAGCACATTCTCAGTGAGACAAGTGAGATTTTCTCAGTTGGCTCACTGAGGCGGCACTTTCGGTGAGTTGTCTTAGTTCCATATTGAGTTACAAATTTGAACGCAACCACTGAGCAACTGAGACAAGTGAAACTGAATTTTCTTGTCTCAGATGACTCAGTTTCGTTATTTTGTGATTTTAATTACTAATTAAAGTTTAGTGAGCTATTTGAATGAAATAACAACACTCTCCTCAATTTATTACTATCCATTTTCTGTGTTCAAAATTATTTCAATGTCAAAATTGGCAAATCAGCTGATTGGTTTGAACTGAGACAACTGAGACGGTTGCTCAAAGTTTTGTCTTAGTTGTCTCATTGAGACAGTGCTTGCCGAAAGCCCCTAATCTATGCTAAATTTTGAAAAAGTGAAACTACAGCCCTTGACAACTATAATAAGGGTGAGTATCTGTTTTGTAAATTGACAAATTTAGTCTTCTCAGACAGACTAGTTATGTTGAAAAACTTTTTCACCACTACGAACTTTTTTATAACGATGAAGTTCAAGAATACGTACCCAACAAACATTGACTGGTCAATACTACATGGATGGAACGGGGTCCCAGGGCGGAATGGGAAAGGGGTGGGGTACTCGCTATGGACGACAGAGGCGCCCCACTTTCATGCATAGCTTTCACTGTGCTGCGCTATATAGAGTGGTCGCTGCTAGCGAGAGAAAGTGCTTAGTTTGGATTTTACCGAAAGCCGGAAAAAAAGCTTGCAAACTCCAATTTTCGCTCTGCGACACCAAGGTAATTATACACACTATTCTTTATTCGGAAATTTACATTACATGTTTGATTCAACATACTTTTTGACAGATTAAAAGTCTAGTGACAACTCAAGGCTAACAAGTATAACGGCCATAATACTCGTGTTTCAAAGAACGTTACGTCGGGCACAATGCGTGGGGCACTATACCCCATTCCACCCCTGATAATATTTGTACATCTCAGATTAATAGGCGGTTTCTATTCATCATGAACTCTCATCTGTGAACTGTGCCAATAATTGGTATACCACATTGTGCCCCGGGGGTGGGACAGAATGGGAAATTTTCTTCTTTTTTTCCAGACAATAATTTTGAATAATAATTATTAATTTACATAAGTTTAGCTTTAGTTTATTTATAGAGAAAGATGTAAATAAACGTACAAATTAACAAATAATTGTGTTATTTCTGTCCATATCTCCCAAATTATAAACAAAGCTTAGCTACCCCGTTCCGCACTGGGTTCCCCTACAATAGACCATCCATTGTACTGAAATTGAAAAGTGGTCAAATTCAAAATTTGGTCAAATCGAACATCTTTTTCACGTGGACATGTCGACAATGTAACACCTGAAACACGTTTTCTTACGGAATTAAAGTCGTCATATTAGCCACAAAAATAACCTCCAAAATTAAACTGAATAAGTCCGTTTTGGTTGCCCAGAAGACGTCATTATAACACCTGAAACACGTCTTCACGCGGAAATAAAGTCGTCATATTAGCCAGCAATTATTAATACAAACTGACGTCTAGTTTAAAGCCGTTGGCACATCGAAACACGAAAACGCTTAATGAAAAAATCAACTTTTCCACCCTGGAACGACGAATATTTACAATAGAACTTGAACTAAAATGTAGGAATATTCTTATTTTTTTATTATTCGGAAGAAATTTTTAAGTTTTTACGTTATTTATCGAGAAAAGCATTTTTCAATGTTTTCGTTGAATTTTCGATCGCAAACACATTGAACCGAACTTCTCTCGAGAAACATGTAAGAAATCAATAATTTTTTGCAAAAAATTAAAGGATAAGAAATTTTCCACCTTTTTAGTATAAGATTGATTGAAAATATTCGCTGGTGCAGGGTAGAAAAGTGAGTTTTCCATTCAGCGTTTTCGTCTTTCGATGTACCAACTACAAATATGAGTTTCCAGCACACAGCGTTAAGTAAAACCCATCGACTTAATATGTGGCGAGAAAGTTTGACAAAAATGGAATGCTTTTTCGACACGAGCTGAAAATTCCTTTTCAACATGCCTTTCGCAACATATCATGCTCGTGAGTTTTATCACTGTATGCTGCACACTGTAATTCAAAGTACACTAAAATAATGGTGCAAATAGCATAATATTGATGTACGAATTTTCGAATGGATTCCTAAATTTGGAAATACGTTTTCAAGTGTTAGAACCAAATTTTATTTCTGTATATATTAATATATTATAATATATTGTATTATTAATAAGCTTATTGCTTAACGATTTTATTTTGAATCCGTTCATGGGAATGTTTCAGCGACGTTTTAATATACTCATTGATGTCCGTCTGAGTAGCTTTCGAATTATTTCTTATGATGGACTCATAAATCGCATCCAAAATGTTTACATACTCTGCGAACTTATATTTCTATTGGAGTCCCATCCACGAAAATTCCTCTAGTACCTCGTCTGTTGCTAGCTGCTTCATACATTTCCTAACGGAGCATCCGACCCCCTTTCCCTAGATAATTTTTGAAATTTTTATTTCATCTTCCCAAATGTTGTTTCCTAATTCCGTCCATCAACTCTGTCTCCAATTTAGAGAGATCCCGCAATAAAGTTAGTGTTAGTCCTTCCACGAAGCTACAAAAAATCGAGAAATGACATGAAAATGACGACAAGCAGCGCCACGTTCAAATGCAGTCAAAAACTGACGAGAAATAGACAACACGGGCCTATGCAATAGCATAAAATGACGACAAAAAGACACGACAAAGTGCTGTTATAACTATAGTCTATTATCAGTCATCAAATGAGGAGAAATAGACAGCAAAAATGACGCAAAAGACGGCAAAAGTAGGATATCAAAGAGGCTAAAAACAATGGAAAATTATGTAATATTAGGCTCTATAGGTTTAACTAGGATTACGTCTGAAAGACTGCAAAACGCTGTTCAATTTAGGACGTTCTTTCATATATTTCTGTATAATACAAGCATGGTCGGTCATTTTGTGTAAACTTATACCAACTTGCACTCCCGTCGACTTAAAAAAGTGCCAGTCAAAACAAAGTCTAAACTTGACGGAAATTAAACTCGATGGTCTTAAAATATCTAATATTCACTTAAAATGGACGTCACTGGAAAGGGGTCAATAATAAGTCAATAGTAAACGAAAATTCGATGAACATGTCCTAGTTTCGTAAAAAACTTACGAGTACTTCTAAATGACGTCGAAATGAGCAAGGAATTCATAATCTATTTTCAGGTAAAAAATGATGGTCTATAGATCAGACAAGTCTTAAAATGTTTGTTGGAGTACGGGGTAATCGATTCGTTATTTACCGAATTCGTAAAAACCGTTCGTTATTCAAGAATAGGACCTCTGATCCTGGGCCAGTGATGATGATACTGTCAGAGATGGCCTAGCTCAAAATTCAATAAAAAAGCTGAAAAAAGAAATTTGAACTTACAATATAAAAATTTCGTTTTTAAATTTTACAATTTTTTTATTTTTATTTCATTTTTTCTCCAATGTTACACAATTTTTTTTTTGTATTTTGTTTTTTTTTTTCTTTATTTTTGAATAAATTTATCGATCAACTGATTTTTCACTTGTTTTTACATATATATAAATATATATATAAAAGAGAAGAGAAAATGTCTCCATTTTGAAAATAGTATCCTGAATTTTGTTTCCCCATTTAATATGTTACTTCATACACAAGACACAGTTACATTTTGTTTGCGGGTACTACTACTTAATATATTTATTGCAAATTACAGCAAAATTGATACCAATTTGTAGAAAGCCATTAAATATATTTCATGATTTTTTTTAAAAACAAACGAATTTTTTTAAATATCTTAAAATATTGAGGAGAAAAGAAAACTGCAGCAGTCCCAATCAAAATCATATAAAATGCATGGAAAAATTCTGTTGAATAGATGCAAAAAATTGTATGCTTTGTATTTTTGTGTAGGAGTTATATAATTCGTCTACAACCAATCACTGCCAATACCTTAGATGAAATGCATGAAATGCACTTTAGAATAGGGGCGGGGGCAAGCAAATGAAAACTGAGCCAAAATATGTACATAATGTACTTATTGGATATGTAGTAAAGTCGAAATAAAAACACGATAAATTAGCAAATATTGACTACATTGGAAATATGTATACAAATGTATTATTATGTTAATCCAAACAGCAATAAATATCTATCGCTTTGTCGTGATATAATTTCGTGTAGTTTAAAAGTCGAATTTCAATGCAATTGTTAATAATGGCACTGATTTGAAAATGTGCTCAAAAATCGTTGGATTATTTCATGAAAATCTTTCATTAGATGAAGGAATGGGGCACATCTATTACAGACTTCTAAATTCGGATAATTTTTTGCCTGCCTAATATTGAAGTGCAAGTGATGTATAACTATGACATTTTACTTATGCAGATATTTGGGATACATCAATTAAGAATTTATATTTTCTTGTGATTTTTAAACATACAAAAACAATGGCGCAACAAAATATCATAGGTGTTAAAATACTCTTACTAAACAAATTTAAGCAGATAGATAATACAACACTTTTTACTGCACAATTTAACTTTTGTAACATATCAAGTGGAAGCATTGAGCATTGAAACATAAATCACATTAACGACTTGTGTGCTATAGTGTGGTTTGCAAGTTTTAGGTTCGCTGGAGAGAAAAAAACAATTTCGTGATATCGTAATATCAAGATCTGATCGTCATTAGGCATATAAATCAAACAACTCATGATCTCCTTTTTTATGTATACAGATCTTAGGTGCATGTCAATAAAGATGAAGCACACAGGATTCTGGCGTAGTACGGTTCGCTTGACTGCAAATTCGCAATCTTCCATTTACAATCTTCAATTTTGTCACACGAAATTGTACAGAAGTCTACAACGAATGTTAATACGACACAGATAAATAATGCTCAGTTTATAGCCTACTATGGCAAGAAAAAATTATAGCCAACAAAAGTCGCTAATTGTAAATATTTTTCTTTGCATAGCCACTCTTATTGTAACGTACAATAGAAAGAAGCAAGTGACTTAGACATTGGAAATGAAAACAGGCGTAAAATGGCGCGGAGACTTGACAATTTTATGTGTCAAGAATCGATATTTCTATAATAGAATTTCCAGGAAAATATCGACCGGATGAAGACCTGCTATAACTTACATGCTTATTCAATAGAATTTAATGAATGTTATCTTTTTCGACTGTACAGTCCGAAATGGAGGTATGGAGGTTCTCCAAAATTACAACAACACTGGGAAGGGCGATATTCAGTGATAACTAGAATTAATGTGACATGGTATACTGGATTCAACGCGGCACAAGAAGCAAACGAAAGCAAAAAGAATTGGTGAATTATATCTGAAATATTGTGTTTTGTATTTTTTACATACTTTTCCACCTGCTCGTTTTATGCAAGACATCCGATTCAGCTGCAAGTTATTAAAAGACGGAAACGAAACAAATTCGAATATATCAATTTATAAGGAAATTGCAAATTAAGTTCGTAATAGAGGAAAAATTTAAGTTAATATGTATATGGGTAGGTCAATAATTCTGATGAAACAAATAAAAACTATTAATGCAAGGCAAGGATTGACGGCAGTGCTGCATAGTGTCATAGATGGCACAAGAACTAGATGTCGTATGGTATACTAGAGCAGAGTATACAGATTATGAAATTGGTAGTGCATGTTTTTATAATAGCAGTTTTGTATACATTTGATTGACTTCCTAAAGACTTCAGATACCGAAAAAAATATAAATCACTCGACGTATACGTCATTTCAAATGTTGTGGTCCCATCCGGAATGGATCACCCAGCTATATACATTTTGTACACTTTTTTGATACCGCATGCGACATCTAGTTCTTGTGCTATCTATGATAGTGTCAAGTAAAAATCGAATGTGTTAAAAAAAAATAAATTAATAAATCAAATTTACGAATTTGAATAAATCGAACTGTACTACCCCATAATCCTGTCCTTAAAAATCTCACTGTTAAAGCGATTTAATATCAGCGATATTATTTAAAATGACAATTCTTAATATGCTACTACCATTGAATATCGAGTGAATACAGTGTACGTGAATAAGCCACTCGCTGACACTAGGATTGAAGTTAATTTGAACGTAAACATTTCAGATTTCCGGCAGTTCAGCAACTTTTTCAAGTACCTATATTATTAAAAGCATTAGAAATTTGAAATAGCATTGTTTCTATAGCTTGAAGTGTATATTTTCATTTAATTTTAGTCTTTTGTGAAATTATTAGAATTCTGTCAGCGAGTGGCTTACGTTTTCACTCGATATGCCACTTCCTTATTAGTTATTTATTCAATGGCTACTACGCAGTTTCGACTCGTCAATATAAGCTACTTCAAGTGCTACCAGCCTTTAATTTTTCATTTTTTTTTTTTTTTTGTAAATGCTCGTATGTAGCTCTCTCGGCGTTATTAACGTTATTAAGAGCTTTATATAGCTTATATGATTTCATGCAAGCTATAAGGTATAAAAATAAAGCATTAAAAAATAGCTTAAAATTAGAACTGCTCGTAGATAGATGTACAAGTATCTATGAATCTATTAGATATTACTGGGCAATCCGATATAAATGAAAAGAAAAAAGAAGAAAAAAGCTATGATAAATATAAATACAAACCAAAACGAAAGAAAAGATTATTTCCATCCAATATGAACCAAGCAAATTTGATATTAATTCTTATGACGGTCATATGTGAATGGTGGGAGCTTTTGTTCCGTCTTTGTTTACATTTAATTATAATTTTATTGTTGTACTTAACATTTCATTAACATTTGTTTTTGTGTTCCATTCTATTTAAAAAGAAAAAACATTATAATTTAGAGTGTAGGTCGACAAAATTGGTATCTCTCAAAAACATATTTTAAATCTAAAAAAATCTAAACGTGCTCCTTATTTTTTATTATTTCTTGCTTACTTAAAGGGGCCACGCTCTTCTTTCCATACACATATTATAACACACAAATTATAAACCCTTTTAAGACGGTAGTAGATAGAAGAAGAAACTTAAGCTTATATTTTTTTTATTTTGGTTTTAGTTTTTTGTTTTCTTCCCTTCCAAACAAATATATTTAATTCAAAGAATTTTCCATTTTGATATAGATAATTTATGGTTGCTTTATTTAGGCAGAACTTTCAGTTGTTGTATTTTGAACAGGTTGACCACCGTCCTATAAGTAAGAAAAGTATATCAATAGTTTATAAAAAAAAATTTTTTTTGTTCTTTACAACAATTTAAAAAAGCAAACTTTCTTTCAAAACCATTCAAAATTCGTGTAAAAGTTTTATGATTAAAAAAAATTGTCTCCTATTTTAAAAGACCATATCCAGATGCTACTATTCAATGCGCAATTTTTTGCACATTTTTATGTAAAGATTAAGTGTTGGAAAATATTAAAATATAGTCTGCCAGCTGTGCGATATGGAATTTTCAATCATAGGATTCGATCGAGTCAGTATGTAACAACATTATTTTAAACAGCAATGTCACTATGAGAAATTACAAAATTAATACATCGTGTGCCATTTGGTCTGAGTCTGAAGCTCCTCTTTTAAAATAAGTAATGGTGACATATGCTGGTATGGTAGCCAAAGTGGAAATGTAAGACAGAATAATCAAGCTTGCAGAAATTGGAATGACTCGTTTGCTTAGAAGGAAGTGATGCCTTGCGCAGCTGTACGACCCTAGCACTACTGAACACAGGTTAGATTGGGTTATGTGTCGATGCGTGCAAACTAAGCTAATTCTTACCGCGTTTCACTTAGACTATTGTTTGTGCCCCATTGACGTAAATCTTTACTGCTGATGACATTAATATACTTAGTTCTGTACCTTACAGCTCTCCCAGTTCTGAGAAATGGCCTGCATCCTTTAATCGCTAAGGACACCCGCAAAGGAAATGCCGAACTTATTCGATATTCTCTTGAGCTTCAACAGAAATCGTTTGACTTCTAGCATAGTTTCCAAGTAATTTTCCAGAAGTATCTGATGAGGAAGGTTTTCCATACCCTGCTTCTAAGATTAAGAGTCAGGCTAATGGGTAACCGTAAACCAAGCTCATAATAAGATACTGGTAGGGCTATTCATAGGACTTTATACGGAAGTGAAGTATAACCTATTGCTCCGTTGCATTGCTTAATTTCAATAAAAGATTATCTTCTCGTATCTCCAGTAGAAAGAAATAAGGGATTAGGCACGTGATCGCAATACCAGACATGTATATGTTTACACTGATAGATCAATAATAGATATCAGAGTCGTAGCCATAGCATACGCAGTCTCCTTAATACACAAGAATCCTACTAGTTACCGGATTATGGCAGTGCCTTTCAAGCAAAGATCCTATCTATATACAGGGTGTTTCCTCCATGGTGGTCCATGAGCGAGAGGCGAAAGTATCACCTGGAAAAAAAAATTATTGGAGCGGGGGGGGGGGGGGGGGGGCATATTAAGCGTTTCGGAGTTTCGGTGATTAAAAAATCTATGATTGTATGCAGAACTTCATGGCTTTTCAAACGACTGCTCAACCAGCACCGTACTTCTTTCCCCTCAGGAGTTATTGTGGTCTAAACTCAAAATGTTGCACCCTTATTACAGTTATCGACTCACCGAAGTGGCAAGCTCCGCAGTCACTCTCACTTCACTTCAGTTTCGCTATTTTCGTTTTGGAACGGTGTGACGTGGCATTTTTCTTCGAAGCCTTATTATCGTTGTCACTTAAAGTGACGATAGCATCAGGGTATGAATTACATTTGTAGACAAAAGTGAGGTTTGTCTATTTCGTGGTATTGTTGTTATTTTTGAAAGTGTTTAAAAGTTAAAAATTATAAACGCGACATATTCTGCGTATGTCAGCTCTTTAGCTATAAAAGGATGTCTCAACATAAAATCTATCGTGACTATTGTATTTTATGTTTTAATGAACAACTTAAAAAGCCGCTTTAAAATTTATCTTTTTCCGCTTGAATTTACTTTTTCCTTATACACATCTAACATCTGTCACTTACAAAAACCAAAGGAGTAAAACTGTCACTTACATCGACATTTGTCTACTTAATACAACAGTAATAAGTCCCGAAGTCGTATGTTTTCGACAAATGTCACTTTAAACGACAATCATAATACCATTTTTGCATCGTAACGCCATTTCTCACTTAAAGTAACAACGATAATAAGGGTGTCCGATTTTCTTACCTTTTTTTTTTTTTTTGCAAATAGTTAACATAATTTTAATTTTATGTGCTATCTATAGTTGTTAAAGGGTTATTAGCTCTTAGCCTATTCACAAAAAAATTCTTCAAGATAATTTGTTCCCTTAGTGACTGAAAATGCGTCATTTAAAAAGAATATCGTCTAATTTCGGTATGACCTGAACAGGTTATGAGCTAATAACTGTTGTGTAACGTCTACAGTTAGCACATAGGGTGTAATAGGTCAAATTAAAGAAGAGAGCTTACAGGTTTTATAAAAAAAGTTATGTTAATGAACTTTTTGCAACAAAAATGGAGGTGAAAGTAAAAAAATATGTAAGAAAATCCGAAATTTTTAGTTTAGAACACAATAACTCCTAAGGGGAAAGGAGTACGGGGCTGGTTGAGAAGTCGTTGGAAAAGCCATGAAGTTCTGCATACAATCAGCTTTAGACGGTGAATGTACACCTGGTACTTTCCAAGTTACAGGATGTTTTATGAAAACCTAGCCATTCAATTTGCTGTTTATCTAGGTAAGTAATACTCCCTGTATAAAAAAACATATTGCCCTTGTGTATAGACCTATCTATAAATTGCGAAACTAAGTTTGCCTTAGTACCTTGCTGTATTGTAGAGGCGCTACTACTGCAGACCTAACCAAAGGATAAACCCGCAATGCCCCTCCCAATATAAAATCAACGATGCTTCGACATGATGTAGGGAAGGCCGCAATTGTATCTTAGAAATTTAATGGAATTTTTTTCTTTAGAATTTATATGCATTGTTGGAGACCGACCACGGCATACTATATAGCTGTGTTCTTTTGTGTTTCTTGTTGTAGAACTGCCATATGCTGGAGAGAACAAATTGTTCTGTCAATTGAAGTGAACTATTTGTACTGTTCGCTTCATTTAAGTCTTTCTATGAAAATGTATGGGGCGTTCTTTTGTATATCTTTTGTTCTGCTGTTTTGCGGACATAAAAGAACACAACTATGTATTTTGTATCTGAAAATAATTCCAGCCGCCCACCAGACTGAATTAAAATTCAGCGGAAATACTTTCTGTAAATTTCTAAGAAAAAATTAATGCTTACAGCTCATCTACGATCATAAAAATTGTTAGTGGGTGGCCCAAACACCCAATATCGGCCTGCAATAATGCATAACAATTCTAGGGAAAAATGTCGAATATATTACGAAGAAAAAATTGGGGCCTTCGGCATTTCCTACATCAGGTCGAGATCGAAGTATCGCTTATTTTATATTGGAGCGAAACATTGCTGGATTTTTACGGCATTAAGTCGAGGCATCGTCAATTTTATATTCTAGCAAGGCGTTACTGGTTGTTCTACTACTTCCTTTGTATGTTATTAGTTTGTCTATGCTCCTACAGCTTATCCCTTGAACATCTTGCCCATACTTCAGTTGCAGAGCTTTAGCGTGAGCAAAACTGTTCAAAATATAAAAGTGGAGCCATCTGATATTATAACATGGAAGCATTTTCGCAATTATAACAAATATAATAATAATAAAAATATCAGAATATTTATTGGTAGTAAAAGTACAATCAAAGCACTACATTCAAAAGCCATCAAAACAAATACATAAATGCCGTAAAAGCCTCTAGAGTTAAGGTTCCTCTCATATGGTTACTTATTTTTGTAAATGTACCAAGATAATTTATTTATGAATTTGCAAGAAAACGTTAAGCTACGAACTCGGGTTTGACGGAAGGATTCATAAACAGACCCTTAGATTCATTTAAGAAAATTCTATAATCAGAGGTTTCTAGACCTACATACGTTATATCTCAAGAGACAGCTATGACCAAACATATCACTAGAAAACAGCAGAAGTACTTCAAATATGCGCAATATTATTGGGCACCTGCGTCTTTAACAAGACCCCGAACGGCCCCCAATAAATTACTTCAGTGGGAATATTACATAAATATAATTCCAAAACTAGAGAGCATTAATAAAGTTAATAAACTCTTGTAGCTACCACTAGTCTCCCTACCATTCCAATAAACTTTCAACGTTGTGATATCATAATATTCACAACGGATTATTTTGCGGTTTGTATTGTGCCTATGGCCACCACTCCATCCTTAACTTATACAAATATACGAAAATTATTGAAACCTTTCGAGTCTATTCAGTACCTTTTCGATTAATTATATAGCTAAAATGTGCAAACTTTATTCTAGACAAATACATCAAGTTTACTACTACAAAATTGACATCTTTCAATTCCAAGAAAGACAAACAAAATTGGTTGAGAAAACAAAAATGGTGCAGTCAAAATAAAATTGTACGTTCGGTTAGAAATTTGTTGAACAAAACAAGTAGATACTTGGCCAACACAGCCATAGAAATAGTTAGGCAAACTTTGGTCAAACCTCTCTAACAATTCCAATGGCATATGTAATTCCAAAACTAAATGTTTCTATTTGCGTTATTTCTATAGAAATCCTAGCTAATTAACCAACTACATGTACATGTTGCTTTGACCCAGTTTAGGCGGGTCAGCATGCCGCACGTAAATTTATTAATTTGGAGTATCATCCTGCCGTATCAGCATACCGTCTAAACTGCATTCATTAGCATAATCTTGTACAAATTTTTTTTACCTTATGTATAATATATTAATATAGTATCATTTGAATTCAAACTGAATTTCCTACATAAGACTTCAGCCTACCTGCACTTGCTGCTGTTGGTCACATTCAGAATTGTTAGAAGCACCAGCCGCACTAGAATTAGTCTTCCTGCGGTTGCGGCGGAATCGAGGATTACGACGTGGTCCTCCTGACCCCCTTGGACCTCCATTATTTCCGCCTTCCTGTGGATTACCTGTAATATAATTAAGAGAACACAGTTAATACGTATAATTCATATAAAATATAGAAAAACTCACCACCTTCTTGACTTCGTGGACGACGTCCACCTCCGCGGCCACCACGGAAGTTACGGCGAAAATAGCGTCTTGGTGGACCACCACGTGAGCGAGATTGCCCAGTGCCACCACTTCGTCCGCCTTCTTCTGTGGTCGAATCAACATTTTGGTCGACATCTCCGGCATTTTCGCTGCGTCTTGGACGTCTGCCACCGCTATAATAGTTAAAACGTCCACGACCTCGGGGACGATATCTTCTTTGCTGTGGACGTTGCTGCTGCTGTTGTCCATCACTTTGACCACCATCACCGCCGTCTCCACCATCTTGGCCAGCAATGCTATCAGTTCGATTACCTCCAACACTACCGCCGGTGCGACGACGATTATGTGACAACCATGGGCGATAGCCTCGACGCTTATCAGCCGCAAATTGGCTTCCCCGAACTGGCTCACCAGATGGTCCAGTCACGTTGGCTGCCTCATTTCCTTTTTCCCCAATAACAACATCAAATTCAACAATTTCACCATCACCTACTGATCTTACAGCCTTTTTCGGATTATTCTTGGTAATAGCCGTCTGATGAACAAAGACGTCTTCCTTGGTATCATTACGATTGATGAACCCGTAACCGCTCTTCACATTAAACCACTTCACGGTACCAGTTACTTTAGTGGCTGTTGTTACACCCAGAAATTCAAGTTATTTAATATAGAACACTTCTCATGTAAATAAATTTTAGTAATAACCAATACGAGCATGCATTTATGCACGCAGTTAAAGTTTACTTTTTTTACATATTATGCTTAAATGAAATCATAAAAACAATCGCAAGTGTAGAAGGTAAAAATAAAATAAAATGGCGTCCACCATATGCAAATCACAAATAGTACAAAGAAAAATGTGGCCGGCAATTGTTTAACCAAACGAAAATAAAATTACCAAAATATATCACCAATGCACCAATGAATTACTGAAACCACCAAAATAATTAGAATAGCAATTTTACAAATAGCACCAAATTTTCAAATAAGCCATGCTTTTTAGCAATTGTTTAAATCTAGAACTTACCGATGACTTGCTTTGCTGGCTGGACCGCATTTTGTTGCTGTTGATTTTGCGGCTGTGGTGCAGCTGGTTGCTGTTGCAATTGCTGTTCAGATACCTTCTCTGAGTCGGCCATCACCACGGTGTTATTTTGACTCACTTTTTATTACGAGTGATGAAAAGATGGTAAATCACTCTCCAAACCTTTCCTCTTAGATGTTGTTCGCTATGCAGTTCTTACTCGATTGACGAAAATGGCTGAATGCTGAATTGAGCCCGCTTTGTACTCAGCCAACTACGACGGCATATTAAAAATGGCGTGACGCAATTAAGACCAGTTTCCATTTGATAGCAAAAACAAAACACGTAAAAGGTCGATTGCAGCCACAAACAACTCTACTAAAGTACTACACCTTTTTTTTTTAAATATGGCGTCAAATGTACCAATAAGTAGCATACTTTGGGCTGTGATATTTACTACGCTTTGCGCACACATTCTATTCTGGTAAACATCTGGGTCTCGTTCAGAAATATACAATTTAAGGCTGAGTTACAATGTGACGCGGTCGCTGTCGCTGTCAAATAAAATTAGAAAGTGCATAGGCAGAATATACTGTACAGGTACAGTGTGTCGGGTGTTGCTGACGCCGGTCGCGTTGCTTAAAGTTTAAAAAAATTTCAACTTAAGACGCGCAACCTTAGAATATAGCAATTCCTGGTTGTGTTCGTAGTCCATTTTTACATGTATTTACACGCCATCCCTATTCTAAACAACTTGTCAATTTGCAAAAAGTAAACAAAGGTTTTGTGCGGAGCATCTGTGGTAAAAAATGTTCTTTTTCTACTTTATATTGAAACAATTCACATTATTAATTTATATAAATCTTTGCTTCTATTAACAAACAAGATAATTTAGGTAGTGCAGTTGCCTCAAACAGGATTCCCTAGTTTATAATTCCATTTATATTTGCAAGCACTGACCGAACACTTCATTTTTGTTTTTTTAATTTTTATGAAGGTTTTAACAGGCACTAGTGTCACTATAAAACTTTACACAACACAAACTTCCAAATCAAATAGTTTTGAAAAAAACTGATTCCGTACTTTTGTTGAATTTCCCAAAAGAATTTTAGATTGCATAAACCTGTTCACAAAACAAAATCACATAATCATGCGCGCAGCTTTGACAAATTCTCTTTCTCAATTACTCTTATGTATAGTCTCCTGCTCTTGAAAAATTACGCTCATGTACATGTGCGAATAAAGATTGGAAACTAAACTTAAAGGCTGGTTTTCGTATAATTTTAGAGGGTTCATCGATTATCCGAAAGTGGGCCCAACAAACAAAAAACTCAATGATATTTGGCGAAACTCAAATATCAACGCGTTAAATCTGACAACATATTTCTTCCAACTCGTAGCACACGACGCTACTGCTTGATGAAAACCCCGATAAACCTAGGGCTACGCCGGGCTAGATTATCTTGTTTTTTGAAAAACCTAGGGCTACCCCTAGCTAACCCTACAAATTTCTTGGGGAAATGGTTTAACATTTGTCACTTGCAATTTGTTGTTGAGTGGGGCATATAAATTACTTCTTGAGAACAAATAATCAAAAAATAGATGAAAAGAAATAGAGAACTAACTACAGCACATTTTATTTGTCTTCACCCATTTTATAAATAACTTTTTACTATTAATTATACTCGGGAGAAATGTCATTACACTAGGATTACCCGGTGTTTTAAACAAGGTATATAGAATACAAGTATTCTCATTACGATCCCAGTTCCGCCATTAGTGACGAATTATCGTGTAAATGCATAGGAAAGCACGGTAAAGAAAACAATACTCTCTCTCCTATCTCTGTCTTTCCTATATAAATGTATATACATTAGTCACAGAATTACGTCACAAGCTATCAGCTGCAATGTGTCACAATTTGAATGGGAATACTTGTTTTCTATATAGCTTGGTCACAGATTAGATATATATCTAATCTGTGCCTCCTTGGTTCTTGCCCAAATTGAGACTTTCAAAATTGTTAAAACTTGAAAATTCGGAAAAAACCAAATCAAAAAAACATTTATAACCACGCCTCTCTTTTTGGGTAAATATTGGAGAGGAAAATATACACGGTGTTTTCATCGAACAAACAACTTATTAAAATGTAAATGTTGACATATAAATACCTGGGGAACATACAAGTTCGTTTAGAAAAGTGGCATTGATGCGTAGTTTTGTGCATAGGCGGAACCACAATAGAAATATACGTAAGTACATTTACTTACGTAAATCAAACGCGCCCTTCAATTTAACAGGCGTACACAAATTAACTTTAACTCGTGTGAGGGGAACTTTCGTTAAGTATCCAATTTTCAGTAAGTATAGTGTGGTAAAAATGCTGAACCGTAACCCCCGGAATATAATACAAGCCATGAAGTCGCCGAAGGCACCGACACATCAAGAGGCCTTAACGTGCCGGGTACAGCATGTAGTAAGAGCTCACTCTCACTGCTTTTTGTATACTCGTCATGGAGGAAAAACTAAAATTTTATCTTAAACAGGTCCTAAAGCCCAAAACTGTCGCTCCCACAGCAAAATGGAGTTAAAACAAATTGCAGCCAAACATGTTTTCTTTCTAATAGTTTTAAAAAAAATATAGCATGTAGAACAAATTTACAGAAATTATAGCGTTTGAACAAAATACAAGCAACTTTTATATGAAAAACTCCTTCAGTAAGACAAGGCAAGAAGACTATGGATGTCGCCTGCTGACCGGCCCGCTGCTCTCTTTTTTCGACTTTGTTCATGGCTTGTATTTTGCGGGGGTTACGGCTGAACCAAAATAGAAGTGAATAACTTTACGAAATTAGGCTGAACCACAATAGAAGTGAATAACTTTACGAAATTAAACGAGATAGAGGTTTACTTACAAAATATTGATACTTTTAGCCTAAATATATATCTTATTCATTATTATCTTGATATTTAATGTTTTCAATTTTGAAAAGCGGTAAAAGTGAAAAAAATTATCAAATGGAAGTTGATGTAATTGAAGATTTGTGCCTTCTATTAATTCGCAGTGCCCGAATGACATTTTATGTGTTTAATTTTAAAAAGTGGTAAAAGTGAAAAAATTAACAATTGCAAGTTGATTTAATTGAAGATTTGTGCTTTCTATTAATTTACAGTACCATTTTTATTCCATTTTAATAATAATAATAATTTAACTGTTTGACACATCGCGTTCTTACGGAATGTGCGATTCTTACCGCACTATACTTACTGAAAATTGGATATTTAAACTTAACGAAAGTTCCCGTCACACGAGTAAAAGCTGAAACAGATTACACTTTAGTGCCCGGCGCGACAACGCGGCAAAATGTTAGAGAACATGTATTTCCTATATTTTTGCCGCGTAGTCATTTCTAATCCTAAATTTGCTGCTCACTTTCAGTGGTACCAACAAAAATATTATGTTTGGGGTAGGCAACTTCTCATGAAAATCTGTAGTACCAATATAAGAGCGCTGTATCTACACTGCTGCGCTCTTATTGCAATCTGTGACACAGCGCGGCGGAACAATTTCACCGTTCATTTTGCCACGATGTCGCGCCGCGCACTAAAGTGTAATCTGTTTCAGCCTTTAAAGTTAATTTGTGTACGCCTGTTAAATTGAAGGGCACGTTCGCTTTACGTAAGTAAATATACTTACGTATATTTCTATTGTGGTTCCGCCTATTAAACAGACTGGGGTTTACTTACAAAAAATTGATACTTCTTACCGCACTATACTTACTGAAAATTGAATATTTAAGCTTAACGAAAGTTCCCCTCACACGAGTTAAAGGCCTAACCATCTATGCATCACTAACATTTGTATAGTATTTACACAACTGTCAAATTTGCTTATGCAAAGTACGATCATGAGCGTACAGACAGAAGTTGACGCAAGGAATTGAAACTTGACGAACGGCTTCTTATTCCTATTGTGGGTTGTTATTATGAAAAGTAATTGCTCGTGTCCTTGCATATGCTAGCATATGCACATTGTGGTTAGGCCTTAATGCTCCGCACATTAAAGTGGTAAGTAAAATGAGCGGAGACTTACAAAACGCCATCTAACTTATAATAGAAAAAATGACACTTTTACCAGTGAACTCCGTACTTCACTAGGAAAGACCTCAGTAAAATTTTTGCTTTCGATTTTACCAGCGGTAAAATTTGTATGGAAATGTCACTTTTTATCTGAACTCCATACTGTTTTACTCGAACTCCGTACTAGGCTTTAGAAAAGACTACGCGGCACTGTCGCGCCGCGTTAAATGCGTGATACACGGAACACATGGTCTCTAACATTTTGCTGCGTTGTCGCGCTGCGCACTAAAGTGTAATGTTTCAGCCTTAAATTTGCTGCTCACTTTCAGTGGTACCAACAAAACTTTAATGAACATATGTAGTACCAATATAAGAGCGCTATATCTACTCTGCTGCGCTCTTAAGCTTGAGGTGAAATTCGTAATTAAATTAAAGCTTCCAACTGTTTGAACAAACCAGAAGTCTCGACTTCTGTGATTGTGATTGAACTGAAGTTGGCCGCAGCCAACACCAACTTTGCACTTTGAGCAAAGTTTAGTTTCAGTCGTAGTCGCAGTCGAAGTTGAAGTTGCAATTGTACCTTGCCACATGCATTTACCATTTGGACAAAGTCGTAGTCGACTGATCAGTCGTAATTGTAATTCACGCCTTATTGCAATCTGTCTCACACCGCGGCGAAACAATTTCACTGTTCAATTTGCCGCGATGTCGCGCCGCGCACTAAAGTGTATCTGCCTCTGTTTCAGTCTTTATATTTAAAATTTTTCGGAAGCTTCGATTATTCTTAACCAATTTATTTAATAATCGATCTTCCAATGTTTTGAGCATTATTTTAAATGATTTTTTGCACACCATACCCACTCATACCACACCAAAATTCTGCCATTTATTCTAATCGGACAATGGAATCACCTCTTGCGTTCTACTGTTGTACCAGTGGGAAAGGGTGAGAATATAGCTTGTAATTGGTGTAGTTATATATAAGAGTAAGAGAGCATGAACAAGTTTAATTTTTCCAGAAGTTTTGTGCTACGTTTGTGAAATGCTCTGATGTGAGCTGTGGATGTGGTGATGTTGACTTTTATAAGCAGTGGTGCGGTGAAGATTACAAACGCGAGCGAGTTTTGTTTCTAAAATAATTCTGGCTGACAAAAAAAAAAAAAGTAAATTATACCGGAAAATAATATTTAATCATTCGTTTGTTGTTAAAATTTTATATTTACGTGAGAGTGGTAATTGTTTTATTCATTCCCCTAAAAGCTTATAAATTTGTGTTCAAACGAAAATATAAAATCACAAAAGAAAAGTGTGCTCGCGGCATTTTATTTAAGAAGTGTGCCGATTTAGCCGTAGTAAAGTAGTGAGGTTATGTTCATCATCACTTGCATAGTATAAATATTTTGATTACTCAATCGCGCCTCTTTTGCGGACAAAACTTAAGGATTTGAAAAAGTGTTCAAAAGTAATTTGAGAGGTTGTTTTCAAAGAATTTCGTTGAAATTTAACTTAAATTGTGCTGTAATATTGTTTTTACAAAAAAATTTTCCTGTGGAAAATGGATTATTTCCTGACGACTACCTTCTGTGGATGATTTTTTTTCTTGCAGCGGCATAAAAGTAATTGTCTTTCGTTTTGTATTTATTTGCTTGTTTTTTATTTCAGAATTTCGATGACTTTTCATACATGAAATTATATCATATACCTAGGTAAAATGATTTTTTTGTCATCATGGAAATGAAAAATAACTTGCAAATTTGCATTATCACTTTTCCCCCGCGTGTGAATTATTTACTTATTTTCTTTTACACACACATGTACAAAACACGCATAGGCGGGCCCGTACTGATAGTATATTAATAACATCGCATTAATAGTAAATAAATATCAATAAAAAAAAAATTAAATATCTTGTAATTAAACGCAGTTTTTTGTTGTTTTTGTCTTCATAATAATCTCCGACACGATTGATTACTGCGATTTTCAGCTTCAATGTTATTTTATTTATCAATTTGTGTACATATTTAGGTTTTCGTCAATATATAGGTATCTATAAAATATTGCGGTGTCGATAAATACAAGAAGTGATGCTAAAATAACTTAAGTAGAACGAATTAAGCATGTTATAAGCGGTCATTGTTTACTTTCCATTAGCTCTGAAAGCTCTTGTTCTTCTTCAGTTTATTTTTATTATTTTTTTTTTCTCTGGACTGCTTTGGTTATAAAATGTCCTTAAAATAAACTTTTGTGTAATGAATTAATTTCGAGCAGCAGAGTTTCTTTGTAAATTCGTCATATATGCGAGGAAGTAGGTATATTACGTGTACGACCTTATGGAATACTACATATAGAGTTTGTTTATTTTGCGCGATAAAATATAACACAAATTGCGTAGGTATAAATATATATAGTTGCCAGGCACAGGGGTGCACTGTACAATTAAATAGGCATATGGAATATTGGCATAAATCAATTATAAAGCGGGTATTTTCCTCCAACCTGCAACAACAGATGTGTATCTATGTTGGGACGAAATTGCTGAAATCTATTATAATGTTTATAACGCCATATACCTACCTATCCATAAAATATATTGTGGTTGATATTTGTATAGCTATATAAAGCTGATTTGTGTATACACAACATACGTTCATACCATAATGTAATATCATGCACGTGTTTCCCAGATCATTCCCCGTTTACCCGCCGGCTTTCGCAAAATTTCATTCTGATAAAAACAAAAACAAATCAAAATGCCCTAGCAACAGTGGTGCCAAAACTTTTTATTTGTGTGTTTCTCTTTACCACGCACGTCTTCGTATTCCGACGCGTTTTCTTTGAGTTTTTTAAGTTTTGTGACTTGTATTGTGAGAGACAACCACGGCTAGTGAGGCAAACGGCACAAAGGCCAACCGTCAGGCTATGGGTTGCTTAGCTTTGGGCTCATTTGGCTGGCAAACAGAAGATTTTGAAGTGCTCCGTTCCAGAGAAAAGAAACATTGGCACGGCACCATCATGCTAGATAGCTATCTGTTACCAGTCCATTAGCAGTCAAAAGTACTTTGTATGTACGCCGTACAGCAAGACAAGGCTACGAATTGAAAAATAAGTCTGGTCTTGGGGTGCATTGGTTAATGGCGATATTTACGAGTGTTATCGCATGTACAATTGGTAGAAAGGTTCGTTTTTCTTAAATTTGTGATGCTTAAATAGCTGCATTTATTTACGTTGTACACATATTTCTAAATCAATATTAATTTATCGTTTTGAAACAAAGAAAAATCGAAATACACGCATTTAGCTTAGATTAACTTGAAATTTCACTGGTAACACATGCATGCGAAAATCTCTAATATTATTAGATAAAAGCTATGCGTTGATTTATTTTTACTCTGACTTGTAGTAAGATTTCTCAAATATAAATAAATAATAAAAACATGTAGTGGGTGTGTAAACTTTTGTCAAAATGAACGGAACACACATATGTAAGCTTAAATGACTGAAACTTCATACAGTACGGTGTGACAGATTTTTTTTTTTTTGTAGCATTAACTCGAAAACTATACGAAATAAAATTGGCTTTCAAAATATAAACTTAATGGCGTATCGTGCAACAACATTACTAAAAAGGACAAATATTATTCAATGTCACCGGGAAGAAGATTTCCAAAAAGAGACTAGAAAAGAAAAATTCGAGCCATTTGACATTGTTAGAAAGTATTGGTTGCATTCTTCGCGGAGGGCACAATAACTTTGTTGACCCCAAAATATGTTCAGAAGATGACAATCATATGTCAAAAGAGTTGCTTTGACAGTTAATTACTACGCTACACACTGCCACGGTGAACGAAAGAAAGCGTAGGTAGGGTAGTAAAAATTTAGAATTTGAGTTTTTTAACATAAGATAATAAAATACGTTCGCAAATGTATGAACACAAATTTAAAACGAATAAATACAATACAATGAACCTAGAAGACTTAATATTGCTATTTTGTTATAATTTTCCAATCTGGCGAACTGTGTCCTAACCTAACAAAAATTTTATTTAGAGAATCCATTCGTTACACCTACTTAAAGGCTTTAAATACAGTGTAAATTCCTTGCGGATTACATAGATACAAAAATGTTTGTGAAATTTATTAAAGAAAAAATAAACTCTGAACCAGCAGATGTAGTGGTTTGAGATACAGCACCAGTCCATACTAAAGATTTACCACCTTGCGATCTCATAATAATACTTGTTATGCATAAATTAGTAAAGCTTGTCAAACCCATTAGACATGTCCAGTTAATTATTATAAGCACCTGTCCCCAAACTGAGTTTACCAATAGTGTATCTGGGCTGAGCACTGCAGTTACTGCTGTAGAAACTCTAGACACTATTCTGAAGACTTATACCTCCTACTAGGAGGTCAATAGAGCGGGAGGTGATAGTACTCACCTTGACGAACCAAAAATTGTATGGCAGGGGGGGGGGGGAGTTACAGGTCGATCACCCTGTATCTTAAAAACTACAGGGCGTACGGTCAAAGTTAAGAGCTCATTGTATGCAGAACTTCATGGCCTTTCGAACGACTGCTCAATCAGCAGCACACCCCTCTCCCATATAGAATGATGGTTGTCTAAACTAAAAAAATCGGATTTTCGGGGGGGGGGGGGCTCCCATGACGAAGTAGCCAAATTTTTCTTCTTTTTCATCTCTTGGTGGATAGAGAATTTTTTTTAAATAGTAAATTAATTCTTTCATAGATATATTTTGAATAATTTTTTTCTTTTCCACGTTGGCAGTGTTGAATAGTGGTAGTAGACTTGATGAGTTTTGATATCTTTAAAGTTTCACTTTTGACTGTTAAAATTCTCACATAGTTTAAAAAGAATCCTGCTTTCTGCCTTTAATATTTTATGTCCTTTTCAAACGAGCATAAGCTAAGCTCTTTAGAGAACATGTAATCTTGAGCGCGGAGTTGAAAACACCACCATTAAATCGAACTATGCAAACTCAAATATCTACACATTTTCAAAATACACTGGTTTCCAATAGTTGTATTTAGCTACAGTCAGCTCTTCCAGCCGTTGTCTGGCTAGCAGATGAGGTTAGTAGAATAGCTCAAACCTGCCATGCGCTTGTAACAGCACTCAGCTCCAAGGCTGTCAGATTTTTTTTTTTGTAAATATATATATTATTGTAAACTATACACATATCATTAAATATATTAAGGGGGACCGGAAAGTGATGGCGTTTTTTTTTTTTTTTCATTAAATGCAAACAAATTATTTTTAATTAACAAGGTAATCACCCTCGTTATCGATATTTGCCATTTAGTTTAAATATTCAATGCCGGATCGATAGATTAAATTGATTTTTGAGCAAAATATTTGGAGGGCATTTCGGATATCATTCAAATTTTCAAATTTTTTGTCACATAAAAAGTGTTGTAGCGGCTCGGAATAAATAGAAATCCGATGGTGCAATGTCGGGCGAGTATGGCTTGTGAGGCAGTACCTCACACCCCAATTCATAAATTTTTTCTAGGGGGTTCCGCCTTGAGCAATACAGTCTTGCATTATCGTGTTGCAGCATAACGCCTTTTCTGTTGATATCGCTGTACACTTTTCGATTACAGTTTGATTCACTCGGTCCAATTCTTCACAGTTTGTCCAGGTTTCAGCACTTCAAAATGAACTATTGCGCAAATACTCCACTAAACACACAAAAGCTCCTTTTTGGTATGTAAACCTGACTTACCAGCAGTACTTCGTGGCGATTCATTCCGAGAGAGCCACTGCCTTGCGTTTTGGATTATCATACAGGACTCATTTTTCGTGTCCAGCGATCATAAAACGCTTCTGTATTGTGCCGTTGAAGCGATAGGTTGCATATGGTGGATCGGTTAGCTTTGTTTTCTTCGAACAGATTATGCGAGACCCAAGAACCTGTTCTGCTTATTTTATCAATCTGCGCGCAAATGTTCTTGGTTGGTCAAACAAGGTTGATTAAGAGTATTTGATAGTTTCTCGATTGTCTGACTCGAATGTGCTTCCACTTCCACTTAAATGATAAACAAATATTGACATGCGCAGAAGCGACATTACTTTCCGGTTCCCCTAATAAATTGTACATTTCAAGATCATCAATATTGTTAATATATAATAATAATAATAATAATAATTTATAGAACATAATTTTTTTTTTACAATTACATAATAGAACTATCTGACTTCAAAATGTATTACTCAAGTTCTTCTTTTAATAAATTCAATACAAGCTCTTTTAAACTAAATCTAATTTCACTCTTTATTTCGTCAGGTAGGTCATAGTAGGAAACAATCAAACTTATATCAGTGTTTTGATATACGTACGATAAAAGTCGTCGCAGTATGCCAAAAGCAATCAAAATAATTACATTAAGATATAACAGGATCGAGGTGTTGCCCGCAAAAAGGCGGACAGTCCTGATAGAGGGTAAAGTAGTTAGTTTACAGTTTATCGTTTCTTATGTTATGTATGAGCAAAGATACGTTTAAGTATATTCTTTGCTTGACTGTCAACCATTTAAACCCTTTGCGCTCGTATGTCATGGTGGAGATGACAAAACTAATTTACTCTGAAACACGCTTAGATGGTAACATTAAACTCGATATTTTCATGTTGTTGGGTGTAAATTTGTATTTATTCAAACTCAAATTCACTGTCGCATGTTTTCATAATCCATTTTGGATCGGAAAATTAGTCTATGTTACTGAATTACACAAGGAGAAAAAATTCCTGGCACAGCTTGTAATCACTTTTTCATGAACGTTTTGCCTACTTTCTGGCACTTATTGAATTTTTTGCTGGATTTGCTTAAGATATGTTCAGGAAAAAACGCAGAAAGGGTCACTTCGGCTAAGAGTGTAATAGATCATTTTAAAGCTAAGCTTTAGGCTTCTTAAATCTAATATGAAATTAATGACATGCTTTTTGATTTAAAAAAAAACCGACTTAAGATTCCGGAATTTTAACTTTGTTGAGCCATAATTTCAGAACGGAGGGGAGAAGATGACAAATTTATAGACCATTGGAAAGGTACGATGATTGTCGATCTACCAAAGATTAAATCATCATTATAGGATGTAACGTAGAGAAGCTACAGGGTGATTTATGAAAACATACCCAAATATCTTACATTCCCGTTATCTCGGAAACCGTTAGCATTTCCCTCTCACCACTCATACAATTTTTTGCTCATCTAAGTATGACCTATCCATAGCCTTCGGGTTTCACACCATTTCCGGAGTCTTCAAGTTAGACTGTGGTCGAGATTGGAAAAGTCGTTTAGTCGGCAACATAATTAAGATTTCTGTGTGGACTGTGAATAATTGACATTCATGTTATTTGGATTTGGTTATTTTTATAAAGCATTAAAAGATAATAGTAAATAACCTAGTTGAGGAGTCAAAAGGGCACATGGTCAATTTTGTTTTTAATTTTTGCTCCTAGTATATTCTACATTTTTCTACGTTCTTAATATATTCAGAAGGGCACCAAAAGTAGCACAAACTGTTAAAATCATAGTGGGGTATTAATAGAGGCAAGTAAAAAAGCTAGAATTGCTCTAAGACCAATTATTATGATACCCTAGATCAGTGATTCCCAACCGGGGGCTCGCAGTGTTTGCAGAGGGGGTTCGCGAAAATAATATTGTAATGGATTTTTGGATTCAATGCCTGCAGATGAATGAATATGGATGTTTCGATTCTGTCAGCACTTTTTTTATCAGAAAATTCAATTAAACTTGACGAAAACATTTAAAGGAGTATATGTGAACATCTGAACTATCTTCGATTAACTTTCGATGACTATTTTCCCAACAGATGCAATATAGCCATCTCAAACAACTGGATACGTAATCCATTTCAAGGAAATGTAAGTTTAGAAACCTCTCCAAATTTACTGGAAAAAGAAAAACTCGTAGAGTTATCTTGTGACAGTTCTCTAGAAGCAATTTTTAAAGATCAATCTTTAATTGACTTCTGGCTCAGTATACAAAATGAATATCCTGTTCTGTCAAAAAAAGCCATTGAAGTTCTATTACCGTTTTGCACAACATATCTATGCGAGAAAGAATTTTCAACATATACTTATCTGAAAGATAAATACAGAAACAGGTTAAATGCAGAACCTAATCTAAGACTGAAATTGTCAGATATTGAGCCTAACTTTGAATTGCTTTGTTCTATCAAACAACCACAAATATCCCATTAAGAGTTTTTCCACATGTATAACATAAGAACCAGTTTGTTAAATTTATCTTGTTTTCAACTTTTATAGCCATCATTTTAGTCCTATTAATGTTTCATTTCAATGTTTCACGATTAATATACATATGGGGTTCGTCAAATTTTTTCGGACCTTTCTTTTGGTTCGCGAGGAAAAAAAGGTTGGGAAACACTGCCCTAGATGAATGCCCGTATGAAATTTCCTATGGTCACCCATCTGAGCAATTTCGATTTTTGCAGTGGTTTTTCGCATATATTTCTAGAACGGTTCGTCGGACAGAAAAATGATTATTATAACTAATTTTATAGGATTTCATATTCTGAAGAAGATTTTAGTACTATAAAAATGTCTAGGACTGATCGTTTTCACAGTATCCATAAAAAACCTAAATTTTTATTTGGCAACACCAAGGAGTTGCGCAATTTGTCTCATTTTCGAACTAAATTTTGCTTTCTTTTTTAACGTTCGTGTACAAAATTTCAGCTTTTTAAGTGAACGCGTTCTCGAGCTGTCGTGCGCAGGGACAGACGGACGGACGGACGGACATGCAAAAATCAAAATAACTTTTAATATTATGCGTGGGTGTTCAATTCATTTTGCTCTACCATCATTATTTCTGTGCGTTACAAACGGAATGACAAACTTAGTATACCCTTTCGATTTCATCTAGCGTATAAAAATTAGGGAAAAGTTATGCTGTGCGATAAGCGTCATCCCATGTATAGCAATCTGATCTTCGTTTTAGTTTTTTCTTTATGCTTTGCAATTTTAAGTAAGCAGCATAAGCTATACTAAAGATCTTTCTTAACTTTTTCCTTGTTGCCTTTTCTTTTACAGTAAATAAAACTGACTGCTGTCAAACATTTATTCACTGTGTTTTAAATGCGACATTGTTGCCACTGTGCTTGGCCTAAGGGCGAATACGAGCCTCAGCTCCCAAGTCGAGCCCACAGTTCTGATCATGATTGATGCATTACTTTTTTAGGTTTTTATTGCACTTATCGAATGTTGGTCGTTTGTTGGATAATAGTTTTTTTTCGAAAATCTGAACAGAAAATTCGTCATCAAGTTAGCCGGAAAATTCTTATTTTTAAATTAATTTAATTTATAACCAGCTCAATCAATGCCTAATCGTTTGTTGGAGACGTTTTTATTAATAAAATCGTTTTGTTTGTCTCTCAATTCTTCGCTAATTGCAAAAATAATGTACATAAGCTACACATTTTGCCTAATATCAGCTACAGCTTCATTTGCAGCTAGCTTCACGTGTAGCTTAGGTAAATTATTTTTGCAATTAACGAAGAATTGAGAGACAAACAAACGATTTTATTAATAAAAAATATTATTAATTAAATTAATTTTCGCAAAAACTATTATCCAACAAACGTTTAAATTAAGCCAACAATCACCAACAATCGCAGTGTGCAATAAAAAACTAAAAAAGTAAAAATTGACCGGCCAACTTGATGGAGCTGAAAATGTGCTGCCTGTAATTTCAAGGTTGCTCTTTCTTTTTTGTCCAGGCACCTTCCTGCCAGTAAGTTCTTATGTCAGATGCCGCAAACTGAACATCTGAACAGGCCCTTTTCAGCAAAAAATGGCACATTTTAATTAACTGTGTAGCGAAATGCAATACTAAATTTTTGAAAAAATAAAACTAAGGATATCTCGCACGCAACTGTGCTCGTTCTGCATTCAACATATCTATTCCACCCTTTATAAACTTTCAATTCAAGTACTTACTGCCCCTGTTTTTACCGCTGGCTCTGCTTTCAATCTGTTTACTTACCACCCGTTGCACTGGGGCTGTAGAATGGGTTTCAGAAAAAAATCTGCTTTTGAATTTTTCATACATATCGGTACCTACCTACCTACCTACCGCGCGGCATTTAGTGTGACGAGTTGAAAGTTTTGAGATGCCAAGATGAATTGATTTATAAGTGAATTTTTCTTTTAATTTTAATTAAGTAGTAAAATTTAGAAAATTTCAGTCCCATAAAAAAAAAATGTTTACTTTTTTCACAACCATGTAAATGTTTTTTTTTTTATTATTATTATTATTCCTTGAATAAAAATATACTCTCTGCCGCTGTGCGCATGTGAAGCATTTATTCATAAATTCAGATAGAGATAAATATATTCAATTTTAAATTGATTGAAAAAAGATGTTAAATCCGGGAAAATTAAATTCATAAAAGGCATTCACACTCACTGACACTTAGGCGCAATAGTAAAATTTTATTTTTATTTTACTCCTCTACTCTTACATCTATGCATACATTTTTATTTCATTACATTTTCCTTTCAACACATCTAGCATCTTTTTGCCGCAAAATCAGTTCTCTGCAATAGTATTTTCTGTTTATCCAATATATATATGTACTCAGTTCAGTACTCGCTCATGCATTCAATAGGCTTTGTGTGAGACGTTTTTTTTTCTGTTTTTCTTCTTTTTTCTTCCTTATGCGTGCGCTAACTTTATGTCATCATACGCGAACTCGTGTTTTGCTTTTTCTCGTTCCTCTTCTAGTTAGTGGTATCGGTATGTACTTTTCACATTGGAAATTGAGGTTATGTGTTTTCTTTTAAGATTTTTAAGAAATTGACTATTGAATTCGTGTAAATTATACAAAATTTTCTTTAAATATAATCATAATTAACAGCCTGATATTGAAATTAGTTTAGAAAGTGTATTATTTGATGTTTTTGCAAAAAGTGTGAGTATAATAGCAATTTGTTTTCCTCAGATGGTTCCAAGGTGTATTTTTCATAAAACAATTTCATATTGTTTTGTTTATTAACAATTATTATCCAGTTGTTTAAGAGTATCTATCAGATATTTGCTTTGTATATATTTTTCTTATTTTTTAAATCTTTATGTTCAGATCTAGCTATTAATTTGTTATTTATTTATTTAGAAATTGTAAACGTGATGAGATACTTGGGAAAATATATATTTGATTAATGTAAATAATGGAATAATCATAATTATAATTAAGTATTTTTGTGATGTTGTAAAAAGATAAATAATGCGACTGTTTCTCCACAAACTTCGACGTTTCTCCCGCTTTTGGAATACCACCAGCCTGTTTGGATATTCCAGCCGTCACATGTTATTCAATGTAATTAATGGAATGAAATTTCTGTTTAATGTGCAATTTTTTTTAAATATTTGTTTTATTAACAAATATCTTTATAATTAAGTTTAACGCTTGCAGTTATAAACATTTTAGATTGTTTGTTTGGTTTCGTTTTTAATTTTCTTCTAAATGAAGTACGCCCAGGATCCCAGTGGGGTACCGGCCGGAAAGAATTTCCTTTATTTTTGCTTTGAATAATATTCAGGATTTCATATTTGTTACAGTTGCAAGTAGCCAATTGTGGATTGCTTACGCAGCGTGTATCCTGTATCGAAAGTATATTGTTCAAGATACTATAAATCTTAATTTTTAGCTCCACTGTCGCCCACCAACCGGCTACGTATTCTTTTGTCAATAAGGTACTTTGGGATATTGTAATTTGCTGATGATATTTCGTTGGTACAGAGGTCAACTAAAATTTGTTGAATCAATTCTAGCAATTTTCAAGAAACAAATGAATTTCTTCTTTTATCCTATTGCCTTTGACAAGATTATAGGGAGATGAAAGTGTGTATTGGAAATTGTCAGATATAAAAAATAATTTGCACATACTTTTTCCGTACAGGCAGGCCGCATTCATTTTCGTTCTTTATTTTTGGAGCAGCTCTGGCTGAACCACAAAAATTAATTTTTGTAAATTATTTGTAATCATTTTGGGAGTGACCTTTCATATTTACCAAAAGAAAACACTAGGCACATTAAAAATAAACATCCGAAATCTAAAATCAGCCAAACGTAATCTAATTAAAAAGTTCTATATCATCCATAGGGATGAGTTGCGCACCATGTTGCGGCGCCAAATAGCCAAAGCGCCAGCTGATATGTCAGCCTTTTAACTTAAGTTAACTCAGAATCTTTGAGTGAAGAATTTTTATTATTTATTTATTATTTATTTATTTCTCATAAGAGACAACACTCTGTTCACCATATTAATGAATCCATATCTCATAACTGTCGTCGTTACTGCATCAAATTTATTTGTTTGTTGAATTGGTGCCACCAATATATACTTGGCGCGTATGAAATTTTTGACGCACCACAGAACTTAAAATCTCAAACATAGATAAACTAGGAGTACTAGAAGTACCTACCAAAAGACAGGAAACCGACAGGTGTATGTATTTACCTAATTAAAATGTAATGACATAATTACGGCTATTAGGAAACAAAGCGATCATATGAAGAAGAGAGAAATCAACTGCTGAATCGAATATGGAAAGGAAAAACTAACTGCTACAATGCATGTCGACAGTAGAACTTATTGGAATGCAATTGAAATAGGAAGGATTATTGTTAACTGGTATAGATGTGGGGCATTTTATTGCACGTACATATATTAAAAGGTTTTTTAAAGCTTAGTTTCTTCCATAAATCAAACAACTGCAGCATAAAAAAGAAGTAGGTATGTTCTAATTGTTTATTTCCTAGGAGAACATTTGATCAGAGAGAGGTTGCACCAAAGCTCAAGTAAATCAATGCAGTAATTGCAAAATTTGTAATAAGATATTCGGATTAAATATTGATTATAACCGGTTGTGCTCAATATATATTTATATACTATACATATATATACATGTATATACATTGCATTTCATAACTATATCACCACCGCCGAATAGTTATCATCACTACAAAAACCGACTGATGAAAATAAATGATAATTTAAGTGTAAACAAGCAACGATTTACAACGAAATATAAGAAACAAGTGAAAAGGGCATATTCATAACTATATCACCATCAAAGTTGTTAGTCGCAATTTGCACTTTAAAATTTTTTAGTGAAAACCCGGTTTTATACAAAATTTTGCAAAATGTCACGTGCAACGTACTTGTTCAAAGAAGAAGGGGTAAAATTTTAGCTTTTAAGGATGAGAATCTTTGCACGAAATTGGTCGAAGACTGGGGAGAGATCACGATCAAGAGAACTTGAGCTGCCTGTGTCCTGTACGACAATTTATCTGACAATTACACGCTGTGGACACCTGGAAAGTCAAAAATTGAAGACCGTACCCCGACTTACATCCCTACAAGCTACCTTCGTTTACATTGCAAAGGTAAAGACCTCAACCTGGAAAACAGCAGTACTGTAGCTTTAAAGTGATCATAAAGACGCTCGTCTAAAATTTGCTAGAGTAAACGTTAATCGGAACTGGAACGAGGTAAACTTAAAAGTCATTTCAAACCTTCATTTTGTGCGATTTACGTTTGTTCTTTCTGTATATTAAAGGTACTTTTTTCCGACGAGAAAAAGTTCAACTTTGACGATCCAGATGGCTTCCAGCATTATTGGAGGGATTTAAGGAAAGACACATTTTACTTTTCTCGGCGAAATTTTGGTGGAGAAAACTTAATGGTTTGGGGATCGTCTTGTGCTAAACAAACCCTTCCTTTAGCTTTTCCGTTCACCAGGATAAACAGCGAGGAGGAGTACACTGGGATGTTAGAATACAAACTCCTTTCATACTTGGAACGTAGCAGGAGCTAGTCATGGACGAGTAGAGCGACTAAAACCTCGTTTAATCGTAACCAGATTACAGTTATGGACTGGCCCGCTTGTTCCCCGGACCAAAACTCAATGAAAAATCCTTGGCATTTTGGTTTGAGAGGTGTACGCCAATAACGCAGTTCAGCAACGTGAATGACCTGCGCGCAACCGTGGAAGCCGCCTGGAAAGGTTCGAGACGGAGAAGCTGAAAAACTCGTGGGAAGCATGCCAGACTGACCTTTAGCATTAGCAGAAAGTCGTAGAGGGCCGACAAAATACTGATAATATTTTTGAAGCCCAAAGTATTTAACTAAAATTCCACAAAATTGAAATATTTTATGTGGTGATATAGTTATGAAGACGGCCTTTTCACTTGTTTTTTGTATTTCCACTTAAATTGAATAAAATCGAATGTTTAAATAAGATAAGCAAAGATAACAAAAAGTTAGATATTCGCAATTACAGCAGTTTGATATAAAGGTAATATTCAGGTATATAATTTAATAGAGTTGTTGAAAATTTTGACGAGCTAGAGAAAATAATTATTAAAGACAACTTTGTTAGTATTAAGAGTGGTAACTGAAACACAATAGTGAGATAGAAATCAATGGATTCAAAATAATAAGATGCGGTAGGCATACCCGCGGAATAAATAGTGTATTACATCGGAAATGATGTCAATATAGGAAATGTTATGGATCTTTTAACAGTTTCTGTTGTAATAGACGCAGTGTTCAAGTTCAAAGAAATTGGTCTGCGATTTTATGAATGAACTTATGAAAACGTATCAAAAATGATTAGCTGTAAAGTAATAGTAGTAGGAGAACATTAATGGGAAAACAATGTGTCGTTGTAGAAATGAAATTAAAAAAAAGTTATACGTAACAGACAATGGATATAAACAAATAATGAAGGCGAAAGAAGAAAAATTAAAAAAAGTTCGTGAACATTATTTGATAATATACTCACTAACTTCAAAGATAATGTCGACGTCGACGAAGAGAAAAGCTTGATATGCATGTGTGAAAATCAAAAGGATATGTGGAAAACTAGAGGAAATGAAAGAAAACAACCACTTACTGAAATAACATTAAATACGCTGGCAATAACAGAGCAAAAAAAGAAATCTCTAAAAAACTTAACAAGTACTACATTGACAGCATTAAAGATTTTCAAAATAAATAGAGAAAAATTCATGCAAATTTATGCAATCGGATTTTAATTTGAGAAAATTAATACAACCCTATTAAATAAAACATAAAACAGAAGAAACGCATGAAAAGTGTTAGTTATCATTAACAAATCGTTGGAAATAGATATATTCCTGCAATCATACAAAGAATCTCATACTAACTGTATATAAATTCCAAAAATATAAATATAAAATATATATAAATTCCGAAAATGTACACCCTGTGATAGTTTTTTAGCTCCTGTTACTTTTTGTCAATTTTATTTTTCCTCTGAATAGTGTTTATGTAACCTGTTGCTTTAAATTCTAAGCCAACTGTTCCAGCTTGGAAGAAAATGTCACATTTTGCCGAACCAAGAATAGAAAATTAATATTTCACCCAACTTTAACTGACTGTAATGAAAAAAAAATGTACTACGCCACTTTGGCAAGTAACTCTAAAAGTTGACGCATTTAATAAGGATTCTAAAATGGTATAACGCTGGCTACAATATTTCTTAGATTACGGAAAAAAAAAATTTTCTTCAAGAAACCCAGTTTCGAAAAATGTCTTTTCACCTATTAAAAATGATTCTAATGTACCCAAAACTTATCGTAAGACCCTAACTTTAAGATTCTAGTTTGAGTGAGACAGATAGTGACGTTTTCAAGTTAGAGATCCTAACTTTTTGTTGAATTTAGGACAAATTTTCCTTAAGTTCCAATTATTTTTGATGCTAAGACTTATTATTTACAAAAGATGTTCAAACTGCCTTCCTTCAGCTGCAATAAAAGTTCGACATCTTCTTAAGAAGGATCGGGTTATCAGACGGGCAAATCTTTCATTGTTGACAGATTCAACTGCTTCTGTAATTCTGGAGCTCATGTTTTTGTAAAATTCCGTGAGCTATACTTTTAGGCACTCCTGTGTTTTCCTGGATTGCACGTACCGAAGTACTTGGGTCTTCTTCAACAACTTGAAGTACTATGTCATCTTAAGGTAAGGAGCTCTTCCTTCGCCATGTACTTGGCTTGGAAGTCGCCCCTTTGTGGAGAGTAGACGATGCACATTTGTAAAAACTCAATGATTTGACGAGCTAGCGTCACTATCTTGCTCACTCATATTTCATGCAATGACTCCGTCTCACTCAAACTAGAATCTTAAAGTTACGGTCATACGGCTTTGGGTACACTAGAATCATTTAATAGGTGAAAAGAACTGTGTTTTAAAGAATTTTTTTTTCCGTAATCTAAGAAATATTGTAGCAAGTGTTATACCATTTTAGAATCCTTATTAATTGCGTCAACTTTTAGAGTTACTTGCCAAACTGGCGTAGTACATTTTTTTTCATTACAGTCAGTAAAGTTTTCTATTCTTGCGGGAAAATGTGACATTTTCTTCCAAGCTGGAACAGTTGGCTTAGAATTTAAAGCAACAGCTTACATAAGCACCATTCGGGATTACATAAGAAAAATAAGATTGAAAAAAGTAAAGAATTGTAGCAACAGGAGCTAAAAACCATCACAGGGTGTGCATTTTCTAGAAAATAAAAGAAATGTCTATAATTTGAAAAATACATGACTTCTTACCGGACATCCTGTATATGTATATAAATAAGTGTTTGACGAAAATGGTGCTCATAATCGCATTACTCCACAACAGAAAAATGCTTCAAAAGTCCAAGCCTAAATTCATGCGTCCCGTCAAGTTCCTTGACATGATTAGGAAGGGTGTTCCATAATCGAACTATTGCAACAAAAGATAGCTGCCTCACAATGTATGAAGTTCTAGGTATAAGAAGGGTTTTATGTCTATATGTGGATAAAAAGTTCAAAAAGTTCTATCAGATAAGAAGGAAATGTTACATCAACTAGTTTACGTAAAAACAGTAATGCCCTAATATTCAGATAATTGCCCAATAAACAGCTCAAGACAGTATCTTTGAACTTGCTAATACTATGATCATAATGTTTCAGGCCATATATAAACCGTACACAATCATTAAAGCCAGTATTAATATTGCGGTAACACTCAGAATCCAAAACAGGGTAGACAGTACTATAATAAATAAAATGTGGCATCAACACCTAAAAAAAAATCACCTCAACGTCGACTGCGACTTAAAATTAAGTCGCAGTCGACAGATCAGTCGTAATTGTAATTCAGGCCTTAATCTTGCCAAGATGATCACAGCAATTCGAATTTTCTATTTATACGTACTCCCAGGCTTTTTACTTTTCTCGTATAGGGGAGAATCATTCCATTAAGGTATATTGGAGGAAGATAAGAAAAGGAAGGATATATCTGTAACATGTAACGCAGGTAGATTTAAAAGGATTTAGTGTCAATTGGTTCATACACACCCAAGCAGATATATTCAACATTTCGAATTTACTCCATCAATGCAGTACTCTATTAAGCCTATTGGTCGGGATAAATAAATCTTAGCATCAGCGTAAAGATCATTGATAACAGAAAAAATAGCAAAGGTACAAGAGCCTTGTGGCACTTCTTTCCATGCGGACTTTTCAATCCCTATCCTGACATGCTGAAAATCACTGATTAATTTAAGCGACGACGATGAAAAATGTTTAGCAAGAAATATTAGCATTAGTAATTAGTAGAAAAATATCTGCGCAAAATGAGTTGATTGTAGAATATCAGTCAGGATTTCGCAAGCATCACTCATTTGAAACTGCATTAAACTGGATTATTACATACAGATGCCGTAGGAAAAGTAGTGAGTGTATGTATTATTCTGCTTAATATATTATATTATTAGTAGACTTAAATAGGGATCTTGAGACTATTAATAGAAATATACTAATAAGCAAGCTGAAAGCATAGGGAATTAAATGAGAATTTATTTTAACTTTTTATTAAAATTTGACTTTTTAAACTCGAAAAAGTTTATTGGCAGAATTTTTAAAATAGTAACTATCTCATCAAGTCTACCTTGATTCTAACTTGATCTAACTAGCTGCCTTAATAGTGATACATTCAGGTAAGCTGAGTCGCATAACCTGAGCTCATGAAAGTCTTGATTCGATCATGTAAGCACAATACTGGTGAACACCTTATCCAAATGAATGATAATTTTGAGAAAATACTGTTTTCTTGCAATTTAAAACTGGCGGCCATTTCAACATTCAAAGAGTAGTAGCGAAGAAAATGGAAATAAAATATCCGAAACTAAACATAATTCTTTCTTGTATAACTATAAGGATATTTGAAGAGCTCCTGTGGTAAAAGCACCTCCTCACGCGTAGGACGAATGAAATGTTTCTTAAGATCTTAAAGCCTGTTGACCAAATTGAGTTAAAATCCGGATTTAATCTGGAAAATTATTAAAGAAGCTCACGAAGATAATTCCAAATGAGATTGCTTTCATTTATGAACTATCAACAAGAAATCAAGAGAACTGTACATAGCAGTACAACTAATATTCGATTTATAACTATTAAAATTTCCAGGGAGTACAATTTCAAGCAGGTTGCAAATATTGTAAAATCAAAGCAGGATAGTTTGCATTTCTTCAATAACATTATGACCGTTCTGCGAATGTCAGGTATACAATTCACTTACTATAGTGAAGCTATCCACGTATATGTACATGTCGAAGTCTTCAATTACAGATTTCCCATCAAAGAGTCAACTCAAATTTGATAACGAAAACACGTAAGCTTGCTCAGTAATTATAAACTGCTGTCGATAGCTTCTTGCTAATTTTTGCACTTTGATACGGTCCGAAATTGCACGTAGCTAACTTCAGTGAATTTTTACAGCTCAATTTCTTCATCATCATCTTTATAAATTATTTAGTTTCATTATGGTCGCAGTTGAATTTGACAGCGAATTTTTCTAACCTTCGACATGCTCCATAATAATATAATGCTCCGTAATATCATATGATATTATATGGTAAGGCCTCTCTTCCAATCTGGAAGTTTTTTTTTCTCGTAGCACGAAAGAGATAATAATAATAAGTTATGAAGCTTTTAAATATTCACATAATTTTCACTATAATCAATATAAACATTTTAATTCAAATTACCTTTTCTTTTATCATTTCAGTTTGATTCTTTCAACTGTAGCCAGATAGTGAGAGTATTGAGAAAATACGATAGGACAACAAATTTTACTTTACCTAGGAATATATAATGACTGAGAATAGTGGCACTTTTCAATTGTCAAAGACTTCTCCGGCAAACTCACCGAATACTCATCAACAAACGATTATCACCAGTTCACATGAAAGTATACAACAGCAACAAGGATCATTACTAAATATAAAACCTGATCCAGATTATGAATATCTCGACGAAAGTGGAAATTCAGTTGTGGCACACAACTATTCTCGAAATCACATAAAAAACGAGGAGGAAATGCAATCAGATTCGACTGTGAATGTAACAGATCCTCTTCTATTAGCGGGTGGAAGTAGTGGTACAACAGCAGGCAATTTATATCATAATGCCGGAAATAATACAACAAATGTTGGTGCTGGTAGTGATGGTGGGGGAGGAGGAGGTGGAGGCGGAGGAACTAATTCTAATGATACTGGCAGACGCACAGTTCTCAATAATAATAACACAATACAACATCAGCAACAACAACAGCAATCTCGACAGCAATCTTCATTATCCCCGCCACCACCACAACAAGTCAGTCATGTACGACAGAGACAACAAACTGTTGTTCGCAGTGCATCTCCTGCTATATCATGGCAACAACAGCCATCACACAGTCAACAATCAACATCAAGTGATCAAAGTACGAACTCGTCTGGACAACAAATTCCACCAGCACCACCAAATTCATTTGGTATACTCCGGCATGAGCAAGACGTCCTCTATATAACTGAAACATGCATTGAAATTGGCAGAAATTCGTCAACGTCAAGTGTACACTTCCATGTTGCTAAAAACAGTTTTGTTTCTCGGAAACATTTCCAAATCGTTTATGATCCACAAACGGGTGATTTCTATTTAATTTGTTTAAGTAAGAATGGTATTTTCGTTGATGATGTGTTCCAGAGGAGGAGCACTGAAGCAGTTAAATTACCGAAGAGGTATATGAAAAAAAGAAAAAAATTAGAATGTTTTGAATAAATTTTTATCTATATTACAGTTGTACCTTCAGATTCCCAAGCACGGAAATTCGAATAGCATTCGAAAGTTTCTCTGACAACGTTCAGAATAATCTTAAAACTGTAGAAAATTCAAATGTGATATACTCTCCACTAAAAATTTCTATACCTAAACAGGAACAAAAGAGTCCCTACCCATCCCCAACTGGTAAGTTTATAATAATTGCTTGTTTATTGAAATTTATTTAATATGATTTAATTATTCAGGAACTATAAGTGCAGCAAATAGTTGTCCTACAAGTCCTCGACAAGGTTTTCAAGAATACCACCAATACAGCTACAATAATAATAATAACTTTCAAAATAATGTAAGTATATCTTTTTCTAAAAATAAATCTCAGACATCCTTTTCAGCAGCAATAATAATAAAACAAATCTTTTGAAGTAAATATGTTAATGGTGTGCTACGTGGCAAGACAAATCAACTTCGAATTCAACTAGGTCTTTCCTTTCCGCATTTTTATATAAGATAAGCGTTAAATATTTAAACATTTCAGACTAATATTTGTTTCTTATGTAATCCTAATGAAAAAAAAAAAAAAAACAAGTAACAAGTGGGACCATAGGTGATAAATGAATGGCAGCGTGTAAAAAAGTAAGCTTATCAGTATTCCTGTTTGTTATATATTCAGGAATGTTCAGAAATTTAATTTTTGGACAACCATACCTATTTTCATCGGTCCATATGAGAAATGCAAGTTGTTAATTCAAATAGAGATTTCTCACCGTGTCATCAGAATATTTCATTCAAAACACGAATGTTTAATAAAATACGTAGCACTGGTAATATGCCAGATGCCGCAAACATTGATCAGCACTTCTTTGACTTCCTTTCCTTGGAAGATATTTCAATCATTGGACTTAGTCGGTATTAGTTATGTTTTAAGTTTGCGTTCAGTAGAAATTATGACAAATATATTGATTTAAGATCTCCCGGCCGCTTGTGCAGCTATTCCAAATCCTTCCTTCGGGCCTTCCCACACGAAAAGTTTTTAGGATAGGAAGGAACTTCCTCCCCTTATGCTAAGACGTGCAAGCACAATAATGTTGCTCCGCGTAGATAAGGAGCTACGCGGAGCAACAATATTGTGCGGTGATTACCGAAACTAATTGTGTGCGTGTTCAATTAAGTTACAGTTTTGATATAAACAATAACTATCACAAATTCACAGCACGTAATGACTATTAAATTATTATATTATCACCTCAAATCGCAGGTAAACATCTGTAGCCGTCGGATCAGAAATTTCGCAATTTCAAAATGGCCGGAGCTAACTTGCTTGTTGTAGTATTGGTATGTTGCCCGTACTCCCGATCGAAATTTGGTAGCACGGGATTTTTCCTACCCCCGAATACTTCTCACCCGTAAAAACTGCCTAAAAATGTCCGCGTGTGGGCTATGGCTTTGACTCGGAGAAGTCGACCATCCTGTGGCGGTTCTATTTGTAGTTATTTCGCAAGGTGAACTGTTGTTTAAGGATAGCTTTAAGCATTTAAAGTCTATTGCAGAAATCGAACAAAACATTTTATAGATGTTATAAAACTGAAAAAATATCTCTAGTAATATAATAAATTATAATTTTTAGCAAGAAATGTTTCAACCTCCATCAACATCAACATATAACGAGCATGAAAAACCACCATACAGCTATGCTCAACTAATAGTGCAATCAATATCGGCATCACCAGACAAACAACTTACGCTATCAGGGATTTATTCGTTCATATCTAAGCACTATCCGTACTATAGAAAAGAAGCAAACAAAGGATGGCAGAACTCAATCCGACATAATTTAAGTCTGAACAGGTTATAACATTTTTATGTCGTTTCTGATAAAATCTTTTATTACAATAAAATCTTCTTTCAGGTATTTTATTAAGGTTGCAAGATCACAAGATGAGCCAGGAAAAGGAAGTTTTTGGAGAATCGACCCAAATAGTGAAGCTAAATTAATTGACCAAAGCTACAAGAAACGACGGCAACGTGGTAGTCAATGTTTCAGGCCTCCATACGGTATGCCACGATCAGCACCTGTTTCACCGAGTCATATTGGTAAAAAAATATACCACCGAAAAATTAAACTTTGCAATTCTTGTTTTACCAATGAGATAATAGTCATTAACGAGACTTGGCGAAAACTAGTACTATAATATTCTCTATTCATCTTTATTTAATTGCTAATTGTGTTGAACTTAGAAAAAAGTATATCGATAACGTCACTATTTTCATTCTAGAAGCAATACTGTAATTACATACAAAATAATGAAAAAAACTTTCAATTATTAAGCTTTCGTAAAGAATATTTTTTATTTTATTCTTAAATAAGAAATTGTTTCTATATATAACAAGATATTGACGTTAATTAAGTCGCGATATGAATCTCCCTTGTGAGTTTTACACTTTAATCCTTAAAAAACAATTAGTCTAAATTTCTGCTGGTAAATGTTTTGCATAATTTCTTATTCTATAGATTTATATTATACGATACGGGACAGAAATATATAACTTGATTTATGTTTACAGATAATTCACGAGAAAGTTCCCCCTTACACGATATCGTCCTGCAGTCAGCCCCAGGATCACCAGGGGTTTCATACCAAAATAATCATGGCAGCGAAAATAATCACGCTTCATCTAGTGACGGTAAGTCGTACAATTAGAATTACTTTAAAGTAGAATTAAGCATTTCTTTCGCATCTGATAAACGCTGTATTTGTTACGATAGAATGATTTGAAATTGTGTGAATGTATCTTCTTCACCTACATATTGATTTGAATTAATTTCTGATAGACATATATTTTTTTTTTGCTTACGCTAAGATTCTACAATACATTATTAGGACCACGTGCCCAATATATTTAATTATTCAAAAATGTTCTATGTTGAATACACAATAATTAAAATTAATTTATTACCGGACAACGCTGATATATTCTGAGAATTATGCTTCTAAAGATTTGTGATTTAATAAAAGATGGAAATAACTAGTTAGTAGTAACATTTTGGGCATACAAATTAAGGAAATCACTGGTGATGCGGTAGATGTTCATATCGGATATTTTCACAAACTAATTAGATATTTTGAGCTCAAACAACGTCTGTCTGGTAACTTCAGAGCGAAGATCTTTGCGTAAAAATCAAGTAAAAACTTTCATCCGAAAGAGGGGATAGCTCAGTGTCATGTGTCAAATATTTTGATAGTTCCGTTTTCTGTCTGAACAATGAATTTTGAATAAGTTTTAAAAAATTCACCTTTAATATTTTTATTAAAATTGGAACTCTCACATTCACTCGATAACACAACAACAATCGGCTTAACGTCAAAAGCAATAGTTCTGACAGTCAGCTAATTTAATATTGAAGTTACACATATTCTTGAGCATGAGTAAAAATGTGTAACTTAGTGCATGACTGGAACGTATCAATTTACTAGATTTTCACAATCCCAAAAGTTACAGTCGGTTTGTGAGTAAATTCGAGTAAAAGTTTTTACACAGAGGAAAAAGTTTCGACATGCAGAGCTAATGTATATGAATTGGAAGCAATATTTATCACAGAATTGACATTTCGTGCTTAACACAATTGGTCACTAGCCTAATCCAAATCGGAGGATATGGTGAACTGAAAGATCGCAGATAGTTACAGAACTGTATTTCATTTAGAGTCGATTTGCTGTTTGTTGCTGTTTCGATCTGATATTTTTAGGCTTTCATGTATTAAATTCTCGCGACCATCGTTTTTTGTTGTTGTTGATTTGTGTGATCCACAGTTCAAAGAATCATCCACCACATCTAAGGACTCTTCGGTTTAAGAGTATCTAGGAACATTACTAGAGGAATTGTTCTTTTTATTTCTTTTCATAACCCCATTGTTATTTGACGTAATCAAATTTCGTTTTTACTACTTTTATTTTAAATTATTTATTAAATTATTATTGATTATTTAAATCTATTAACCCTTTGCACTCCGTTGTCGCCACTGCGGCGAGAATGTAAGGTAAACATACAGCTCCGTTGTCGCCACTGCGGCGAGAATGTAAGGTAAACATACAGCTCCGTTGTCGCCGCTACGACGACATAGTAAGATAAGCTATTACTCCATTGTCGCCGCAGCGGCGACATCTAAAAGAAGCATTGTTTTTTTATTTAAATATATATATTTTTATACCATTTTTTTGTGGGTGTGTTCGTCTCGATTATTGGTGTTGGTTTTTAAGAGAGGGACTCGCATCCGGAGGGGCAGGAGGTAATTTCAACTTCTTTTGTTTATAACTCCTTATCGAAAACGCGCAGAGCTCATTAAGGACTTAAATGAAAGCTACCGTCACGGGCTACAAGTGATCGCTGAGAGGTGGTTAGGGTGGGGTCGCTGGTAGGCGAGGGGGCGGAATGGAGGGAGCCTAAATATCAATTTTTCGACTTATACATGTACAAAAAAGTTTGCAGGGGTAATCTCCGAAGACACCCATATGATTTACTTGATTTCAAAGCGGTCTTTAGACAATCGCCTAGAAGGACAAGTAGGGTACTAGGTTTTTTGATTTTTTTGGTGGGAGAGGGGAAACGGTGGGGGTATTTAGTTTTACGCTTATAACTCAGCCATGTGACTTCGGACCATAGTAGTGTGGGTACTCAGAATCCATATAAAAACATATTAGAATTTGTACTCGATTTTCCGAACACGTACTAGAATAACTATACCTCTCTGCAGGGAGCGCAGTATACTTTCTAAACTTTTTTCTAAATCCGCCATAATTCTTTGTTTTCACTTCTCCTTCGATCTCCATACCCACTTTTTTTAGTGCGTTACTTTTTTTTTCTAAATTAGGTACTAGATTTTTGTTTATCTCAACTTCGTGCCAGCTACAATTCGTTGAAGATTTTTTCTTACAGTGGGTCCTTTAAGGGTGCGGATTAGGTACCCCCGGAGGGGGTTCTTCCAATTTGGCATATCAAATGAAACGTCTCACTGAGTACTGTCGAGTTGGTTTATTTTTTTCCAATTAAAAAAACTTCATCGAGACGTTTTTCCTCCTAAGAACCCATTTTCATACGCTGAGTCTCCTTCCCCCAGTTTCTACATTTCGCATATATTTCATCAGTTCTTTCTTTAAACGGCATTAGTGCACTGCTGTGAACATTTTTTTCATGGGAAGTTTTTTCCCCGACGCATCAATTCTTCACAATCACGAATGGAAAAAAGCTCAAAAGACGGCCATTTTTCTCCTTCAAAAGGACGCATATTTTTTTCTTTTTCGATTATCTCAAAAATTATTTATCGCACGCAAAAACTAAGTACATACACACGTTGAGCCCAGTAAATTTTCCAGGAAAAACTTAAAGCCTTCCTACATCAGGTCGAGGCATCGTTGATTTTATATTGGATCGAGGCATTGTTGTCTGCCTCGAATATGCATAAAATTTATAAAGAGAAAATTTCCAGCAAATTTTTCACTCAAAAAATAATCAAAAGGAATTTTGGAAATCTTAGTACTTATATTTAGCTGTCTAAGTCATTTTCAAATATGTATATTTTAATGCAGTTTGAGTACCCACATGCCTATGCGGCCAGAGTAAAATGGCCCACCCCGATCGAAAAACGTAGTATATAATCGACGCATTATGTAAAATTAGGGGAACCGTTTTCAGTAAAATTAAATCGGTTTCGTTTTGTGGGGGCTTCAGGGTTCTCAGTTTTTGCATATGTATGGTGGAAAAAATCGTGATTCCGATACCACCGTAGACTCCGCCCCCTTCCCACCGAGGACTTGAAATTCATATCAATGATAGCCCCCGCTGGGAACTTTCATTTAAGACCTCAAACTTCGACCTACGCCACTTCCTTCATGAACTATAAGCATTTGAAGTTGAAACTTCGCCGCCTCGCTCCTCCGAGAGCTTACGCCTTCCATTAAAATGGATAGGGTGAAAGAAGCGCGCAAACAAGAAGTATGTAAATACCAAGTTTGGTAAAAAAGTGTTTTTCGAGGGGGTAACCCTCCATTTTCGAAATCGAAAGTACCCTATGAAACAATAAATTAAGTTGTGAGTCCAATCACATAAGAATCATAGTTTGTTGGTTAAAAAGCGTAGGAGGAGATAGCTTTCTACGAAAAGACTTAAGTGGGTTGGGGTGAAAAAATAGCTTTATTTTAATCTCGTGTTTGTGAAGAACTGTTACGTCGACGAAATTTGCCACCCAAACAAAAAACGTTCACAACAGACCGTTAATGCATTCGCAAGAAAGAATATATATATATATATATATGCAAAATGAAGGAAGGGGGTGTATATGACCCAAGTCAAAAAAAATATCCTTTTTTAACAGTAAATCGTCCGTATGAAGCTACAGGATCAAAACAAGAACCTCTGCACTCAATTACACTCTCTTCCCTCTTTAATTTGATACCCCACACGCCCCATTTTGGACAACCCCCGGGGATTTTTCTTCGTCTATCTTCTTCTACCGATTACCACAAATTCAACTAAAAACCGCATTCCTCTATGGCCATCCCACGTAAAGTTATTTCTTTTTATGAATTTTTAAATCGCCGTATAGTATAATACTATTATTAACAATATTTATTTTCGTTCAGTGCTGCTATATTTTTTTGTAAAAGATATCTAGCATTATGCTTCATTCAGCATTTATATTAGAAAAATCGGTTGCTTCGTTCTCGAGATATGATTTTTTGAAAATGACGTTTCATTGTAAAATCACGTAGTTTCTAAATTCTCTAGCGGGTAGGTGGGGCATGGTAAGGGGAAACAAAAAAATACATGTCAACTATTTTGGTATCCTATACAAACTGTAAAAGTTTCATCCAAATCTATCGTTATAAGCTCACATTCAACACATACAAAAGCTCGACGACATACGGACGATTATATTCCGGAGTAGCTGGTAGCCCATAGTAAAAATGGTTCAGAGTTGTTGATGCCCATATTAAAAATTGTTCGGAGTGCAAGGGGTTAATATCATATAATTGGAAAAATTTCTTTAAAATATACTTCTGAAACTTTTTTAATTTTATTTAATTACTTTCTTTAGGAATATACTTAGTATTATTCCTGTTCAAATAGTTTTTGTTTTTATATGGTGTTCCGTTAAGTAATATATAACAAGCAAATGTAATCAAATGTGCATGGGGCTTGATGTATAAAATTTGCCAGTTCATAAGCATATGCGATTCAGAAATTGAGAATCTTTTCATTATCTATATTGAAGCTATTTCGGGATGTTACACTGAGAACATTAAAATTTGTTTGTTCAATAACAAACTAGATCGACAAATTGCATTACTTATTGCTAATTTTGATGATTTCTAAATAAGATTTTGGTTATATTTGGCAGATTTGACGGGTTTTTATTTTATTTGCCTGCACAGTCCTCTTTGGCAATACATATTGTTTCGGTGGCTTCCTGCGTGCAAAATTGCCCAATTTTAGCTGTCGGCTAAAAAGACGTCTGTAATTTTCATTTATTTATCTGGTAAACTTTCAAGCAGACTGTACATGAGTAATTTGGTGTGTACTCATTTTGTGCACCTTTACTATAAGAAAAATAAATAAATTTTTTACAATATTCGAATAGCCCTTCAATAGGTTTGAAGATTTAAATCACATTTAAATGTTTAAGGCGTTATTGATTTAGTCATTCTAGTTCCAGCGACGTTGTAATATGGATGATTTTTCACTCGAAAATTGCCTCATTTCACGATGAACTGCATCCGTTTTTAAAAATCATTCTATCATCTAGTCTAAGATTACCAAGTAAAATCTAAAGAATTAAAAAAATATGACGATAATGAGGGGTTAGGAGTAGTAAAGGTGTTCTGATAAAAAGTTTTCTCGCGGACGTGTTTTATAATTTTTTTCGCCTGCATGTTTTAATCAATAAGTTTGTTGTTTGAGTGCTTGTACGAACGTGACAAAATTAGTCGTAACTTCATTTAAGTCATCACATTTGAGGTATCCTGTTTAATTACAGAAACAAATAATTATGGCAGTCAAAGTGTTGTCCAACAACAGCCCTATAACTCACATAACCAACATAATCAGTACAAGTAAGTAATTAATTAATTACACTGTATTCATATAATTTAAATATATATATATATATATATATTACATATTATGTACATAAATAAAAAAATTTATAATATAGCAACAGCTCATCAGGGTACTACTCTTCATCATCATCAACATTAACAGCCGGTGCAATAGGTCCATTAAAAAGACACCAGCCATCATCATCATCGATCACAACATCAACAACAGCAACATCAGGAGCAACTGTAGGGAGCGGCGGTGCCATTATTCAGGGAGGACATTCTAGCAATATGTATGAAGAGATGTCCGATTATGGCCAAGGAGCTGACAGTGATGATTGTGAAACAATAAAACGGCAGAAATACGCAAATGAAGTGAATTAAAATAAGATTTAAGGATTAATTGAATTATGTTGTAAGTGAGAAAGAGTTGAAAATTAATTTCTGTGTAATTTTTTTTTCCTATTTTTTTTTTGTCTGATATAAGAGTGCAGAAGAGAATGGGAACGAAAATTAATATTCAAAAGGAACAACATTTTTGTACAGAATTGTTTTATGTGTTTTTCATAACACAACGTTATAAAGTTATATATTAACTCAAAAAGTTTCTGTTATGTATTTCGATTTGTAAATTTATTTAATGTGGATTTCATTTTATTTTCCCTAGAGACTCGAACGTACTAAACCGAGACTCAAAAGTAGCAGACGAAATATGGTTCATATACAAAAATATTGTTGAAACGTCAAGGAATTATATATTAAAAATTATTTACTGATTAAGATTATGAAGAAATCTGTCCTTTAAATATTGAAATTCGTTAACATTTAACCTAATATTATTTTACGGTTAGTGTGTATGTATATATAAATACATATTTCCCGCAGTTTATCATTTTCATTTTTTTCTCATTTTCAAATTGTATTATTCCATAAAATTTTTTGAATGGATTTTTAAATTTTTTTTAAAATTTATATAACAGTACTATAGGCTACTTGTACCACTTCAATAAAACCAAACTAGAAAGTAAACTCAAACCTTAAATTATAATTTAACAAGTTCACTCTGAAGGTATATTTCTGTTTTCATACATGTTCTCTTTGTAAAAGAAAGTTTTGGAAGTACATTATACTTGCTTTCCATATTTTATTTCCTTTGAAATTTGATTTAGTTTTGTATTTTACTATCAACTGAAAATTTTAATGAATGATATAAAAAAAAAATTGAAATAAGATGCTTACTATGATAAAACTCTTCTTTATTTCTGATAATAGTTCACACACAAAATATAAAAGAAAAAGATTTACGATTACGAAATATTTTGAGAAAGCTGTCTGTTGAGAATGAATGTATATTATAAATAATGTTAGCTATTAACTGAAAATTCTATTTGAGGATAAATCTGAAATTTAATTAGCCCAACATTTGGTATGGATACACCCAACAATTTTCTTGCAATAGATAATATTTTTCGTTTCGTTTTTCTCTAAGGCTATTATACTTTATACGATTAGTCTATCCTACATGACGATATGCCAAAAAAGGTTATTAGTCTGAATTATAACACTGACGTTCGTGACTGTTTCTTTCATACAATATGAAACAGTAAATGGAGGAGTCGTGTGCTGAAGCTAGACACTTGTTTCTTATACCTTCTTTACCAATTTATACTGCAAAGCTCTTCAATTCAGAGGTGGAGAATATTGGCCATTTAGATTAATCAAATCATACGAGTAATTCGGTATATCGACGATTAAGAAACAATAACACGAATCATCTCCTAATATCTTGCATCTTCAAACTAAATAATTTTATAATTTGAAGACCTACCATCTTTAATGATAAAAATGGAGATACGAGATATTATTTCTCAAGCGTCAATATGCAACGTAACTTACGATTTTGTTTGATAAATGTCGAAAATGCCAAATTAAGATAATATATAGTATAATTGGATCGCAGACAATTTTCATAGAAATCAGTCATTTCAATGGGCTTTGATCTGTATTTCGGATCACTATCCTGCTGAGGCATCGAACTTCCTCATATGTCAACAAGATCGTCACTAGTATGTATATTTCTTAAAGCCATCCTTTATCACTTGAGCAGAAATCTTATTGCCATCATTTTTGTACGGACAACAAATAAAACCAAAAAAAATTGACGTTTGACGTTTCCGTCAGATATCGTGGTGCAAACGAGCACGAAACTTAGATTACGCCAAAATTACGCTAAAAATTTAACGTATGAAGTTGGCATCAGTTTTGTTGGAAATAAATTAATTCACAATTAACATCAATTATATAAAAACTATAACAACTGACTGTGTAATTGACAAGTAACTGTTTTCTGCTTCTACTATCAATGTGGTTGACAAAAAAGAAATGTCGGATTACTGCTTCTGCTTTTACCTCTGTCTCTGTTTTGATATACAATGAAAGCCAATCTAGCATCTATTTAAAAACTTCCGAAGAGGAGAATCATATCATGGGTCTTAAATATGTAGTAATCGGTTCAGTACACAAATGTGAAGCTTTTCCAAAACTTAACTATGGATTACTATAGTTTTGAAATGTCAAACTTAAAAAGTATTTTCTGGTATTAGATGTGTGCTGTAAAAGATATATAACTGTAAACAATACCTTGTTTTGTATGAATCATATTATAGTGTAGCATATCAGACTTAGTAGACTGAGCACTAGACATTGTAATCAGAGCATCAGTAATAAAATATACTCTGTAGCAAGTAAAAGCAAAATTACATGTGATTAAAAAATCTAGATGCTACAGAGAAGTTCTATACAGTGATTAATTTTCCTGAGGAAGAAAAAAAGAAAAAAAAATGCGACAGTCACAGAGGAATATGAATAGTTTTGGAAAGGAAAAACCAATGAGTTCAACGATATGTTTGCAAGTGAGTAGATATATTTGTTACTGATGCTTTGATTACAACGCAGTGTTCAATTTACTAAGCCTGAGTGAATTAACTATCAAGGGATGCTAGTCCATACAAGTTGTTATTTCTATTACATTGTTTAGTGTTTCAGAACATTTAGCCTCTTGACCCTGGTAGAGGATACGTAATAAAAATATAGGTTTACTGAATTTAATTAGATATTTAAATCAATATTACACCAATTAGCTTTAAAAATATTTTCTCAGTTCATTATATTCACGGTCGCATATAAATATATGTCGTTTGTTTTATTTTAAGTTGAGTTTTTATATTGCTGACTGGAATTCAGTGGACAGATTTGTTTTATATTTGAGCATGATTTTAAACAATTTGTGCTAGTTGCAATTAATGTTTTGGTACTTTACATATTTCTTCTTATTGATTATAATGACAGTGTTTGACCGATACTTCAACACTGCCGTTTTGGGTCATGGTGATAAATAATAATTTTATACGGACTGATATCTTTTGAAATCTATATACCACCAAGATAGATAAAGCACTTATAGCGTTTCCGTATTTATTTTATTCCTAGCTATTAACTGGTATAATATTTTGTCTTTACAATATTATTGATGAATTTCAATAAATATGACAGCGAACCCATATATCATTAGACTTACGTATTGCTTCTGTGGTTCTTTTGTGTGGATACCCAAGTAACAATTTTAGTTTTAATATAGCCTACATAACGTTGTCTATACTATTTCATAAAACTTGTAATAATGCTATATAGTCAAGCCAACAATAATATGACCATAAAAAACCTCTTATAAAACTAAAAGGGCCCATGCTACAAAAAGCCTTATTGGTGTTATCTGGATTACTCTTTGCGATGATTTGCAGGTCTTTATAAAACCTTTCCGCATAACGTTATCAAAACCATCATATAACTACTCTTCAATCCATTTTTAAGATAAAAAGGCATTGGAAATACTATTTCAGCAAACCTTTTAGACTTGAAACTTCAAAATAAAAGTGATCTTTAAATCCATAATAATAATAATAGAACCAAATAGATTTATATGTTCCACTTTATAATAATTTAATATGTTCAAATGTAATTTATTTTAAGTGCAGTTTTAACAGTTTAATTAGCAAATCTTACGGCGATTGAAAATTTACTGATTATATCACTAAGAATAGCTCGAAAAATAATAACGCGCCTCAGAAATAATTAAAATTAGGAAGAGTTTAGAAATAATTGTAAAATGTATTTTTTTTTTATTTACAGTATATTTAATTTTGATATTATTTTAAGAAAAAAAGTTTGAAAATGATATCCCCAGTTCTGGAACGGCTTAAATTCCTGAAAAAATTAATTTAAAAATAATGCATTTTAAGCATAAAATGGCGATTTCAAATTAAAGCCTATTTGCTATTTGTACAACCGTAACAAAACCGTTTGATCTTAGGATGGCTGCGATTAAAACAATTCATTCTATTGTAAATCCATTTGGTTTTAAGTAAAACCTTTCTGAGTGCTCCTAGACTGATGATATAATGCCATTTGCTATTAAATAAGACGATTTAATTTTGTATAAACGCATTATAAAACTTAGCGCACTTTGACACTTTTATGTTTGGATATGTATTTGCAATCGAACATAAATGTCGCTTCTGACCTTTACCATGCTTTTATATTATTTACAAGGCTAATAGTACCTAAATGCATTGTTCGTACGAAGCATTTTTTACTAATTTGTATTCATACATTTCGGAGAATTTTTAAATTTTTAATTTATAAAGGCAAAATAAATTTGTTTGACTTTAATTTAGTTGCTAATAAAACTGTTCACTCTTTTTCAAATCTCAGTTAAAACCGTTCTAGGTCTATTGAGACTCAAATAATGTTACTTTCTCTCGCATAAATCTATTTAGTTTTATATATGTATATCCTAGAATGGAATACAATATTCTTGCATGTCACATGACGAAGACACTTCAAAAGACGTACTAGGCTTATACGGGATTTGACTAAGTCTTTTAATCTTAAAATGATTTTGTGAAAGAATTTTTAAATGCATTCTTAAAACCTCTGTATATAATAGTTTTATGATAGATGCTTACATAGCCCAGTACCTCTCTAGACCAAATTGTCCCTTAACTTGGATTTAATGTAGTCCTCCGTGTTTCCTAATATAACCTTCATGAGTTTTATTTTTACGTTTTATCAAAGTTTAGTACAATAGTCTTGGCGCATGCTATAAAACCTTAATAAAATCAAGTAGTATTTTATTCCTATTTTGGTGCTTAATGGTTTTATCCTAGTTGAATTGATGACAGCCATAAAACTTCTATAAGTACAAATGGACTTTAATGCTAAATAATTTTATTGCTACTCTCCAGGAGGTCTTTAAGACATCACAATAAAATCAATTGTTCTAGAAGACCAATTTGCATGACTTACAATCACCATAAAACTATTTAGCAACTTCAAAACCTTAATAAAGCAATTATAAAACCTGAGTAAAACTAAATAGCATTTAAATTGTTACTTGGGTATCGAATTAAGTAGAAAAGGCATGTTGTTAGAGCCTATCTTTACTAGAAAATAACGTTACTTTCATTTTCAATATTTCGCATCCTGATCTGTATAGTCAGCATATTTGAATGTGTGTCGGATTACGGTTTCGAACGTGACTCTTTCGACTTTTTTAGATTTGTTTGTTCGGTATGTTTGGATCTTGAGGCTAATTATACTAGTTTTAAGTGATGCAAAATAAAATTATTTATAGGACTTTTCCATATTTGGCTAGTTTGCTTCATTCATGTCCATATTACTACGATTTAGTTTCTCTAATTCTATTCGCAAGATATACGCAGCGCAGGATACTGATTTAATACTAATACTATTTCGGTGTCTTCCTTATCAATTGATCAGTGTTAGATAGAGTTGTTCAAATTATTGATGTTTTTATTAATGCATGGTGCATGCAACCAGCTTGGAGTTTTTGAATAAATACGCTTAAGAATTCTCGCCAAGACACACTACTGATTTCGTACATGATTTTGTACTTGTGTCGTAAGATGCCTAATATTCGCGTTCAATATAATTCAAAAACATGTACGCCCTTAGAAATATCTAAAACAAAAATGGAAGGGAAGGAAACATGAAATTTGAAAAATGCTCGAAACATTTTGACCTACGTACGATTAGATCATATTATACAAGCTTCACCATTGTTTGTTTTCATTCATACTTATCATCATTTTCACATACTAGTAGATGACTGTGCTCGAATTGAGCAAACCGAAACAAAGTTAAATATTTCCATCTTAGAAAATTTTTAATGAGAAGTATAAGTATTTGGAATTATAAGACTAAATACTGTAATGGTTCCTCCCCTTTTCACCAGCAAATTTCAAGAACTTATGTATGTATGTTATATAGGTCTCTGAGTATGTACCAAGGTAATTTCTATTCATACTGCTTACATATACAGTAATTATAATTGATTTTTTTTTTTTTTAATAGAAAAAGGAGAACCTGTTTTATCTTAATTTATTTGATTTTGTATTTTTAAAATTAAGACAACATTTTCTTTTGTAGCCCCCTTCACTTGGGTTAGGGTTAGATTAGAGTGGGGATTATCGAAATACCTGTTTGCTTGATTTAGGGGGTGTGCATTAAAATCTCAAAACGTCCCCCAACTCTGTCTCTTACTTCTTCTAATTCACAATGTAATGGTTACGATTCATATTTCTAATCATATTTTGGTTTTATTTACGACTATTTGATGCTTCTGAGTGAACAATTATTGGTAAAAAATTTAGCAACCATGAAATGATAATATTAATATATTGTACTGTATACAACCGGTCATAACTTGTGTGGTGTCCTATAAATTCTAGACTTATATAAATTTAAAAAAGAAAAAAACTCAACTTGAACTAAAATAAATTTATTACGCCTATTTTCATTGAAAAACAAAAAAAAAATTTTAACAAATCTTAAATATTCCGGACAGAGCTAAGCTGTAAAAAACAATATTTTTGTAATTGAATTGTAATTGCTTTGAATATTTGTATTAAAACAAAAAATTATTTATAATTCCTTAAAACGAGCATAATGTTAAGATTTCTATTGGATATGCTAATATAAAAGATTTTTTTTTTAATATTTCTTTTTAACTACATAGATAAATTCACAAGATAATACAAATAATGATAAAGTGGGAATAGAATAGGCAAATATTCATATGCATTTCCATAGGTTTATGGATTTCCACGTATTTGTTTTCCTCCTTATCTCGTGTCGGTCAATATTGATGAATGTACGCCATACACGGGCAAAATGCCATTTTTGTAAATTAAAATTCATAAATTTTTAGCTGTTATAGAAAATTCTATACAATTTAGAAAAATTAAATGCTTGCATTTACACATACCATGATGGCTTGTCTGCTCCTGACCACGCTTTCAAATTAAAGTCCACACGATTTTACTGTAAAGCTGTGGATCATTTTTCAAGTGATTATTATACTAGTGAGGTAGCAGCATGGTCATTAAGATATAACCCCTATACATAATTTCTTTAGGTTGTATGGCTTTTGTAAGGGTCGAAAAAGTGTCCCTGGTACTGGTTCTACAATTTCAGCTCAACTCTTTAAGACTTGCCTTCTCCTGTTGATTAGGAATGCCAGGGCCTAGCATTTTGTTGGTTAATGAATGCTTCCGTTTCGTTTAATAGACTGCTTGCACAGAATTGGAGATAGATATTTTCGAACAACTGATTTTGCATTCTCGTTACAAAAATCAAAAATTATATGGTTGCATTCGTACTCGCTTCAGAAAAAAAATCCCAACTTAATATTCGGACCATATTCATGCTCCAAAAGTTTGTTTGGAAAGTATATTTCTATTATTTGAGATAAGTGGATTCTAGAATGATCTGCACATGATGCTTTACGCTTAGGATATCTATGATTTTTTTTTATCATCATCAGTTGCAAATGATAATTTTTAATATTATCTCTACTATGATGTTACATACCTCATAGACAGTAAGCAGTCATGTTTCCTATAGTATTTTAGCCGTTTCTTCCTTCCTATTTCTATGTGAAGTGGTGAAAGTCTATATTTATCGTTCTGACGAATCAATTTGCGTAATACACAGTAGGTATATGTATGTGGTGGTAAATTATGTCTCAGCAAACATTCCGATTAGATTTTCAATCGGAAATGATTCGCTCAATCGAAGTTTGACTCGAACTCGAACAGAAATCAAAGGAACAAAAGGAACAACGCTAATTGGAATCGGTAAGACGACTCGATATCGGTTCGTATTCACGGAAATTTTTCGAAGATTTTTCGTGTATATGGGTGATACATAAATGTCATATGTATTCGAGATCGCGTTGTAATGCATAATCTTAAAAGTATCTTGTGTCGATAATAGTTTTGAAACACTTCGTAATATGTCAAGAGAAATTCGAAATTCGTAAAACCGAAAATTTTTCTTATTATTGCTCTTGTATTGCTATCGTGAATTTTTCCATCCGTATGAATTCCATTCAATCAAATCATATTGGCTTGCTCACGAGCGTGATGTGGTTGTCGCTGAATATGCTTACTCTTTCTACGTTTCGTGCGATATTTACATTTGTTTACATTTGTAATCGGTTGCTAAAGTTCGAAAGTTACTATAATATGTAAATATATAAATATAAAAACATAAATATATGTAAGTTTCACACTAATATCAAATTAAGTTATAGCCGCTGTTAACGTATCGCGCGACAAAAATCAGTCGCAAACAGAGATAGATCTAAAGGTATTATATCGCGCTCGTGAACAGGGGTTAGGAGAAATTTCGACCATAAACAAATCTGCATCTATTATTGCTTATATTCAATTAGTTTTTTTGATCCATAAACATTTTTTCTTTAATACGTGAAACTTATGCAGTGAGAGAATTTTTCTATAATAACTCATGGATGATGACAGATAAAAAGCCAACACGAATTTATTTTAAAGGAAACAATTAAATTTCTAAATTAGTGTCTACACTCTTCTGTCATGATTTCTATGCTCTTATACTCAAATGGTATTACTCGTTGTGATAAAGCCATTCGTATCTATATGAGCTTGTAGACGCACGATCGGAGGATCGGAAACAAAAGCCTTGGTCGCAATTTTTTTAAGGTGACAATCGCGATGTTTCGCTTGTCGATTCTTTTTTCCGCCCGTGACCTGTAGGTGCCTTGATAGTAATAGGCCTGCATAATCTACTCTGATATTTGTAAATTACAGTGTTTGACGAGTTCTCTGCAGGTTCCCCATTAGCTGTTTTTATGTTCTTGCACAGGCGATTTCTGATGTGTTTTGTTACGGCGTTGTAGCCCTTCAGGATCCAGTATTTGGTTCTGGTATATGACTATCACCGCCATACATTGTTTTCTTTTGTTTTTTTGATGATTTAGATTAGGTTATGCGGTGAGATTGGTTTTACGTTCCATTCACTGCGACCACCATTGACCTATTGTGATACCCTCATTTTTGAAGCCATTGAATGGAGTTATCTCGACGAACTCTAATATTTTCTTCAATAATCTGAACATTACTCCTATTAGTGTCAAGAGGTCTGAGAAGTTTGTCTGGTAACATTTCACAGTTGCAACATTTTGCGGAGATAGTATATCTAACTGGGCGCTTAGCTTCATATTCTAATTCTGAACTCTAATGATACTATTTTTATCAAAAAATGAATATTGAGACTTAGACGGAGGTTTTTTGTTACTGAATTATTATTATTAAATGTAAATGCTGCTTTTTTAATGTCTTCATGTGTTGTTCGATCAGACAAAATAATTAATAAGTTCTGTTGGAGTTATACCCCGTGACGCGCTCTGTACTAAATTTTCCTTGGACTTGACGTGGTACCAAGGACTGCGTTCCAAGATAAACTGTATTTTGTATATACGGTTCGTCACGCCTCTGAACCGGCTCAGGTTTTTTTTTTTTTTGGGAAGCGATTGTCCATAGGTTCGGTGATCCTTTGTATAAGTCTGGTAAGGAGGGGTGCGGTAAAAAGTTTCAAGCCAGGCAATGAAGCCTGCAGTTGGGCGGAACTTTTGCGCAAATTAGATGGGTTATAATAATATTGCCTTAGTCTGTCAAATAAACTACTGCTTCATATGTTCTTTCTGAGGGGTCACTATAGCCATATAATTTGCATGTGCTTGAAACGGCTCTTAATGTTTACCCAACATGATATTGTTATAGTTTTTAGATAAAAAGTGCTGTGGTTGCTGCACCAGTTTCTAAGCTGAGTCTCTACTGCCTTTAAGATTTCGGTTGTTTTGTATCTAACTAATCGAGCTTCATTTAATTTCTGCTCATTGGATATGCAGATTTTTGTTACTCTGCTGCTTGATGCATTGTTTTAATAGCTAGAAATGGAACTGGTCTTGCTCCGTTGATTACAGTTGTAATGGATATGTAATAATATGAACCACTACTTTAATTACTTTACTTATTTGTTTTTACAAATCTCCGTCGTGTTCTTAACCTGTCGAAGGTTTACTTTAAACTCTGTATTTCCTAAAACTCAGGCTGCCCCGATACCTTCCCATTCATTTCGCGCACTCACTTTCATGGCATTACTTAATTAATTTTTCTTGATTTGCGATTTCAAAACTTGGCTTCGATGCATTATAGGTTACTTCCTAATGGCAACATAATTGTGTAACCATTTGTCTAGGTTGCGTGTACTTATTTTGTAACATTTAATCAACCTCTTAAGCTGATTTACATCACACAGTCAATAATACCCTTGAATGGGTACACTTTGTCCTTTTTGTGTCTGTCGAAACATATTTTCGATATCTGTCTTAAATGTGATTTTGTATTTTCTCCACTGCAGACAGTAGAGTATCGTACAGGTATGTCTGCAGCTTTGGGCCTGTGTTAAGAGTAGAATTTATGCTTAAACTAGGTTTTGCAGAAGCATCGAGAGCAAGCTTCAACTTTTTATCGGCTTTTTAACAGCCATCGGTTTGTCACAAACTTTGCTTCTCGGGCCTTTTACCTTATATATGGATTGTTTGCTACGAAAAATAAGTCGTATGCAGCCTCACACAGTTAATTAAATTTTGTTCCGTTAATTTCTCTTAAGCTGTATCTCGAAGGATGAAATTGTAAATAGGGACAAACAACACAGCAGACTCACGAGTCTCTTATGGTATATGAAAAAATAACATATTTATCATATAAGCAGATAATTGTGATTAGCAATTGGTTGAAATGAGTAAAAATATTTTGCCATTGCTTGCACTGTCAGCATTTTATCGGTCATTGCATTTGGGTTGTTTGCAATGTGCTGGTTCAATGTGTTAGCGTGTTTACCCATGCATTTGCTGATTAGTGAAATTTCATGTAAAAATTTAAAGACTAAGGCCTGTATTCACCAAGCCATTTAATATAAATTTAATTCAAATTTAATTATTATTGAGAAATCACAATCAAATTTGTGTTAGCTATTTACCAAGCTTAATAACATAAACAATTTTCAAAATTTCGAACTGTCAGCTGCGAGTTTGCGAATTTTCCAAGTGATAAATTTAATTATTATTGAGACTTTTTTCGCCCTTGGGCGATCAAAACCATTTCTCCCTTCCCGGGACTTCGCTTCAATTTTTTGATATGAAGATACTTGAGGAAAGAAAAAAAAATTATGAAATAATATATTTGGCTATGACAAATACGTAGTGATATAAGACTATAGATTTGAACTTAAAGTGTACATTCGGAAAAATGCTTAACAATTTTTTCTTTGTTTTAATAATACAAATCTATTTATAATATCATTTTCAGAAATACAATTCAAAATTTCATGAGAAACGTTGATTAGTGTCAGCTCACTTGTCTGCTCATCTGAAACTATGTTTCTGACATTATCTTTAAGCATTCTTAATGTGGAAAAAGACCTCTCTCCAGAGACATTGGTAGGTGGAAGGCAGAGATAAATTCTCAATACTACCTCGATATTGAAACATCGAGATCGGTTTTTCAGATTTTAACCTTTGTAGAAGTTCTCCCCAATTAGGTGACCACTACGAATCAAAAAATATTTATACTGAAGACATTCCTGAGCAAAATAAACATCCAGATCATCCAGATTTATATATGTATTTAAGCTGCTGCACTTTTGTTCTTATTTCCTTATGATAATAAAGTTTTTTTTTTTTCAAAAACCCGAACAGACCCAAAATGTTGTCATATGTTATTTTTCTTTTTGTTAGCTCTGTAACAAGTGTGTCTATAATTGTAATGAAAGCATTTACTTGCATATTCTCCATTCCGTCAAATTGTGTATCATTTAATCTAATTTCGTCGTCTTGTAGCTTTCTTTACTTGGGCCTTTAGTTATTGATTTGATAATCCTGACACCCAGTAATTTTTTCTCCAATTTTTTTCAAAATAATTGAAATTATTTGTCAGACTTTTTATAAATCCTTGTGATGATTCATATAATTTCACAACCAAAAGGACGTCCGTATTTATGTTTTGTAGCGTTTTACTGGTCTTATCATAGTATATAAGAATGTGGTTCCAAAATGCTAGTAACTCCAGTTTCTAAAGTTTCCATCGTTCTTATCATGACTTGTTTGAGCTTGGACATTAGGTGTTGTTACACTTTTCCACAGCAGATTTGAAAGTTTCATAGCCTTCATACATTGCCTTTACTGCATCTGCTCTTGTTGACAATCCTGTCATCGAAAGTTTTTGTTTGGCAGACAAGTAGCAGTATTTGAAGATGAAATTGCGTCCGTCAGTATTTTACAACGATATGTTGAAGCAGAAAAGAAGGTATAAAACTCGTTGACAAAGCTAAAAAATTGAGTAGCACTCAAGCAGCATTTGGCAGAATATATTCTTGATAAATTAAGCAAATGTGCAGCCGAAGGAAGATAGAAAACTAAATCATTATTAACATGTTTAGAATATTCAGCTTCCTCCATGCCCGAAGCTCTGTGCCCGACTCTGCTTATGAATCTGACAAAACGTTCAGTCACTTTACCATTCTGAGCGGTGTATCTAATTATGAAAGTCAAGACACATTTCCTTTTGCTTGGTTGGTCTTTAACTCCAGATGATTTTTCAAAAAAAGGATGAAACTGGGCAATTAACTCTAGCGTGGCTAAATAATTTCCTGATCGCTTTTCACCCAAATGTTCTATCCTTCCTCTGAATGCCAGTCCTTGTAGAGATAAAAACTTCTTCCAGTAATCTTCTTCAATCAAGTTTTGTATTTCTAGAGTAGTGTCCATTCTGCCTTGTGTTTTGACTCTTAGAATGTATGTAGTGATATTATTTTTGTGGTCAAGCGATTGCGCATGATCAAATATTCCCTCCAAATGCCTCCAATCATTGAAACCATAAACAAATGCAATCACAATCTGAGTATTCCGATTGTTAAGTAATTTGCACGGTAAGCAGTATACCTTGTTAGTGGATGAAGAATACAAGAGCCAATCACGGCGAACAGTTTCGCCATTGACGAGTTGAATATAAAACATTTTTCTAGTTGCTTTGGATTCATGTTCACAGACTCTTTGAATTCTTGAAATCAAGCTGATCTAAAACTTGAACTGAATATGATTTTATAATCTTATCAATAATACTTTCGCCTACGTTCCACGTTGCAGGATCAGAACAGTCATAACGGGCTTCAATTTGAGATACAAATGTTTTAGTGTAGTTGTTAGAGCAATTAAACTGCTTCATGTGTTTTTGAGAAAGTAGGAGGATTCACTGTTGTCTACATCTACTTGCCCAACTTGCCCAAAAAAATATGAACTTTAAATTTGAAAACCATATTTTCAATTTGGATTGCATCCGGCCCAAAATGATGCGAACTTTAGCATCTTAAATATAAACTCAGATTTCGCTTCTTATTTCAAAAAATGCCAAAGATTATTTCGTTTTTTCCAACAAGTTTTCCTGTGTTTTTCTATAAAAAAAAGCTACAAAAAATGCCAAAGATTATTTCGTTTTTTCCAACAAGTTTTCCTGTGTTTTTCTATATAAAAAAAAAGTGAGTTCCTTAATTTAATTCTCTACTATATTACTGCCTTGTGTCATCAAACAAAAATCATAGGTAGTTGAATCTGCATTTCATCCCCTTTGAGCTTTCGCCACGGGCGATCGCCCAATCCCGCCTTATGGTTAATCCTATCACTTCTTCAATCTTTTAATAATATGACACTTCAATCAGCTGATATTGAAATTAATCTTATTTAAGAGAGGATAAGACCTCACCTAAAATTAAATTTAAATTAAACTTTCATTAAACCGACTCGATGTGGTTGGTGAATAGATTTAATTAAAAATTTATTTAATTTTGTTTCGTGAATACGGCCCTAAGCATTATGAACTGTCTGTACTTCTTGTACATCAGTGAGCCGGTTTAGACCGTGCCATTTAGGATTAGTTTTACGCAAGTCGATGTACGTAGAACTAATATGAAGTGGTCTAAACATGCAGTATTACGAAAAATTAGGCGTACTTCAATTCTGTATCTGATGCGGTATTGACCTATACAAATTAGTATTAAACGTAGACATAAGCCTCACATAAGGAATTGTTTACAAACTTGAATGCGTCGGTTCATTAATAGCTAGAGTTTTTATTTTGTTTGAGGTAGGGTAAATTCGGTCATAGTTTTTTGTATTGAAGAAAGTATTCCGTTCAAATTTGGAAATAGATATTTAAATTTCCTTCTATGCTTCATTCTCTTGTGCATGAGGTGTACAAACAAACTCAAAATATTATTGCTCATTTTTCTCGTGAAGAAGTAGGCAGATCTGTCAAATTTGACAACTGTCAAAGGTTTAATACGTGTGGACTAAACGGCAGTCGGATTAGCTCTACGTAAATCGATTAACGTAAAACTAGCCTTAATCCTAAATAGCTCCGGTCTAAACATACTCAATTATAAATTTTTGTATGTGTATTACCCTTCCACCTTATTTCTACCATCTTGCTGAATTGTCTCCACTGAAAAGGCAAAATGACAAGGCAATGTCCGAGTATTTAACACTCGTGAGCACATATCCATGTACATACTTTCTAGTCATTTTTACGCCGTGCAGAGGAAACCCGAATACCAAATGTCGCCAGCGCTAGAACATGTTACATCAGCAGTTAAGGTGAAAAACCAATGAACGCGGCAGGCGTCGCGTCGCTTTGACAGTTCAATAGAATATACATGTTTAAATTCGCGCTGGCCGGATTCGACGCGAAAGTAGAGCAATGTTGTATTTTAAAGCGCGGCAAACGCGTTGACAGTTCTTTTGATTGATTTTAAACTGTTTTATATTCTTGGTAAGCTGCAAATGTAAGAACTGCCACATCTAATAACTCTGATATATTCACTATTTCACTTTTAAATAATAACTCAAGCTTTTCTATCCATTTGGTCTTGCTCAAATCCTACACGCGTCTGCAGCGGAGAACTGTCAAAGCGAGGCGACGCCTGTCGCGTTCATTGGGTTTTCACCTTTGAAATCAGTGCACCATAATCACAGTGAGCCCGTTTAGACCGTGCCATTTAGGACTAGTATTACGTAGTTCGACTTACGTAGTACTAATATTAAGTGGTCTAAACATGCCGTATTACGAAAAACTAGTCCTACTTTAATTCGGTTTCTGATGCGGTATTGACCTACAAAAATTAGTATTAAATGGGGACATTACGTCACAAAAGGTAATGCGAGGCTGTTTGTAAATAGTGACGCCCTTATACATAATTAATAAATAATTGTTGCAGATCATCTTATAATGTTTTGCCATTAGCCTGAAAATTTGCATGTTTTATCTTGGGTATTTAGTAATATAAATGCAGTATTTCCTCATTCTGATTTTAAATTTTCTTCTATGCTCCATTTTCTTGTGCATGCGGTGTACAAACAAACTCAATATATTATTTTTCATTTTTCTCCTGAAATAGCAGGCCGATCTGACAATTTTGACAACTGTCAAAGCTTTAATACGAGCGGACTAAACAGCAGTAGGATTAGTACTACGTAATTCGACTTACGTAAAACTAGTCCTAAATAGCTGCGATCTAAACGTACTCAGTGTCAACATAGATGCTGATAGTATCAGCACTTCACACGTACCAGCCAGCATGAAGAAAGTCAAACGAATTTAACTTTTGTATATCACGGATCAATTAGAATGATGTCGTGTACCTTTACTAATATGCGCTACAGTCTGTCTAGCATTCTAGGCTTTTGGGTTACCTTGCTACTCACTACTATATCCACAGGCTTATTTTCTCTAGTTATGTTTAGCTTTTTTTATCCTAGATAAAATCTATAGGGTAAAATAGAAATAATGATGGTAGAACAAAATGGCATAATATTAAAAGTTAGAGAGAGCTTAACTTTTGCACACGTAAATAAAAAAAAAATGGGACCATGCCATACCAAAATCTCGTTTTTTACTATATATTTTGACACTGAGAGCACGCAGACGTAGAGATCTGATATTTTGTACACGGCGTTGTCATAAAAATGGTAAATAAAATTTCAGAAATCTATGAAATTTGGCAACCCCGTCTTGGTGTTGCCATACAAAAATTTCTCGAATTTTTTTCATTTGAAGGGCTTGACACAACTTTGAGAATTCGATATATGGCAACCATAATTTCGTATATAAAAATCAAAGTAAAGGTACATTTTTCGGATACAACCAAATCGCTTTGCTATGGGAAATTACTCTACAGCAGGATTTCGTGGATGTATTTTAGTGTTAAAATAAGTTTTTGAGTAAATTTGTATGTCAAGGCGCGCGCAGATATTTAAATTCATTTTTCTTTAAAAATTAATGGATATTATTGTATTCAGTATATAACAAATTTTGAATGGTTTTGTAAACGTATTCCCAATTCAAGGAGGTATAAACAAATTTTGGGATCCTAAAATCTACGGAAATTAAGAATTTGTTCAGTAAAATTAACGTTAAACTATTTTTCTTTCAAGACCAGTGAATGGCATTTAAAATCGTGGGAAGACACTACTTGAAGGTTATACATGATTTAAGGCAGGAAAAGAAAACTATTATCTAGTGATAAGATTTCATAGTATGTGAAACACAAGGATGAACTTTTATTGGGGATGTAATATACTTACATAATATATCGAAATATATAATACAAAAAATATATAGGTACATATATATTATATAAAATGAGAATAGGATATGTAAAACAAAAACTATTTTTTCTTTGTATAGGTACTCAGTTTTAATTTTTATCTTTTCTATTTTTTAATTAATAAATTGTGTATAAATTAAATCATTAATTAATTAATTAATCATTAATCTTATTTAGAGATAAAATAAAAGGGAGGAAACGGCTTTTATTTCCAAGGAGAAAAAGAAAAAAACAACAAAAACAACAATGATGATGATGTAACGGAGTGGAATTTTGAATTCAATCCTTTTTTATACTGTGGGTTGAATAAAATAAATAATAAGACAGAATAATTAAAAAGTCATCAATGTTCAACATTTCGAGTATTAAAAATGAATGTTAAATCAAATTTGAATGAATAATTTAATAAAAGAACAGAGAGGTCGTCATACAAATAAATTCCACTTGAAGAACTGTAAAAATCCAAGATATTATGGTCACAGGTACTAACTATATGTAATATGTATGTTCAAGTGTATGTATGTATGGAGGAGGCCGGAACTAGAAGTATAACAGATTATTTCCAGATCCATATTCAAATTAATGAAGAAAAGATGAAGCATATGCATATGACAATTTAACTAGAAATGGACATTAAAAAAATCTAACAGTGAGAGACCGGCGCCTGCCTTCAAGAAAGTTACAGGATAGCATTTAACGATCAATTACAAAATATGTGTTGTCAAATCAAGGACCAGGTGTTAGAGTGAAAAGTTGTGTTCAGCCTGACACATCTTATATCCCCTTCAAAACTCGACGAACAGAAAGTATGAAAACCGAGAAGCGGTAATGCTCTGATTTCATATTATTTAAGTATAAAATATGCTGATATCGAGAGATACCAATAAAAAACACATTTTTTTTTTTTATAAGTTAAGACGAAAATTGACAGAGTTTATACATGCATGCATAACCTGAATTATTTTACCAGTATAAATCATCATATTCGGAGAGATATTCGTCCTCCCAAAATTATATACCAAGTTAAATCTGGTAGAGATAATTGGTTTTGGCACGATTCTTCAAGAAAGATTACTGTCCTTGAGGGAATCCCAGATTATTCAGGAAATAATCCCCAAGAGATATAAATGTAATAAAGCAGACATTTTGTAAGACGAAAGTAACACAAAAATTGTATACACATACAATAATTAATTACTTAAACGAGAAATGCATTCATAAGGGGCTACCAGTATACAAACATACATTAGATTTTTTTTTTACTTGTGTATACATATGCAAGATGTTGTTCATTAAAAAGCTTTTTTTTTCACCCCCTTTTGCAATGCAATGTTTTATTTGTTTTCCAATTATATCAAAATACTATTAAAATATTAATAAACTTTTAGTTTTCTGTTTATATCACTTCTGATTTGAACAATATTGTTTTCCTTAAAAATAATATTTTATGGGTGTGATATTCCGTGATTCTAGTCTTTCTAATTCAGTAGTTTTCTTTACATCTATACCATAAGAAGCTCCGATATAAAAATTCAAAAATCATTCATTTAACTGGAATATTACAACTGTGGTATAACATCACGGCGTTGTAATTACTTGAAAGTTTTAACTAAAACGAGTCATAATAGAATGTTGCGCAACTTATGAGGACTTATACACATGTCATTTGATATTGTTACTGTGAAATCAACACTGAATTTTGGGCAATAGAAGTTGACTGTAGAAAAGTTGTAGCTGTTTAACTATATATGTTTGATCAAATTATGCTGTTGAGTCCAGTGTGATTCTATTGTATTTCATTATTTTAAGTGTTGTACTTTGTGTGAACAAATTTTCAAAAGTGATTTATTTTTGTGCATAGCTTTCAAGAAAAGTAAGTAATTTTTTTTTCGAACCATTATTAAGATTTTACAGAACATACATTTAATTTTTTCCTACGGAAAACATCAGGATACATCTAAGGTAATCTTGCAGCTCTCCTAATTGCGAAAAGAAGTGACCACCAAGTATCCCTTCTCTTGATCGCCAGAGCAGCACATTCGCAGGGCACATATAGAATCCCCACTAGTTTTTTGGTGTCCGTTCTTCTCCCCTTAAAGAGGAGCTCCATTGTATTTTTCCTATTATGTATGTCACATTTGCCTCGCAATACAGCATGTGTTCCGACTGACCCACCGGTGATGTCGCTTTTCCGGACTCCAATCGGTTCCTCACATACTGAGATCCATTTTTTTCCAGCTCATCCGCTATCTCATTGCCCTTAATATTTCTATGGCCAGGTACCCAGCATAGGATATGCTGTATGGAAATCTCTTCTAGGCTATCTGTGCATAACTGCACCAGCTTTGATTTTACCACCACAACGGCCAACGACTTAATGGTCGTCTTAGCTTACTCACATCGTTCCAAAACCTCATACAGCTTTAGTTAATTGCAGACAGCTTGACATAGCTTTGACATAACTCTGACATAGCTACAACTATAGCTGCAGTTGTGTTTTGGAACGCACTCCAGGTGGTCCCCGTATTTACGTCAGGTTCTCTTCCTTACAAAGTGATCTCAGTCGAATTCGACGACTCCACCCGACAAAAATATATAAAAAGCCATATTTTGTGAACTTCACACCCTTATTATCGTTGTCACTTTAAGTGAGAAATGGTATTATGATTGTCGTTTAAAGTGACATATGTCGAAAACATACGACCTTGGACATATTACTGTTTTTGTATTAAGTAGACAAATGTCGATGTATAAGTGATAATTAAGTGACAATTTCACTCACTTGGTTTTTGTAAGGGACAATTGTTAGATTTTTGTAAGGAAAAGGTAGATGCAAGCGGAAAAAGATAAATTTTAAGGTGGCTTTTTAAGTTGTTCATTAAAAAATAAAATACAATAGTTTTTTATAAATTAAATAAATATTTTTTTGCATTACAACAAAAGTCAATTGAAGTCGTGATAGATTTTATGGTGAAGCATCCTTTTATAGCTAAAGAGCTGAAATACGCAGAATATCGCGTTTATATATATATTTTTTAAACACTTACAGAAATAACAACAATACCACGGAGTAAGACAAACCTCACTTTTGTCTACAAATTCATACCCTGACGCTATCTGTCAGTTTAAGTGACAACGATGAAAAGGTCTCGAAGAAAAATGTCAGTTCACACCGTTCGACAACGACAATACGAAAAGTGAAGTGAAGTGAAGTGAGAGTGATTGCGGAGCTTGTCACTTTGGGAACTATAATAAGGGTGTCAGTTTTTCTACTTTTAAGACTTGGAATTTTTTTTATAAACTAAGTTTATCCCATTAACTCATAAAATAACAATTTGAATGTACTTGAGTATTAATTTTTTGTTAGTCTTTTATTATATACTTGATAAAAAAAAATCTGTTTTTTTTCTTTCAAACGACTTAGCTTCGAATACGCTTTGACGTAAAAGGGTTCTTGGCAGTATAAATTGTTAAATGATGTAACTTTGAAATGACGTAAAACGGCGACAGTCTGTATATACAGATGCCTAAGTCCGACCCTACATTTAGATACCATTTGTAACGCTTGGTGGATTTCGATCAACTCATCCTGGAAAACACAGAATTTGTCCGGCAGTAATATGATTTGCTCCAGTTCCAATTGATGGAGTATACTCTCGCTCCTGTACTTGCACTAGTTTTCGATACAGCTGTAAAAAAATAGATGTCCTTTACTACGATTCCCTCGTTCTCAATGTCAATGTACTGAGCCAAAACCCTCGAGAATACTTAACAACACAAGCCATGAAACAGATTCCCTCACTACCTCGTGCGAGCCCCAATGGAGTCCTAATATTTTAACATATTTGCAGTGTTCTTATGTAAAACTGACAAAAATTTGATTTGAATAGCTCCTCCGCTCTAAACTACTATTCATGTAGAAAAATGGTGTTCTGGTAATCCTAAGATTCCTTTCTTATATTTCGAGCCGAAATAAAATTTTTATACCTTTTATAACAAAATTATTTAGAAAAATTTATCTGAATCAAATGACTACGATTCCTCAAACAAAAACTCTCAGATCAGTAATCATTGTAATATAGTGCCTACAGATTCGGACTCCGGCTGCACATACAGCTGAGGGGTATTGAGCGTAAAATGGTAAGGTTACTTTGCAATCAAAACTATTTTATTATTTTGTTAAGTAAAGTATAAAGTAAGTGTAGCGTTTGGGTAGGGCTGCCATCTGTAAAATCAACAAGTTCGAAAGCCCCGGACATTTTAGCTTGAAACCCGGACATTGTTGCCAAATAAACTAATGAAATAGGTTGAAATTGTTATGCATAGTGTCTTTTTTAATTTTTTTATCTAATTAGTCAGTTTACAAAAACCGTAAAATAAAACGATGTGAATGAACTAATTAGTGAGCCATATAGATAACAAAATAGCTTCATTTCTCGGGAAAGGTGAAGCAATATGGCGAGAGACTTTAACTTCAAGAGACCACTTTCTCGATCTCTGGACACCCAGAGACCCATGCATACACTTTGGAGATGTAAAAAATCTCTAAAGATACCAAATTACTAAAAATTATTTTGTTCTCCGGGTCCGGTCTCCCGTCATGTGTTTCAAATCAATCGGGTTTCCATGCTCGGTCTCTAGTCTTCGAAGTTTGCTCATTTTTCGTCTCTAGATTTCCGGAGACTATTGTGTGTTCTGCTGTTAAGTTAACTGTGGAGTGAGTTTGGCAAGGTTTTTTGTTAATTTTTATTTAATTTATCATAAGGTAATTCCATCGAAAATCGAACAAAAGTTACACTTCCCCAACGTTCTTCTTTTGCTGAAAGTTAATTTTTTTTGTCGTGCGATGAATACTGCCTGAATTATACTAAATTTAAACTAACTTTGAAACCCTTCAAATTTTCCAATTTTTGGTGTGTGTAGTTACTACACGAAAGTTATATTAAAGAAATGATAACTTGGAATCCAAATACCAATCACAGAGGCGCGGTCTTTAAATTATTTCAGAGAAAGTAATATAAAGAATGCCTTTTATAAGAAAAACAAGTAAAAAAGCTAGAATTGGTATAAGACCAATTCTTATGATGTTGTAGATGTACGTGTATTTCGTGTAATTTCGTATCTCCACAAGTTTAATTTTTGAAGTGGTTTTTCGCATATTTCTAGAACGGTTCGTTGGAAAGTATAAATGATGATGACCAATTTCATAGGATTTCATATTCTAAAGAACTTTTCAGTGCAACTAAAACGTTTAGGACTGATCGATTTCACACTATACGTACAAATCTTAAATTTTTATATGGCAACACCAAGAATTCGTTGCCCAATTTAGTCCATTTTTGAAATTATATTTACTATTTTCATGAAAATACTGTGTACAAAATTTCAGTTCTCTACGTTGACGCGCTAGTTACGTTTGTTAATAAATTGTTTAATAAGAAAATAAACTTTTACTTTTAAAATTTTAACTTTATTGAACTAAAATGTTTTGAACAAACAGCGAACGGAAAAAGATTGAACTCTGCTAGCAATACAATTATTTTTTAGCTTTCTGAAATAAGACGTTATTTTATTTGCAGACATTACCTAAGCATTTTTCAGGGAATTGAACTCAGGTGTGCAAGGAAATTTATTACAATGAACTTTACTAGAGTACAATATGGAAAAGTTTCTGCTGACTAAGATTTGGTAACTCGACTATGGTGAATGATTTATTAAACTAAGGGTAATTATGCTACGCATGTAACTCGCTCTCAGGCACGAAATTTGTGTATGGCAATCCTAGGAAAGTCTTACCCGATTTGTCCCATTTTCAAACTTAAATTTAATTTTTTTTAAAGCCCGTGTGCAAATTTTCAGCTCTTTAAATATATACGCGTTCCCAAGCTATCGTGCGGACGGACTCGCGGACGGCCGGACAGATGAACAGACGGAAGTCTCAAGTTCGGATAGTAGTGGCTTTAAAGAAGAGAATTATTTTCGTCAATAGGGGGCTGGTTATTTTTGAAAAAAGAAAAAGAAAATCACACTTTGCTGTGTTGTACTTTATCCCGTAAAATTAACATAGATTTCTAGAGACCAAATATAAATTTCATGTATACACTTCAAGAAGTGTCTAGAGACTTTTTCTTATGGTCTTCAGAACCTAATTTTTTGATCTGAGACAAGAGTCTCTTGTCATGTAAACGTTTTGGAAATTTTAGATTCTGTAAACCAGAGACTAAAGAGCACAGGCCCCTCACCGTGTATCATTTTTTAACAATGTATAAAAATCAACGCAATTAAAATCTTTAAAATTAAATTTTGTTTTGATTAGTGACGAATCCGTTTATATGTTCAGTGAGTTTCTTTCTTTCATCCACAGTTGAGAAATTGTTTAAACACTCTCTTCGTTGGCATTATGAGCTGGTATACGCTTAAACATACTGTGCAATCTTCAATACCTCGGTGTACAAATGAGTATACGATGTTTTAAAAAAGTAAGCCAATGTTGATTTGCCGATGAAAGCTTGTCTTATCGCTTAGATTTTGACTGAAATTTTGTAAATTCATCCACTGATCTATCAATCTACCAATTTTGTGTCATCAATTTCCATGTTTTTGTTTTGCAAAAAAAAACTGATTTTTAATTGCAGTCCATGAAGTGCATCCAGTAAAACTGAGTAAATTGCTGTAAAAATTATACACTTGCACTATGCCGAGGAACAGCATGATCTTAGTAGAATGCACATGCCTACACCACCCCTTTTCGGTAAAAGTTCCGATGTTTCCTCCCTTTAAAAATGATTTTTACTTTTTATTAAGTTATACCATAGATGGTACAAGAACTAGATGTCGCATGCAGTATCAAAAAAGTATACAAAATTTATATGGCTGAGTGGTCCATTCCGGAATGGACCACAACATTTGAACTGATGTGTACGTCGAGTGATTCATATTATTTCGTATCTGAAGTGTTGACGAGGTCGATCAAACGAATACAAAACTGCTATTAAAAAAAACATTTGCTCTCGGCATACTCTAAACCGTGTTGTGGCCCATTCCAGAATGCACTACCCATTTCCCAATTTGTATACTCTGTTCTAGTATGCCATGCGACATCTAGCTCTTGTGCCATCTATGGTTATACCCATCCTTTATATTACATACTTTTTGTTTTTCTTGTTGTTTTTGTAAATTTGTATGTCTTTTTTCTCTCGTGAAGTCTCGCCAACTTGGGTTATTTCCCGTATTTGTACGGTGGCATTTACAATTATTTTACATATGTACGTGAATTGACGCACTGTAGCATCGAGATTTTACATTGGTTTGGTTGGGGTCGCGGGGGATTCGCGGTGTATAAAACGAGCACAGGTACACAAGCAATTGTCGTACTGCTAGCTTCGTTACTGAGCTAAAACTAAAAACTAAAACATAAACAAAAAATTAAATTTTTATTTAATTGGTTTCCAAAATTTTAAAACCCGGACAGTATAGAAAACCCCGCCCGGACTCTCCCCGAACGCCATCCAAACGAGGACAAATCCGGGGAAACCCGGACGGATAGCAGCCCTACCTTTGGGAAGGTAAGGAACCAAGCTATAAATAACTAGAAGATTATTTTCTTGTATGGATAGTAATTTAGGTTGTAACCTTCCGGCCAGTCATATATACCTCTCAGCGTGGCCGCTCCTCGACCACTCAACTCAGCGAGGCAGATGACTGGTCATGGCTACTTTATGTCCCTTTTAAGGTTGTTGAGGGACAATGGAGGTTGACCTTTAGGCGAGCACGGTACAGGCTTTTTGCCGGCTCAAGCTCAGGGCTGGGTTAGGTTCTTGCTCGCTGTTCAACCACCTATTACTGTACCGCTGGAAGATAGAAAGAGGTGGACACAAATAAAAACACAAAAATAAAAAAATTAAAAAAAAGAAAAGGCTTAAGATAGGAAAGGGAACACCACCCAGAATGGTGGGACACTCTGGCTACTTGCATCACCCGCCACTGCCCTCCTCATACTCCTCGGTGTGCCGGCCAGTTACTTTATCCTCCCGGCATCTCGAGCTTCCCCAAAACCCTAACCAAACCCGACACCAAACGAAAACATGAAACTTAGCACATGGCCATTATTATTTATTTATTTCCCCGAACACGCACAAAAGTATAAATGGTCACACATTTAGTCAAACAGGTAATATATGGGTATTTGTAAAACAATTCATGAACCATCAGCGGGTATATACATAGGTATAGATATATTAAGAAAAAAAAAACATTCAGTTACTGCACTAGCCTATATATTAATAATCATGACGCGTATATATATGTAGATATAAAGAAAAAGAAACTACGTCACTATACTAGCGTATATATATTAATATTCAAGCTAATACGTGAGTATGTATATATGTATAAGAATATGTCAAAGAAACATTAAAAAAAAAAGCAGAAAAAAAAAATCGCTATGAGAGAATTCGCTAATCCAAATTAACCCTTACATTAGTGGACTATTCTAGGAATCTAAAATTAAAAAAAAAACAAAAAAAAAATAAAGATCGCTAAGTGGAAGTATGATGGTAGCTTACATGTATACAAATATATGTATATATAAGTACTAACTATCCGGAAATACTTCGCAAAACAAAAAAAACTACGTTAATATACTAATGTACTAATTTAGATTTCTATGGGGAAAAGAAAAACAACAAAAAAAAAAAAAAAAATCGCCAAGTTCCGAATTCATTGCTAATATATATATATATATATATAAAAAAAAATTGAAATAAACGAACAGAGGAAGAAATATAGAATTAGCCTATAACCCCGAGAAGACAAGGAGAAGAAAAAAAAATAAAACAATCTACTCACATTACAATTAATTTGTCGCAAATTTACTTACTTGTCAATCTCCCGGCGATGAAGCGCTTCAGCGGCCTGGTGACTAACGCTGTGAAAACAAATCAACAACAAAAAAAAATACGAACAAAAAGATAAGAAATTTCTCCTGCTTGCTCTTGGGTTTTTTTTTTTTCTTTTCTCTCCTATCAGTAGATTTTGCTGGTTTCTCCTCCGTTCCGCTGTCAAGCTCCGACGATGATTTTGGATGATGTTTAACCCCAAGAAAATTTTTTTTGGGCGCTCTAGGAGGCGCCAGGTTCAGCCCTATCGATGCTGCGCAAACTTCACTGGCCGATTTCTGTACTTTTGTTTCTTTGTTACTTTGTCTTTTCCCTCCGGCACTGATCCACGCCGTGCAGGCCAAAGACTGTCACCTGATATCTGTACTCAGACCAACAGAAAGAAGAAACCTCACTAAATAAATTTTTCCCGGCAATGAACAAGTAATCACACCTCACCTTAGATTTATCCAAAATTCCCTTCTTTGAGGGCAGAAAAAAAAAAGCTTATGCCGTCACTCAGTAACTATCGAGTCACATCCACAATCAAATTTAAAGATAAAAGAAAAAAAATGTAAACTTCCCGTATAAACGTTTCAATATTACCGCATGCACGCACAATTGCTCGATGCCCAGTCTTTATTTAAGGAAATATTATAGTCACTTCTGATTTGATTTTTTTTTTTTCAAATTCTGTAAGGGCGCACAAGACTCGAAAAACAAAACACAAAACTGGACGAGCTCCCGCGGAAGATCTTTCTTCCATCGAATTGCTTTACAAAGTGGAGTTTCGATCGCCACATACCGAAAAAACGATATGAGGGAAAATTACCCAAGTCCATTGCACCTTATCGGTCAGCACCTTTATTGGGGTGATCGGAAATGCTCGAATTACATTTCTAGTTTTTTGTTTAAAAAAAACGTTAAGCGTGCGGTTTATTTTTATTGAGTGTCTCGAGCTTAATTTCCGCTTGGACTCAATTTATTGCCTTTTCCTTGCGAAGAAGAAATAAAATTTCTCTTTCCCATATGCATCTGCAGCAAAAAGAAGAAATTCATTGGACGTTTACCCAGTCTGGATTTAAAAAAAATGAACTGCCCAATGCTGAGAGAATAATCCCTCGTACCCCAAGAAGAGAATTAGATTTTCTTTACTTGCAACAAGAAAATTTATAGCCGTTACAGGTCAGGTTCGGAAGTTCCAATTCCAAAGAGGAATTCTCCGAGGCTGAGAGAAGACTACGGCTATGGTCCAATCGCATAAATAAGGCCCAACGCGGGGACGCCCCACACCCTGAGATCAAAGAGTCTCATGCTCTACCGACTGAGCTAGCCGGGCATAAGTCTTACGAAAGGATGATATGGTTACCCTGTATGATCAATAGGCAGCGATTATAAAAAAAAAAAAAAAAAAAAAAAAAAAAAAAAAGGAATAAGAAAATGGGCTAGACAATCGTAGTAAGCTATTACTGAATCTTTATTCAAGAAACAAAGTGAACACAAATAAAGAAGTATTTCACTTTTTACATAACGAGAAATTTCAGTCGATCTAGTTGCTGATTGGTATGACCTTAACCATGGTAGAAGTGTATTACTGAGTGATTGCTGCTCTTCTAAGGCTGGATGTTGGAGTTCAGACGAGCTACTCGGTCCCATATCTTTGTTCGTACCGTTGTGACTAGGTCCTCCATTGTCTTTGGAGATAAAAGGTTGACGGCGTTAATATCTTGGTGGTGAACATCTCGACCCATTACACGTTGCGTGAGTATGTTAGAAATGGCTAGCCTCTCGGACGGATACATGATCTGGTGGCGAAGGTTTTCCAGAGACTCGCTGTGGTAAATTCCTGCCCGAATAAGTTCTCCTGGGTCTTCGTATGACCAGTCAGCGGTGTTTGATGGTTGAAGTTGAGATGGCTCTTTAATTTGGTGAATTGTCGGATTGGTCCCGTACCAGGTTCCTCTAATGTAGTATGCTGGACTCAGCAAATCTGAGCAGATAATCTCAGTTCCACGCTGCTGCAGTAGGTGGGTTAACGGAGCTAGGAAGTAGTCACTTTCTCCATAAGTTACTGGTAGTTCCATATAACACCGGTTGCTCTTCCGAACAGTGACTTCAACTGGTTGGCATCTCACTAAGTAGATGATTTCCCCCCTATGTACAGCGGTGAACCCTTGCTCTTTCATTCTTATAAGAGCGAACTCTGCCGGGTGGTGGAGGGCCATGATCAGCTGGGTTTGAAGTAGTTCTCTTTCTAATTCGCATTTCTTCCTCAGGAGATTGGTGTATAGATTCTCGACTTGACCCTTAAAGTGACGCTCAACATAAACGAACTTCGAATTAACGTACGTGAAAAGATCGAGGTTACGAGTATCCAGAGGTTTTTTCCTAAACCAGTAATCGGATGCTGCCTTAGGTACAATGATCAGCCTGGGATGCTCAGTTTGAAAACCGGGGAAACGACAAACGGATACTTGCTTTTTTACTTCGAGTGCAAAGATTATTTCTCCGGACGTCACGGTGTATATGGTGTTGCTAATGGATTTGTTCGAGGTCCTAATCTTCGTAGCCACTCCTTGCCATAATACGTCGTACTTTTGACTTTCGCAAGAATTGTCAGAGATGAGATCCCAAAAACTCATTCCGTATTCTGGATCCGTACATTTACCAGCCAGGTAGGGACATAGCACGTTGTTTCGTAGAATAACCATGTTGTCGTCAATGCGGACCGAGCTTTGGTAGTCCATAATGGTTACTTCCATCGCATGCATAACCACAACATTATCCCAGGAATTTGCTCCTGACGTATACGGAACTCCGTTGCAATTTCCGTTTTGGTCGATTGACCCGCCAACGACTTCGGTCAGTGAGGTTGAAGCATTCGTCTTAATATCAGCAATTGTTCTGCCGTTTTGTAATTTAAGAGTGTTATACCTATGAATGTTCATGCAGTTCTCTTTACTTATTTCCATAATATATGTACTCAATCCTCCAGGTACTAGAGAGAGATGGCTGAACATACCGCATTTGTACACTGACTGTATGATGTTTATTTTGCATTGAAAGATGTGTAGCGTGGTAGTCTCGCTCGTTTGCAAAAGCTGTATATCCTCTTCCTCCTTGACTACTTCCTTATTGTTAAATATGCATGGACCAATGGATACCAGTGAAATGGCGGTGAGATTCACTCTCTCATGGCCACAGTCGTAGGCGATGATTCCGCAGGCAATAGGGGCAGTTGTCATCAGGCCAATCAAGAATAATAGGCCGGTGGTTAGTGAGAGCTCCATTCGCTTCCACATGGTCGTAGTTTCTCGTCCGTGACCGTTCTGTATAGAGAAAGGCTTGGTTATTAAGGTTGAGTATATCTTACTACCCGTGCTTAGAAGTAAGCCGAGCAGCCCAGCGAATTTATATGGGATTCCGGACCACATACAGGGTCTATATTCGACAAATTTAAGGGCGAGATTATTGTCTAACTACTCTATATATATTACTCCTTTCTTTTGCGAGTTGAATACCGATATTTATTTTATAAAATGATTTAGAATATTTGATTGCGATTTAGGATGTTACTGGCGAATGTTGCTCGCGTGATAGACGCCAATAAACTTACCATCCATACTTTCTACTTCGTAGTTCACATTACCATTCTTCTTTCGTATGCGAGCCTTGATGAACTTGTTGGCCAGTTTGGCCGCGAACTTGTCTGCGGCCTTGCTCTGTACGAAATTCCGGACATAGACAATTTGCCCTGGTTTATAAATTATCTGCCGCGCGCGAAGGTTATAGGTGTGAGCATTTCTCTCGTAAGCTTCCCGGAGATGGTCTTTCACTCGCTCATGTACTAGTGGAATTCTGTAGTTACTTGGTAATACTTCGAAGTTACCTTCTGCCAAGCCATCAATCTGGCGGAGAAGATTGTATGTACCTCCATGTAAGATCATGTGGTATCCGTAAAGTAAGAAATAAGGGGAAAATTTGGTCGACTGGTGTGTTGCGTTTCGCAAAGCGCAAGCCACATCACTTAGCTGGGAATCCCAGTTGGTATGTTCCTCTTGCACATACGACCTAATTGCTGCCACGATGGAGCGATTAACTCTCTCTGCAGCATTGGACTGTGGCGAATATCCTGCAGTCTTTGTGTGGCGAATACCGAAGCGTTCTATCATGCGAGCAAACTCTGTTGAGATAAATTGTGGCCCATTATCAGTATGTATAATCTCAGGTACCCCGTAACAGTGGAATATATTTTCCTCTAGATATTCTATGAGTTGCTTAGTTTTAGCTTGGGGAAAAGCCTTTAGTAGGACAAATTTGGTAAACTGGTCCACAATGACTAGGATGGTGGTATTCCCGCGTTTACTTCTTGGGAGGGGTCCAATATAGTCAATATGCAATCTCTGCCAAGGCCTTTCTACCTCAATCTGGTTTCCCATTTTGGGCCTTAGCCTGCAGTTTGGAGCTTTGGTTTGTTTGCAGACATCGCATTGTAAGATATATGCGCGGACTTGTTGGCGCATGCCTGGCCAAAAATAATATCTTCGCAGTCTATCAAGGGTTTTATGAATTCCGCCATGGGCTGCAGTGGAGCTCTCGTGTTCCCTTCTAATTAAATCTTTGGTGAGCCCTTGAGGAATCCAGAGTTTCCAACTGGGGATGTCGGATAGATCGTTATCACCACCGCCCTCAATACGAATGAAAATGTGCAGTTCAGTGACTTGCAGATTAGGATACTGAGCTGGTGTAGCCGAGATTTTGTCTTTCCAACCTACGTAAGCAGGGTCAGAGAAGTGTGCTGATTTCAGGTCTACCAGGTAATCTAGCTTGCTAAGGTCAGAGATAGTCGCCTCTGCCGAATCAAGATACATTCGAGATAACGCATCCGGCACTACATTTTGGCTTCCTTTTACGTGCTCGATCTCAAAGTCGAATGACTGTAGTTTTAAGCTCCATCGCGCAAGTCGCCCCGTAAGTTCCTTTTGAGTCATTAGCCATTTCAAACTCTGGTGGTCGGTGATGACTGTGAAGTGGAAACCTTCGATGTACGCTCTAAACTTCTTTACGCTCAGTACCGCAGCGAAGCATTCTAGTTCAGTGATACTATAATTTCTCTGGGCAGAATTCAACTTTTGGGACATAAATGCAATTGGCCTTTCGGAATCATCCTCCGACTTTTGAAATAAGACACTGCCTACTCCCATAGTGCTGGCATCACATCTTATATAGAAGGGCTTCGTATAATCTGGATTAGCTAGCAGTGGGGCCGAACATAAGTGTTCTTTTAGTTGTTTAAAGGCTTCTTGAGCCTCCGAAGTCCACTGAAACTTCGCACCCTTCTTCAGAAGCTCTGTGATCGGAGCAGCGATGCTCGAAAAGTTTGGGATAAATCTCCTGTACCATCCAGCCATGCCCAGTAGTCTGCGTGTTTGCCGAACTGTTGATGGGCTAGGAAAATTTACAATTGCAGACACCTTTTCAGGATCGACCCTCAGACCTCCTTCACCAACCACATAGCCAAGGTATTTAATTTCTCGAAGAACGAACTTACTCTTCTCAACGTTTATGGTCAGTCCTGCCTGACGAAGCAGGGAAGCGACTTCCCTCAGTAAGTCCAAATGTTCCTCGAACGTAGTGGAAGTAATGAGTAAGTCATCTAAGTAGACAAATACTCGATCGTGGAATTGATGAGGCACGACCCGGTCCATAAGGCGACACATAGTTTGTGGAGCATTGCATAGACCAAACGGCATGACTTTAAATTGATATAAAGGCCTTCCAGGAACTGTGAATGCAGTCTTATCACGAGCGGACTCTGCGAGTGGTATCTGCCAGAATGCGTCTTTCAGATCTAAGCTTGAGATATATCTGGTTTCTCGGAGGCGACCTAAGAGTCCATCTATCAATGGTAGTGGATAAGCATCTTTCTTGGTAACAGAATTGACCTTGCGAGAATCTAAACATAGTCGCACCTTCCCATTAGATTTTTTCACGAGAACCACTGGAGAGCTCCAGGAGCTCTGACTCTCTTCGATAACGTCCATGGCTAACATTCGGTCCAGTTCTTCATATAACAACTTTTGAACCGCTGGGGATACCGGGTAGTGACGTTGCTTTATTGGTGGAGTATCTCCTACGTCGATGCTGTGTTCCAACAGTTTTGTACGGCCGAGGCCATGCTTCGAAAAGGAAGGAAATTGATGTTTGAGATCTTCCAGTTGGGCATTTTGCTCTGGTGTGAGGGTGTGTTGCGGAGGATGGATCTTTGTGGTCTTATCAATATCCAGGGAGTCTATTACAGCAGGGGTAATGCCAAAAGCATCCCAAAAATCAATTCCTAAGTAAAGTTCCTGTTGTAAGCTGGGCACTAAGTGAAAATGGATGGTTTCTGTTTTCTCAGCATAACGGACGGGCAACTTTACGTGACCAATGATAGAATTCCGTGAGCCATCCGCTGTCCGAACATAAGAATGACTCTGGTTGTAACTAAGATTATTCTTACGCAGAAATTCCAGAGAGTGTTTTCCCAATATGCTTACAGAAGCTCCACTGTCGAGCAAACCAACTATATTTTCTTCGGCTATTTTTACTGTGACGTATGGGCGATGGTCTTCTCCATCACGCTGAATAGCGGCGGATACTGCTTTACGAAGCAGCTTTTTGGATGTAAAGTACTTCCGAGTTCTAAGCTTACGCCGCCGACCTCGACTTGAGGCGATATATCGAGAGCGAATGGATTCCTCCGAAGTTGTTTTGGATGTGTCTATGTAAGATTGGGGAGTTAGTGTTGATTGGGTTGATGTTAAGTGGGAAAGGGATGAAGTGGGTAGCAATGTTGGTAAAGTGTGCACATTCTCTAGCGATGAGCTGCAGGCTCGGTATTGGTGGCTGCTTCCACTCTCCTGGCACTGGGGTAACTGGTCGTATGGCCCGAACGCATGACCCCAGCTCGTTCTGCGTTCGGGGTCTTGTTTACCACGCGGCCTAAACAGGTCCCACAGTTTGGCTTCAGTACGCCAGGACGTCCGCAACCGTAACAGAATATCCCAAGATGACCCTTTGAACAGTCTTGATATCTGTGGCCTAAGTCTCGGCAGTTCCAACATATATCAAACGAAGCGCGGTTAGCAGTATTTCTCCTTAGCACTGGCGTAAGCGCTGCTACTTGTGGGTCAATGTCATTATCAACGTATTCTGACAAGGGTATTACCTCTTCTAGTTCTTCGACCTGCGCTCTATTTCGGAAAGTACGAGCCATAGTCAGCTGTCGAGGATCGTGCCCAGATCTAGCCCACAATTTCTCTAGCCTCTGGCAGATAATTCTCACCTCTTCCGTTGATCTGAATATTGTCGTGGTAGTGGCACTCTGCAGAGCTGGGTCCATGTTTTCTCGGACAATTTCGAGTAGCTCTCTGTCAGGGAATGGTCTTCGAAGCCGACCGTTAAGTCGTTCTACGTCCAGCAGGAAGTTATTGAACGTTTCTTTCGGGCCTTGTCTTCTTGTTTCAATGGCCCTTCGCGTTTCTCTTTCTGAGACATAGCTCCCGAATCGCTCGAGTAGGGCTGTCTTCATACCCTGCCAACTCGTATCGGGATACTTCCGCTTGTAAACCCAGAACCAGCTTTCAGCCGTACCTGAGAGGAAGTTAGGCAAAATGCCAATTAAACGATCCAGCGGATAGTTATCGTCCTTGGAAAGCATTTCTATTCGGAAGACAAATTCGGTGACGTCAAGTCCCTCTGGGGACCCGTTAAAAGATAATTTCCACTTTGGTAGCCTTGGCTGCCAATTAGGAGAACTTGAAGATTCTGGGCGGCCACTATACTGAAAGTGGGCATTGGGTTTATTCCCGCTAGGGTGTGTTCCGCGATTTTGTTCAGTAGGGAGAAGCGTAGTTGACAAGGGATCACTCTGATTGCCCATGCGCGGCGTCAGGGTTGTATAATTTAATGGATTCGTGGTTGTGCTCAAAAACTGATTAGGAGACCTTCCTAGATCCCCAGCTGTATTTCCGATTATCGACAAAGATGGAAGTGTCACACTTCTTGGGAACTGAATTCGTCGACGGACTGCACCTGTTCCAACATTCGCGGCCTCATCTCCTTCAACATTTGTCTCAAAGCTAGGTGGTGCTGGAGTACTAGTTGCTCCTGCAAGGGCTTGGGGCTTTTGGTTCTCAGAGGCATCCCTACGAGGAGGAATCTTAATTTTCATGAATTCCTTAATAAGCTCGGACATTGCCGATACTTGTTCAGTGGCCTCTTCTGAATGATCTGTCGATGAGCTAGCTAAGCGTATAGCACGCCCACTTAGATGACTCAATCGACATCTCACGCGTTGATAGTCGTCATAAGTTTGGACTTTATTCTCTTTAATTAGACGAGTTAGCAAGTCGAGCTTTTCTTTACAAATCTCAAGCTCACTTCTCGCTTCGGAAGGATCGTGCATAACCGTTGGTGCTCGACCAGGAAACGATGCCTCTAAATCCAATAATTCTCTAAGTTTGGTAGAGGCATCGGGATCAGCTATATCTAGGCCCCTGACCTTATACTCCACATTGCGTTCGTCTTCTAATAGGAATTTGGGATCCATTATTAGTAAATGCGAAAGAGAAACGAGTTACGGATATAAAGATATATATTACAATATGAGGTGAATATGAGATATTTAGGCTACCAAGGAATGCAGTTGAAGTTAATGGAGAGAGAAAAAAAATATATATATATATGTGTATACTAAAATAAAACCAGTAGAAGTAAGATAAGATACAATAATGTATTCGTTGTTTTCGACTGTATTAAGATTGTCTAATCTTGTTACCATACAGATACGATGAGACTATAGCTATACCGAATAACCAATAAAGACTAAAGATATACATATAAAAAAAAACAAAAAATAAGAAGAATATAATGCTTAGAACGCCAGCAGAGTAAGCTTCGGCTTAACTACTGGTAGGAAAAGAGATATATTAGTGCGTTGAACGAAAGGCAAAAGAAAAAAAAACAATCAAATAACTTAGAGGAAAAAAATTAAATTCCAATAAAAATGCGCATATAAGTACAGTTAATTAGAGATAAAAACGTACCAAGATATTGTAAAATAATAAAATTATGACTGCAGATTCTGAGCCAATAAAATAGATGTCCTGGCTCTTCAGCTTCCAACAAATTGTGTACTGGTATATTTATATATACCTATTTATATATATATATATAAGGAAAATTCGATAAACTAAAAAAAAATTTCTGAACTGAATAGTGGTTAATATTTCTTCGTTTGGTGACCGGCTCATTTAGTTCAGGTTTTAAGGGTTTGATGAGTCAGTGGCGAGTGGTCCAAGGTTTCTCCTATGTAAGAAAAAAGATTCTATAATCGCTATCATCTGCACCAGCGGGACTAATAGAGAATACTAATCTGCTCAATCTAACAGCCCGCCATGCGGAGTAAGCGATTGGATAATTTTTACAGAGATAATTATTTAACAAATGACAACACATAACAAACATCAAGCAGGGAACCCTTCAAAGGCCACATATCAACTACTTGACGGAAATGTTGTCGACAATCAAATTAGAAAAGGGTGTAATACATGAAAAATAAGAATAGCCTTCTCTAACGAGGTTTTTACAAAATCACTAAGAGTCGCTAATACCAATCGAACCTAAGGGCGAAACCTGCAGTGCGGAATATCCTAACCACTTAGCGAAAGCATTGACACGAGCACTTAGGAATGCAAAAGTGTTAAAGAAGCCAGAGTTAATCTATAAACGAACAAACCTAATAAATTGACGCTGTGATTATAGCGCAACTATATTTAGGTGATATCTTAACTCGTAAAAGTAAACAGCAACAAAACAAAAAAAAACATTCGTTTGTAAGCTGTAGAATATTATGCTTAGTTGGGCGCCATATTTATAACCTTCCGGCCAGTCATATATACCTCTCAGCGTGGCCGCTCCTCGACCACTCAACTCAGCGAGGCAGATGACTGGTCATGGCTACTTTATGTCCCTTTTAAGGTTGTTGAGGGACAATGGAGGTTGACCTTTAGGCGAGCACGGTACAGGCTTTTTGCCGGCTCAAGCTCAGGGCTGGGTTAGGTTCTTGCTCGCTGTTCAACCACCTATTACTGTACCGCTGGAAGATAGAAAGAGGTGGACACAAATAAAAACACAAAAATAAAAAAATTAAAAAAAAGAAAAGGCTTAAGATAGGAAAGGGAACACCACCCAGAATGGTGGGACACTCTGGCTACTTGCATCACCCGCCACTGCCCTCCTCATACTCCTCGGTGTGCCGGCCAGTTACTTTATCCTCCCGGCATCTCGAGCTTCCCCAAAACCCTAACCAAACCCGACACCAAACGAAAACATGAAACTTAGCACATGGCCATTATTATTTATTTATTTCCCCGAACACGCACAAAAGTATAAATGGTCACACATTTAGTCAAACAGGTAATATATGGGTATTTGTAAAACAATTCATGAACCATCAGCGGGTATATACATAGGTATAGATATATTAAGAAAAAAAAACATTCAGTTACTGCACTAGCCTATATATTAATAATCATGACGCGTATATATATGTAGATATAAAGAAAAAGAAACTACGTCACTATACTAGCGTATATATATTAATATTCAAGCTAATACGTGAGTATGTATATATGTATAAGAATATGTCAAAGAAACATTAAAAAAAAAAGCAGAAAAAAAAAATCGCTATGAGAGAATTCGCTAATCCAAATTAACCCTTACATTAGTGGACTATTCTAGGAATCTAAAATTAAAAAAAAAACAAAAAAAAAATAAAGATCGCTAAGTGGAAGTATGATGGTAGCTTACATGTATACAAATATATGTATATATAAGTACTAACTATCCGGAAATACTTCGCAAAACAAAAAAAACTACGTTAATATACTAATGTACTAATTTAGATTTCTATGGGGAAAAGAAAAACAACAAAAAAAAAAAAAAAAAATCGCCAAGTTCCGAATTCATTGCTAATATATATATATATATATATAAAAAAAAATTGAAATAAACGAACAGAGGAAGAAATATAGAATTAGCCTATAACCCCGAGAAGACAAGGAGAAGAAAAAAAAAATAAAACAATCTACTCACATTACAATTAATTTGTCGCAAATTTACTTACTTGTCAATCTCCCGGCGATGAAGCGCTTCAGCGGCCTGGTGACTAACGCTGTGAAAACAAATCAACAACAAAAAAAAATACGAACAAAAAGATAAGAAATTTCTCCTGCTTGCTCTTGGGTTTTTTTTTTTTTCTTTTCTCTCCTATCAGTAGATTTTGCTGGTTTCTCCTCCGTTCCGCTGTCAAGCTCCGACGATGATTTTGGATGATGTTTAACCCCAAGAAAATTTTTTTTGGGCGCTCTAGGAGGCGCCAGGTTCAGCCCTATCGATGCTGCGCAAACTTCACTGGCCGATTTCTGTACTTTTGTTTCTTTGTTACTTTGTCCTTTCCCTCCGGCACTGATCCACGCCGTGCAGGCCAAAGACTGTCACCTGATATCTGTACTCAGACCAACAGAAAGAAGAAACCTCACTAAATAAATTTTTCCCGGCAATGAACAAGTAATCACACCTCACCTTAGATTTATCCAAAATTCCCTTCTTTGAGGGCAGAAAAAAAAAAGCTTATGCCGTCACTCAGTAACTATCGAGTCACATCCACAATCAAATTTAAAGATAAAAGAAAAAAAATGTAAACTTCCCGTATAAACGTTTCAATATTACCGCATGCACGCACAATTGCTCGATGCCCAGTCTTTATTTAAGGAAATATTATAGTCACTTCTGATTTGATTTTTTTTTTTTCAAATTCTGTAAGGGCGCACAAGACTCGAAAAACAAAACACAAAACTGGACGAGCTCCCGCGGAAGATCTTTCTTCCATCGAATTGCTTTACAAAGTGGAGTTTCGATCGCCACATACCGAAAAAACGATATGAGGGAAAATTACCCAAGTCCATTGCACCTTATCGGTCAGCACCTTTATTGGGGTGATCGGAAATGCTCGAATTACATTTCTAGTTTTTTGTTTAAAAAAAACGTTAAGCGTGCGGTTTATTTTTATTGAGTGTCTCGAGCTTAATTTCCGCTTGGACTCAATTTATTGCCTTTTCCTTGCGAAGAAGAAATAAAATTTCTCTTTCCCATATGCATCTGCAGCAAAAAGAAGAAATTCATTGGACGTTTACCCAGTCTGGATTTAAAAAAAAATGAACTGCCCAATGCTGAGAGAATAATCCCTCGTACCCCAAGAAGAGAATTAGATTTTCTTTACTTGCAACAAGAAAATTTATAGCCGTTACAAGGTTCTATAGCATATACAGGGTGTTTGCCCGTAGGAGGTCAATAGAGCATGAGGTGATAGTACTCACCTAGGCGAACAAAAAATTGTATGCCGGGAGGGGGGGGCAATATCAGGCTTAGGAGTTACAGGGTGATTTTAGAATTAGGGAAAATTTGAGAGAAATGCCAAAAGAGGGTTTTCAATTCCCACCGGTATCGGACAATTTTAACAAGTGGAGTAGAGAATTTGCTAAGTCGCCAAATTACAGAATTCCAAGTGGAAAATTATTTGTCAAAACAACTCTCATCTCCCAAATTCCACAAATCTCCGTGTTATAGAATCCGGCCCCAGTTGCTGTTCACAAAGCGGATCAAGGCATTCTGGATCTTGATAATCCAGTCCAGTCCGCTTCATGTGTGAACTTTTATATCAGAATTTCTTATAGTCTTTGTTTAAATGTCTTCGGTCACTCCTGCTTATCATCTTTATCAATGACAGTAGTGAACGCTTGTAGTTATCAATATTTATTTTGTTTATTGATTTATCTAGATTTATATATATGTTTATCTACATCGCTGAAATTTGTTGTGATGGGAGGGGGGTGAATTATGATTTTTTTAATTTCTAATTTCTCTAATATTACGTTTCACAATATATTTATTCGAAACAGTGGACAATTTAGCCATAATCTTTAAGAAAACTTTTTGTGTTTGTTTTTTTTTTGCTTCCAAACAACGTTATGGTGACGCCAATTTCTTAACACGCCCGCTACAGAATGTTTCAAATAGATCAAGCTATCGGACCAAAATTACAATTGCCAATCACCGTTTATCCCTGTTAAATGAGATTTTTGAAGTGTGGCGTAAAAGTCAACAATAGTTGATGAAATTATAAAATTTGTTTAAAATAAATTGCGACTTGAGGATATTCATTAGAACGAAAAATTTAATAATTTCAAAAAGATAATGAAAGAGGAGAAATGTAATAGAACATTGCCAGTGTTTATGAAGGACAATTGTGCTTAATTAAATAGTGAAGTGAACTTGATTGACGATTTCGGAAGTAATCCTTCAATAAGTAGAGATAAACCAGGTCTAAGTGGTGGACGAGGTCGACTGAAAAAAGTGTTTCCTTAGGATGAGTGACAAATCGAAAAGCGAACAATTTAACAGAATGGAAATCAGAAGAAATTTCGTATGACGCATAAAGTGCTCTTTGCTCTTCGGGGAAAATAAACTCTCATTGGAGCTCAACGACTCAAATTTAAAAAAGCAGCAAACTTTGAATCACCTCGGAATCGAAGAGCTTATTCCAAAGGAGAAACTTGGGCTTACTTCATTGAAAACTAAAGGACCGTGAGTGAGTAGAAAAACAGCCAAATGGGTGTTACCGAACGTGGATATGACATGTAGAGAAACTTCGGATATTGTGGTATACATTTTTCTATTTAGACATTATGGCGAAAGTATAAGTTCGTACTAAATTAACCTAACAAAAAACCCTACTCCCTCAATACAAACTTATATTCTTAGTTTTAGAAATAATAGCTAATTAGTAGTTACTATAAATAGTAAAAAATAGATAATAAAAAAAAAATGTACGTTAAACTATTGAATGGATCGCAAATATGCAAATAAATCATTGCGAAAACTGCGACTGCTGATGCTTCTCCTTAGATGAATTGGAAGAGAGCTCCACATCCTGGTGGACTGGACAAAGAATTGGCTCTCACTAGTGCGCGAGCGAAACAGTGGCATAGATAGAGATGATGTTCTTGCAGATTGAGCAAAAATCAATTTGCTGTAAAGGTAATCTGGCTGTTTGGCTACAATTAAATTGCGAAGAAACATTACAGTTCGAAATTTAAAGTAAGAGTCCAATTTACAACACAGAATAGATGTGGAATACGCAGTGATATAACTGAAACGCCCTAGACCAAAAGCATAACGAGTGGCAGAGTTGAATGCTACATTAATCTTACGCAAAGACTGGGAATCCAATTTGCAAAACACTTCACAGCCGTAAGTCAATAAGGGGACTAGTAATGATTTCACTAACATTACACGGGTTTCAACAGGTATAAAGGCAGCAGATTTGGATAATTTACGTAAAGCTCCATACACCCTGCCTATGATACAGTTAATGTAATCGGACCAGTTCAGGCTAGTATTAACAATTATCGCAAGATTCTTGACACGTTTGCTGTATGGAACGGCAATATTGTTAAGCATTATGTTAGAAAAAACTGGGTTTTGTATACAATTATAGCGTCAGTTTTGCCAGCGTTTAGGAGGAGCGAGATATCAATAGCCCATTTGGAGACTCTTGCAAGATCCTCATTCATTCTGTACACAGCATTCTCTATAAGCCCTAAAGGTGTAGATATGTATAGTTGAATGTCATCTGCATACATATGAGAATTACAGTCACGCAGGATAAGTGGAAGGTCGTTAATAAAAAAAGGAAAATAATAATTGGCCGAGAATAGAGCCTTGGGGCACTCCACTAAGAACAGGTAGAAAATGAGAGGCAGTATCCCCACAAAACACCCTTTGTACTCGTCCCCTTAGATATGACCCGATAAGTTTGCAGGCAGGATAAGAGAAATTAAATATTGTACACAGTTTATTTAACAGAAGCATGTTGGTTAACCTTATCAAAAGCTTTTGAAAAATCTAAAAGAACGTTATTTAACTTTTATTTTCATCTAGGGTTTTACAATTAGACCAATTATAACTTTTTCTCTTGTTTTTTAAGAGATTTTTGTCCAGCTGGCTTGTTCTATTTGAAAGTGAATGTGGTGGGGCGCCTGCATTGGACATTTCTCATACCTTCTTTCTTTTTTTTCAATGTCTGCCAAAAATGGCAGTATATTTGACAAGTTGTGATTAAATATTAAAATTGCAGGTTTGTTTCGTTACGATTTTACCATTTAATGTGGCTTTTCGTATTTTAAGATGACAAAAGTGAAATTAAGCCATGGAATTAATAAATTTGTTCAGGAGAAAGACGAGTGTCCTTTCATCAATTCTTGATTGTTTTTTGTACCGCCATTATTTATAGTAAATTAAATCTTGAATAAGATTAGCCAATGTTTGTCATATCAACCAATAACGGTACATTTTCCTTTACGTCAATAATGTAAGATTTTAGATGTATCTCCTTTGTCCGAGATTTGTTAATTAAAAAAACAAAAGAAGTTGTCAACTAAAGAGTCATCAGCTCTGAAGTTTTTGATATGACGATTTGGTGTCCTGCACGTGTTTGTACCGCGGATAAGTTAATTTGCTTGGCCGCCAATTTATAAGTAATGCAGATTCTATGTGTACCTGTATTAATATGTTGCTAGGTGCTTGTACCTCTACTTTTCGATTTGTTGATGGTGCAAGAGTACTCAACCCTTACACCGTACTTGCTTGATGTCATCGAAATGAATACCGTCAATGAACAATAACGAGTAAATTTCTTTATTACGATCATCTTACTTATATAATACAAAAAAAAATGCTTACCTAGCTTACTAACTGAAAGTACATTCATGGAATTTGCTTATTTAGAAATTCACAGACTAATTGTGGTCAGTGAAATCAATTTAAGCATTTACTGTGCCTTAAAAAATAGCTTAGATAATTATGAGCGTGGGACTTGATATGCTCATGAACAGCACGTAAAAAACGTGTACGCTGACCACCCTTTATCCAATTATTTAATTAACGTTATGAGATAGTATTATCGTTTTCATTATAATAAATTTTTTTTAACTGTAATCGCTTTCTATAATCACTTCATTTATCTACAGTGATTTCCAATGTTGTACCGCGTCAATTTGAAGTCGACTTGTAGTTGTGGCTGGAAAAAAACTTCTAAAAAACAACTACGAATGCTTTATGCTTGTCTAGTGCATGAAGGAAAATAATAGTTCAAAATGTGGGCAAATAAATAGGTACGAATAGTGACAAGAAACTAGTGACGTTTGTGCTGCTTAAAATTAGCCTTATATTTAAAAGAAGATCTGGATTTTTATTTGTCCCACCATGCATGTCGAAATCAAAACCTATATTCAAGTATAATTGCATGAGGTTTCAGTGAAGCAGTTGATGTAGATTTAACGGGTCTTTCAAATTGAGTTTTCAAAAGTAAATAACTAAAAGAAATTGAAACTGAAAAAGTTTTTATTTAGTTTTGAAATACAATATTTGCCATTTATATACTCTAAAAGTGATATCTCCCATGAGACCACCTCTTGCGTTTCTACAGTACCTGATTCTTTTATCAAAATTTTCAATCACATTCTGGCATAGTTGCGGCTCTATCTCACCAATAACTCGAATAATTTCCGCTTTCAATGCCTCAACGTTTCGAGGATTATCCTTGTAGACCTGTGCTTTCACATGGCTCCAGAGAAAGAAGTCTAACAGTGTCAAATCACAGGATCTTGAAGGCCAATTCACGTCACCGAATCTGGAAATAATACGGTCTCGAAACTTTGTATGCAGTAATTGCAAATTTTCTCTGGCTGTATTACACGTAGCCCCATCTTGTTGAAACCATATGTCTTTAGTATCAATATTTTTCAGTTTTCGCCATAAAACAGTTGTGATCATGTCGCGATATCTGGTACCGTTAACAGTTATGGCTCTTCCAGCAGCATTTTCGAAAAAGTACGGACCAATCACACCACCAGATCACAATGTACACCAAACATTGACTCTTTGTGGATGCGTTCGCCTCTCTTGGATCACGCGAGGGTTTTCCTCTCCCCAAATACGGCAGTTTTGTTTATTAACGTAAATCCGCAAATCGTCGTTTTGTTCCAGTATCCAATTGGCAAAGTCTCGATGTATGGAATAATCTTGTGGCAGCAATTCTTATGTCAATTGAACTTTGTAGGCGTTCAACGCTAAATCTTTGTGTATAATACGCCATACAGTTGACTCAGAAAGCCCCAATTGTTGTGAATGTCGGGAAATTGACGTGTTGGGGGTCAGCTATCACTCACAGCACCAATATTTTCTTCTGAACGACCGGCACGAGCATACTGACGTCTTTCTCGATCTTGTACTGCACCAGTTTCTTGAAATTTCCGCACAATATTACCAATTTATTGCTCAGTTGGACGATTGTTTCGCGTAATTTGCGAAATACATTTCTCACAGAACGACCATTTTCATAAAATAATTCAATAATCTCAATACGATGTTGTAATGTATACGCCTCCATTTTTATAAATGGCAAACCTTCAGCTGTCAAAATGACATATAATATGGGTGCGTTTGATGTTTGAAGTGTGTTACACAGTCGCGTACTTTTGAAAACCCAATTTGAAAGACCCTGTAGAAAGGTTTTAGTTATATCTATAAGCAAATTGCATGCAGAAATAAAACAAGTTTGTCGCTGATTGGTATGTTAGTGTACCCTACCAAACACGTTTTACAGTTTTGTTTTAAGGATTGTTTTTTTTACAGAACATACGTCGGAAATTGATAGTCAAAGGGAAAAATTCTTCCGTTAATCGGTCGAAAAACTTTTCAAATTTATACATGATGATAAGAAATGAAGCGGGGACTTTCTAAATATTAGTAATAACCAAGAGTCACCACAGTAAAATTTCGGAAAAGAAGAAGAAACTGAAAACAATAGTTTCATAGAAGTAACTGGAAGTAAAAGAGCAATAGAATTCATGGATGCGACATCAGAAGTATCAAAAAATCCTAATAAAATTAGGAAGATTGCAAATACTACTAAGAAGACTTTAATTGAAACGACCCAGAGATTTCTTATGATTCTATTTAATAAAGAAAAAATGGAGAGGTTTCAAAGTGTAGTCAAGAATTAACGCACGATAATATGCACAAAGGAAATAGAAATCAAATTCCACTTCAAAATAAAGACAATGAGAATACAAAAATAAATGACGTAAATGAAAAAACTAAAATGAATGACGTAAATGAAAAAACTGAAGTTCCATCAGGATCAGGAAGAAGCTCCAAAGAATGACAGCATCCAAGATGGATTTGATCTCTTCAAATATTTTCTGGCTCCTGTCGAAAGTAATACATTTTTTGAAGAATTTTGGGAAAAAGAACCCTGTTTGGTTCAGAGAAGAGTCTCCAATTATTTTTCGGAACTAATTTCGTTTGAGGCAATCAATGAAATGCTTCTTAAAAATCATGTAATATTTACAAAACATATTGATATAACAACATACGAAAATGGTAAGTAACTAATTGTATTTGGTTTATTTCCATAAGAGATGTTTTCTACGGTAAACGTTAAATTTAATTTGTAGGAGTTCATGAAACTTTAAATTCTCAAGGTCGGGCTCTGTCTAAAAAAACTATGGGATTTACATATATGGGAGTGGATGCAATATTCGTTTCACAAATCCACAAATCTTTCTTTCTAATATATACAGTATGATAGCAACGCTTCAAGATACAAATATTTATCTAACAACCAGGATGATATAGAGTCATTTGTTTTACAAATTGAAAGTAAAAGCAGATGGAAACTTTATAGTTCAAGGTATATAAAATTTTTCAAGCAGGTCGCTTAGTCTATCGTAAAATATATGGTGTTTCTATTTTCCAGAAACAATACAGATGCCGCCCTGCTTAATGTTTTTTCTAACAATATGAACGAACATAAAATTGATGAAATAATTTTGGATTCAGTACTAAATCCTGGAGATTTTCTGTACTTTCCACGTGGAACTATATATCAATTTAAAGCAAAAGTACGAAATCGCTATTTGCTTATCACACTAACTGTCAGTAAAAAAAAAACTTACGCTGATTTGTTTAAAACTCTCTTTCCACTGATGTTATCTAAGGCAATAGAGAGGAACATCGAATTGAATCGCAGACTACCGCTTAATATTTGGCAGAATTTAGGAGTAATACATTCTGATACCTCATCAAAAGATCGTGGCGAAATCTTTCAGAAATGAATGCATTTATTGCAGGATGTTGTAAATCAAACACAAATCGATGATGCTGTTGATCAGATGTCCAAACAATATCAACATGATGCTTTGCTACCAGATATTACATCTGCCGAATATAGACGTACTGTCTTTGGCTTAAGCATACACAATATTCAATTAAATGATAATACTAAAATCAAACTATTGCGGAACAATATTTTACGGCTGGTTCAAGAAAATGATGCAGTCTACATTTACTCTTATGCTTCCAGTTCAAGAGGAAAAGGTCTAAAATACAAATCGATCATTTTAGAGATTAATCCAGAATATGTTGTCGCAGTGAAATATTTGACCATGTGTTACTCAGAATATATTGCTACTGAATATTTGCCAATTGAAGATGCTGGGAGAAGGACAGGTTTCATTAAATTATTCTTTGATCGTGGACTTCTGATGTCAAAAGCTACGCTAATTGAAATGAACTAGGATTATAAACTTTTCAGGTTTGTAATTTTTTTTCGACTCGAGAATTCCATACAGGAATCACACTTGTTTTTGTTTTGTATTGTTGAATGTATTTATTAACTTCTCATTTACATGTATGTACATACATCGAATGTATCTTGTGTAGGAAAGTGCAATAAAGTTAAAAATTATGGAGCAGCTCGTAAACAAAAATAAACTACTTAATCTAGTAGATTGTTCTTATTAAACCAAAAGGCTCGTCAACAGCATGGCAATATTACTAATTTATTCTTGTCTCAGTATCACAAGCCAAGACGGATGGTTGTCTATTTTGTTGGGAAGGTAAACTCAAAATGAAAAAAAATGTCTTGTTAATATATTTAGATCAAGCTTTCGCTAATGAAAAAGTAGAAAATAGGAGGACGAGCGATCGTACATCTTATCGAATACACGATATACTTGTATTCTGATACGTTCTTCGACCAGAAGCAACAACTATCGATATCAAAGAATTCATATCTCCCCACAAATTTCATTTGAATCATACTTTGAGAGTAGTAAATCGTAATTAAAACATAATTTTCACTTTTGATTAGCTCGGAAGTATTTTCACGGGCATTTTTTCTTTGTGTCCAGCCATATGGCGTTGGAGGAGTCATACTGAAAATACCATCATATTTTGTTCCTCTATTCCCCGTTTGCAAAAACAATTTTAGGCTCCCCATCCGTAGGGCTGCCATCTTGAAAATGATTAAACTAGGACAACAAGTTCGAAAGCCCGGGACATTTTAGCTTGAAACCCGGACATTGTTGCCAAATAATTTTCTGTTTTACTTACTAATGAAATAGGTTGAAATTGTTATGCATAGTGTCTTTATTGATTTTTGTATCTAATTAGTCAGTTTATAAAAAACCGTAAAATAAAACGATGTGAATAAACTGATTAGTGTGCCATATAGATTTCAAAATAGCTTCATTTCTCGGGAAAGGTGAAGCAATATGGCGAGAGACTTTTACTTCAAGAGACCACTTTCTCGATCTCTGGACACCCAGAGACCCATGCATACACTTTGGAGATGTAAAAAAATCTCTAAAGATACCAAATTACTAAAAATTATTTTGTTCTCCGGGTCCGGTCTCCCGTCATGTGTTTCAAATCAATCGGGTTTCCATGCTCGGTCTCTAGTCTTCGAAGTTTGCTCATTTTTCGTCTCTAGATTTCCGGAGACTATTGTGTGTTCTGCTGTTAAGTTAACTTTGGTGTGAGTTTGGCCAAGTTTTTTGTTAATTTCTATTTAATTTATCATGGTGTAATTCCATAGAAAATCGAACAAAATTTGCACTTTACCAACGTACTTCTTTTGCTGAAAGTTAAGTTTTTTTGTCGTGCGATGAATACTGCCTGAATTATACTAAATTTAAACTAACTTCGAAACCCTTGAAATATTCCAATTTTTGGTATGTGTAGTTACTACACATACCTGAAAGTTATATTAAAGAAATGATAACTTTGAATCGAAATACCTATCACAGAGGCACGGCTTTTTATAAGAAAAACAAGTAAAAAAGCTAGATTTGGTATGAGACCAATTCTTATGATGTTGTAGATGAACGTACGTAATTTCATATGGTCACCTATCTCCACAAGTTTGATTTTTGAAGTGGTTTTTCGCATATTTCTAGAACGGTTCGTTGGAAAGTAGAAGAACTTTTCAGTGCAATTAAAACGTCTAGGACTGGAAGTTTTCACAGTATACGTAAAAAACTGAAATTTTTATATGGCAACACCAAGAATCCGTTGTCCAATTTAGTCCATTTTTGAAATTATATTTAATATTTTCATGAAAACACTGTGTACAAAATTTCAGTTCTCTACGTGTATGGCAACCCTAGGAAAGTGTTACCCGATTTGTCCCATTTTCGAACTTAAATTTACTTTTCTTTTAAAGCGCGTGTGCAAATTTTCAGCTCCTTAAATATACGCGTTCCCAAGCTATCGTGCGGACGGCCGGACAAACGAACAGACGGAAGTCTCAAGTTGGGATAGTAATTGCTTTAAAGACGAGAAATTTTTTCGTCAATAGGGGGCTGGTTATTTTTGAAAAAGATCATACTTTGTTGTGTTGTCCTTTATCCCGTAAAATTTTTACATAAATTTTTTTTAAAGTTTTTTCACTTTCTTCGTTACTGAGCTAAGACTCGCTTCCGGAAGAGAGAACTTGAGTGAGAGTCGAGTCGGTCTGACTGTCGGAATTATCAACTACACCGTACATACACAAAAAATTAATTTTTTCTTTAATTGGTTTCCAAAATTTATAGAAAACCCCGCCCGGACTCTCCCCGGACGCCCTCCAAACTAGGAAAAATCCGGGGAAACCCGGACGGATGGAAGCCCTACCCATCCGCCAAGTGGATAAAACATTGGCATGAGATGACATGTTATCTCGTATAACCAAAAACGTTTTGTTTAAACTGATCCATTATTGTTGTTCGATTCATCAGTTGTTTATACCAAAGAACATTTAAATTATATGTTCTTTGGTTATACCGAATGACTACTATCCTTGGCAAGGTGATTGCGCATATGTCCAATGTTATCATTTCTGATGCTGGTGCGGAGTTGGTGTCATCCATCTCCTCATCCTATATGTAGGCGTATGTCATTGGGGTTGGCTATCCTTTTGACTTTTGGCCATAGCTTCCATTTAAGGAAGAATTTGGTCAATCCAAGCACATCTTTGGAAAGGTCTGGGAAACAAGAACCATTTTGCTGAACATTGCAAATTGATTGGGTGAAAAATGATAAAAAAAATATAGACATTTAAAAATAGTGAAATGTCGGTCAGTGCTGTGTAGGTTTTCCGACGAAATATTATGTGCTGAAATGATTGAAAATGACATGGAAAAATTAATTGAATGAAATAAAAAACCGATTTTGTTGCATTTTTTATTATATTTTTTGGGCGGGTGTTTTACTGACGGATTACGTTAGGTTTGTTGCTGGACGTTTTTTGGTCATCTTCGAAGCACACAATTTACAGTGGGCCAACCCTGACGACAAGTGCCATTGTCGAATCGCGTCCCACCACAAACGGTGGTGATGCTGAAAAAAACTTTTTTTTTTTCAAATGTCAAGCTATTGAGTGCACAACACATGCTTTGCGTTTACGCTAACAAATCTGTAATGTCACGAAAAATTCGCTGTCAATGAGAAAAATCGCAGTTGACCGACCTAGATGTCAAGCAAAACCTGACGACATTCCCCTACATAGTAGGACCTGCCGTCTTTCCTTGAAACGTCGATGGCATTCGGAAATAGTTATTCGCGATAAGCCAAGCGCTGCGTTCCTTTTCTCGTTCAGAATGAATTTTTTCAATCCATGTCGTTCTTTTTCTCGGGCCGAACGATTTAGTTTCAATCTGTCATCGCTTTTTTCGGACTCCGAATCGTTCTGAATGAGTTTTTCCCGGATTCAAGCAGAACGATTTTAATTTGTATTCATGAATGTGCTGTTGACTCTACAGTCGGGATTGCACCAAAACACCTTGTCTAAATCATTTCAAGCTGGGCTGACCGCCAACACAGTCGCCTTTGGTTAGAAGATCCCACGGGTAGGACAACAAAGGAACTGTAGGGTACACCAAACTCAAATCAAACGAATAAGCTCCTAAAACTCAACAAGCCAACCCTGAGAATTCTGGTGTTCATTCTCACTGGGCACTCCTCTCTCAGGGGCCACCTTCACAGGATGAGACTTGTTGATGATCCTATATGCAGGGGTTGCGGAGAGGAGTCCGAAACAGTGACCCACTTTCTATGTCACTGCCCGGCACTCTCAGGAATACGTTACAGAACTCTTGGTTCACACCTCCTGGAAGAGTTACATGATGCCGGCAAGGAGGGCTGGGAGCCAATACTGAAATTTATAAGAGCGTCCGGTTGGGACCTATGAGCGATCGCTCATGGGTCTGGAGGGTGAACAATGGGCCTTGACTTGCCCTTCGTTCGGGGGACCTGAAAGGGGTCCCAAACCTCTTAAATCAATCAATGCGCTGTTGACAATTTGGACGAAGTGGTATTTAGTTTAGTTTAAGTTGCTTTTGTTGGAAAATAGCTTTATTTTTCATAAACAACAAATTTTTACGAATTTATACTTGCTTTTATCAAGTGGAAGAACTTTCGAAACACTTGAAATGGTTCTGTTTCGTTCCTTTTCTATGAGCACAGAATTAAATGATGACATCGTTCTGACGTTTCATACAGATTCATTCAGAACGAGAAAAGGAACGCAGCATTCATTGCTGTAATTCTCTGCTGCAGAGATTACAAAATTTCCATAAACAAGCTAGAAGGAATTTTTTTCGGTAAAAATATGAAAAATTTCGACTATTGATTTGTTTGTTGAATACTTTAAATGTGTATTTCGTAACCGGTTTCTGAATTATTTGCATTTCTTCTGTTTGAATTGAAATTTTCCACACTACTGTGGATAGTCAAATTGAAGGGGTGTGTGAGTATTTTGTTTTACGATAAAAATAAGTGCTAATTTGGAAAATATATGAAAATATCAAAATTTAAAGCGCTATAAATTCGAAGTAGTTTCAAATTTGATGGAATGAATGAATGGATTTTCTGATGAAAGATATATGTAGTGATGCAGTCTGGCTTTGAAAGTAATAAGGTGTCAAATATAAAATTGTTAAAACATCGTTATTGGCCTGAATCTAAAAAAACAACTCTTTAAGAGTTGCCAACTCCTTCCTCCTCTGCTATATGTACAATGGTTTATTTGGATGGGTGTCAAATTTGGTTCTCAAACGTATAATCAAAGTGTGTTTTAGCTTATGTATGTATATAAGGTTTGAAAGTACCATCATTGTTTATTCTGCTTTTAACATTTCTTTATTTTTATTCCACTTTTTTTTTTAATCGTCATAATCTTGTGGGGTTTTGTTTTTTTTAATACACCAAAATTTTATCTATTAGATTGGTAAATTGCCCAATGTTAACAGGCAAATAGTTGTTAGAAATGGAATGCCAAAAGTCTGTTAAGAATGTTTTGATCCTGTTGAAAGCGTTTCTTTCCTTATGTTAGAATAGTTTTTTTGTTTGTTTTTTTTTTATTCAAAGATATTTTCTAAACAATTTTTTCCTTATTTATTTACAAAAATATTTCTCTGCTTTGGCTTTTTTTTTAAATTATCTTTTCTATGTATCATATAAATATCCTGTGCATAACTGAGAATGCATGGCATGAAAGCATTAAGTTTTTTTTTTTGTTTTTCATTTCTGAAAGAAGGAGTATGATTTTAATTCAGTTTTATATTAATTTATTTGATAGCATTATTTTGTTGTTTTGCTTGCTTGCTTGATTGAATTGTGCTTAAAATAATATTTCATCATAAGATAAGTGAATATGCTTTACGTTTGACTGTTATCTTTTTGCTGGCTGTTCATTGATTTACAACAGATATGAGAAGACTAGGCGATTTTTTTTTTTTTACACTTATTAATACGAATTTCATATCAATTATAACAGATATTATTTGTTGCTGCGATTATTGGGCTAGTTCCTTTGTTTTCATACTTATTACATTTTGAATCATTAGATTATTATTATACGAGAGAGTATACTATTATACCATTGGATCCGGAATTGGTCCTTTTATTGGGAGCCTGTCTAAATTAAGTTTTTGTCTTCGACTTGTTATAATAGCGATATGTTATGCTGGTATATACATACATACATATATATATATACCATATATAAAAGTAAATATTTAACAAAAAATTCATAAAGTCAAATAAGTTATTTTGAACTTGATAATTAAGAGGTAGTGACTAACTAATTTTTTTTAATAATTTACACCAATACGAGTTTAGCTAGGTGTAATGTTGGTAGCTATTATAACAAGACGACGGTGCATATGTGCAATATACATACATCAATATATAGCTCCATAGATTTACAGTCTTATTTAATTATACCACATTGAGTTTCAAATGTTAAATTCAACATCAAGAATCCTGAAATAGGATAAAATTTACGTTGTTTTTGGTTAATCTACTGATTGGTTGCATTTTAGCTATTATCGGTTCGCTTGAAATACTAGAGTAGAAAAATTAAATGGGAGCAAAATCTCCTCCTTTTTAAAAACTTCTCTCAAAAAAAGCCTTTTTTAAACTTTTCGAACAAAATATTCAAAATTAATTATTGTAATTTATGTATATTAGCTGTAAGCGTTATAAAATACCGGTCGCGAAAAAAAAATACAATACTTATTTTTTGAACTAGGTGAGCTCTGTCTCTTTATGATGATGACTTTTAAAAGTGGCTCGAGAGTCTTCTTATTGCCCAATGGTATATACATATATATTTTTTTAAAATGGATTTTAATTTTTATTCTATTTTCTTTTCAAGTAAAATGAGTTCCATTTGAATTTCATTAATAAAAGTGACGCCAAATTAGTTAATATTTTTTGGAAATATTAACAAATATTAAAGAAAGATAACAGGATTGAAAGGATAGCTAATATTACATGAAGACACTTTTTTGTTTTGCTCTTTAGTTATTGGTTTTTTGATGTGGCTATATCAGTTTTAATTTGTAATTTGTTCATTTTGTGATCAAACTTGATCTCCATGCCTCGATCCTTCTAATGGCGTTAGTTCGCTATCACATTTAATATCAGTAGTTGGAGTTGTTCTTGTAGTAGTGGCAGATGTTGCTTTTGTTGTTATTGTTATAGGTTCAAAATCATCAGCCAGCGAAACTGATGTTACCAGATGTTTTTCAATATTACTATTAGATACATTTCTGTTCTGTATAGCGTTGCCATCATCAGTAAAACTTGTAGTATTATTTATATTAATACTTGTGCAGGGTTGTATGCTATGATCATTTGTTATTGATGTGTGTAATGGCAACGCCACAAAATCATTCTGTACAGATGTAGATGGTATAGGATTTTGTGGTGTATCTATTACAATATGTCCTGATCCTCCCGTACTACTATTATTATTATTATTGCTGTTAGTAATATTAGTAGCCTGATGTGGTATTGTTGTTGGTACAAGTGTACATGACGGTTGCCCGTATCCATTTTCGGGAATTCGTACAACTGATTCATAACTTGGTGGTGGACCATATAGCTGATAATAAGGACACTCCTGTTGCTGTCGACGGGTTTCTAATTCTGAGGCGCTGTGATATCGAACTACAGATGCTGTGTAATAATTTGGTGGTGGTCCCATGCCATTAGCTTAACAAATAGTAGAAGAAGAAACATTTTTTCGAAAATTAAATTTAATATGTACATATATATTTGCTGCACAAATATGTAGCGGGTCTGCATGCTATACATATTTACACATATTTACAATAACATACCTTTCCATATTCTTTGAAAATAAAATGAATTATCAGCTGTGTTTCTATCTACTGATCGATTTCGTCTGGAGTCTACAATTGTTTGACGCGTTTGCCTCTCAAAGCTTGGAGGTAAGGACGGATAAGTTGATGTCTCATGGTGACGACAAAATTTATACCACCAACTTCCACCAGAACATAACATGAACATGAAGATTAGTAATAACCTAGAATTTGAGTAAATACAGTTTTTTTAGTTAGAAATATTTTGACTGTAGATAAATGATTAAGTATAGAATTCTTAATTAAAACTATTATTTAGAATCTGCGAAAAATCAAGGGGGTTTTTCAAATGGAAAACTTGACGTGACCGAAATTAGAAAGCACGGATACAGGTAGGGTTATTTGATAAAACAGTGCAAAAATATCCTATGTACATAATTTCCTGTAGTCAGACATTAGCATAGAAATTTTGTTTCAAGAAGCACCCTCCATAATAACACAATGTTGTTTATATAGACTCCCTGCGGTTAATTTTAGTAACTTAAGGTTAAAATATATCTAAACAAGTGTCAAGTAGTCGTATTCTGGCTACTTTTCTAAGCTCACACAAATCAGAACAAATGTTTTCAGTTTTATTATAACTTTTACAATAATACACAACATCAGGAAAAATTATAAAATAAAACAATCTCATATTGCAAATTTTAAATTTTCCCCTCCAGTATTTACGCGGAGTTTTGTGCACTTATCGAACAAGTTTAAGAAGTTCATGGTATACCCAATGTATATAGAAGACAAGTATTCCCACTACGAACCATGTTCCCCTATTAGGTGACGTAATATTGTGAAATGTATAGGAAAGTACGGTACAGAGAATACAATACTCTCTCTCCTCTCTCTCTGTCTTTCCTATAAAAATGTGTCTAAATTTTAATGAGAATACCTTGTTCTCTATATACCGTGAGGTAAACTTAGTGTAATGACATTTCTCTGACAGTTCTCCTGAGTTCAATTAATTGTGAAAAGTTATTTAAAAAATCTTTGAAGACAAATCAAATGCTCTCTAGCTATTTTGCTATTTCTTTTCTTCTAATTTTTGCTCAGGAAGTAATTTATATACCCCAATCAGCAATAAATTTCAAATGACAGTTCTCAAGTGACAAATGTCAAACCATTACCCCATGAACTTTTTAGTGTAACCCTAAGTTTTTTAAAAAAACATGATAGTGTAGTCCCAGCATGCCCTAGGTTTATCGGGGGTTTTCATCGAACAGACCTAATATGGGATTGTTGATATAACTAGAACTAAGAAGAGGACAGAATTTCTAATATTGAGCATTATGCCTGATTTTATATTGATTGATTTGGAAATGTGAGTGGAAGTATTTTGATCTTAACGGATTATTAAAGAATAATTAATTTTCCCGACCATTATGTGGTTAGACCACTGTCATTTTCCTATAGGAAAGAATGGCACAAGTTTTATAGATCTCTCTTCCGCGCTATGACAGAGTTGGAGCTATCAACATTATTTGATGTTTTTATGTTGACTGCAAATTCAATCACTGCACGAAGAAAAAGGTAAAGATAGTGTTTACCATGCTCCGTCTCTCTTACCTATACGCAGATAAAAATAACCTTTTGAAAATTAAAGTCGGATTGAGTTTAATTTCTTATGAGAGTGCTTGTAAGCGATTAAAATATCACTTGAACACAAGAAAGATATTTAATTTAATTCGATTTTCGGATCTAAAATTTCATCTGATTGGTTAGTTTTACATGTTTTTTATGTATAGTAATAGTTTAAAGGTTGTTCAAACCCTGATATACAAAAACACAATAGTTGTGCCAGATGAAATAGCAAATCGCTTAGTGTATTGTTATAAGTCAGTGGTTGAGACAGTAATGGGTCTAGTATTGTATATTTTCTGAATATTGTTGATAAAAACTATTTTCCCTGTCATTAATTAGCTTACAAAACACCAAAAGTCCACCACAGAAATACATAATCTCTTGAATGCACCGCGTTAGTACCAATCCTCTATGTTCGTTATTTTTATATTTTTTCTCCATAAAACCATATTCTGCCCTATCTTTAAACATATCATAGAAAAACGCGTGAGATTTTTTAAAATGACTTACCCTGTATTTACAGGGCATTTATTTAGTGTATTGACAAATTTAGTCTTTGATCAATTGAAACTTTTTCCAAATGTTTCACATCTTTTCTCCTATTGGAAATTTTCTGTCGTATTATACGGAGTTACATCTGACTTGCAGGGAATGACAACAATATATTTTATTTTAAATTTCTATGTCCTGAGCACAGCCCACAACTTTTAATGGTCGCAATAATTAACAACAAAGTCACTAAAATCAAATGCCTTTACCGGAAATCTGGGTTTGCTTACCCCCCTATGTTAGTATCCTGGACCTAATATTAATGGTAAAAAAAAACAAACAAAAAAAAAACAAAACATGAAGGAACTTATGAATGAGATTACTAACTGCCTGGCGAAAAAAGTGAAGAAGAATCCCTATTTACCGACTCACCAGCTGCTACACTGGCCAAAGGATTTCTTAAGCCTAAAACACGCGAAGAATTCATCAACTTTCAAAATAAAAACAAAAAACAAATAATCAACAGTAGTAAACGCCATATCAGACTATTGTCGGGCCTAGTAATTGGTTGTTATCCAATTTACATAAGTAAATAGGCAAAAAGTCGTCGAAGATAAAAGCTGATCTTCCAAAGAAGAGGCAAAATCTATTTAGCACGTGCTCTGTAAATCTGTAGAGCTCACACGCCAATCGCTTTGTCGTAAAGTATTCATAACACCATCAGATTTTCAGGAAACCGGACTAAATGATATCGGTCTTTTTAAAAAGGACTAGGTCTATTTAGCCTACAAAAATCAGTGCTCAATAAATGTGCGAACAAAGAATATTAATGGTGGGGGTCCACTTAATCAAATGATAGATGCTGATTTGTACTGTCAACTACTAAACTAAAACTGCTAAAAACGAATAGAACTTTTGAGCACACCTGTCCTCAAAATTTGGAGTTAGTCTAAATCAGTTATCCAAATATTACGAAAAACAATATATGTACATATTTGTATTATGGCAACGCTACCAAAATGTTGCCGGATTTTTCTATTTCCAGAATCTAGATTTACAATTTCATATCACATAACATCCATTATAAATAGAGATTGAACATTTTTTCATATACTCTATAATGTTTCCATCTATAAAAGATTATAGAAAGCAAAACCGAAAAATCTTGTTCTTGTTTGGAAAGCGAACATATATTTTCATATGCAACCAACAATTACTGTGAATGTCATACAATTATTATTAATTATTTTCCAGTTCGCAACAGTTTACATTTAACCATGAAAATTCTTTAGACAATGTCATGACGCACATCTAAATGTATATATACAGAGCATATGCATACATATACATATCGATTACAATAAAACTCCTGACCGTGAAGATCTCTTTTTCTATCCTTGAGTCGTTATCAAGGATATTTCCTTCAACTATATACATACAGCTGGCCGACCCCTGTTCTCTCTATTTTGTACTCACGATAGAACCACAATGTCATAATTTTCTCTACCCATTCCCCAATCATATTATTAACTAACTACCTTACCTACTACTATACTACATATATTGGAGGTGAAGGTTTACATAATACATACATATAGTTGTATGATAAGCTTTTGTTTTATTTTATTTAAATATTTTAGATAAAAAGATATAATAAAAAAATAAAAATAAATAAACTAGGTACTCACCAGTAGTACCATAGTTGATAAAATTGAAAAGCTAAATGAACACAGCAACCAAAGTGGCAACAGTATTCATTTCGGGCACATATGAAATATTTTGGTTCACCATTTGATTCCAAGGAGCAATATTTATTGCCTGATGCCTAAATGTAGATAAAATGAGAATGAATTTGGAATAATGAAACCACCGAAAAAGTGTTGTTTTTTTTTTGTACACGAATGGAAAAAGTAAATATTATTAGTTTTGTGTTGAACACGGGGAACTCACCTTGTACACGCTTAGTACTAAAATCAACAGAATACAAAGATTCATGCTGCTTCGGGGTTCTTTTGTTTTTTTTTTTCTTTATTAATTTGACCCTGATGATTTTTTTTTTTTTTAATGTACACAATTTATTATTCTCTACATATCTCTACATAGTTTATTATTATTATTATTTTTTTTTTTTTTTTACCATTCAACGATAGGGTCTACAGTAATTTTTCAAGGGCATCGTCCAATATTTGAAGCAATTGCACTTTTCATTCTACAATTTTATAGTATATTAAATAATTTTTCAAAAATAATGCTTTCCACATTTTGATATGTTTCGATTTTTGTTTAGTTTTTGTTAACAATTTTTTACACATAAGTTATTTTTTATTTTTTTTAATCGTTTTAGTAATATATACATAAATTAGGAGTTTTGTTAACTTTTTATTAATTTGGGAGAGAAATTAATTTTTCTCTTTTTATTGTTGTATTTAGAATTATATTAATTTTTTGGCGGGCACAAACACTTTTTTTCAATATAAATGTAGTACATACCAAAGCACTTTTTTTTGTGTCACTAACAATAAACAAACCAAAGTAACATCTTAAAGCCTAGCTTAAAATTTGAAAAATAAATAAAAAATAAAATAAAAATAAAAAAATATTAATTATCTTAATTTAAAAACAAATTTTTATGAATGCACCAAATCTATGTTTACCGTCCTCATATGCATATAGCTTTCTTAAAAAAAATCTCAACGAAGTTAGTTGAAGTTTTTGTAGGATATAATTTGTTTTTTTTTTTTGTTCACTCTGTGTCGAATTTATTATACAAAAAAAAAAGAAAACAATTGAAACACTGAAAATATATTATAATATTTTATAGAATTTATTTTCTTTAATTTTGAGCGATTTTATATTATAGACTTGTTATTCATCAGAGCAATGGGATGCAATGAATAAAGTGTGCATCATCTGTTCAACAAAACGACGATATGCTTGGGCGATATACATATATATGTTGTGTTGACTCTCAGCAACATTCGATAATATATGTGTGTGCAGGCAGGATGAGTATGAAAGGTCTACACGCGCCACCAACCAAAGTTCATTTATATATGGTGAAAGAGAAAACTTCGTATTATAATACGTGAGAGTGAATGCGATTGAAATATATTTTAAGTCAACTAGAATATCCTTGGAAAATTCAAAGGCCATTTTCATACATAGTAAGGGAGGGTTGGTATGGTTGGTTGGTTGGTTGGTTGGTGCTGTGTTGGGTGGGTTGAATATCATTGACGTGTTGGATGGAAAAGGACATATAAAAAGTCAGCAAGGAATATACAGTGTTGGCTAGTATTAAAAGATAGCACAAAAAAATATAAAAGAATATAATAAGAAAGAAACATATTTTATAAACTAATAATACAAATGTAAAGAAAATGAAAAACAAATATGACATAATGTATGTCTTTTTGTATTAAATTCAATTCAATTCAATTCAATTTATTGTGGTTTCGTTCAGGGATGTAAAGGACTCACATTTTGACTCAACTCATCGCTCAATTCAAACAGTGAGTCCGCTCAATCACTGAGTCCGCTCAACAGTTGAGCGGTGGTTCATCGCTCGAATTTTGAGCGAACTCAATCGTGAGCGGACTCAGTCTTGAGCGGACTCATTGCTTGAATGGACTTGAGCGGACTCACTGCCTGAGCGAACTCATCATTTGAGTTGAGCGGACTCAAATCATATTTTAAATAAGGCAGGAAGGAGGAAGAAGAGAAATGTTGGCTAAGAAAATTAGCAAAAGCTAAATTAATAAAATATAATATAATGAATGACTTTGTTATAAGCTTTTCTTATTTTATTGAAATTTCAGTTTCAATTTTATTTAAATCAGATTCTCTTTATGTTATTTAAAATATGATTTGAGTCCGCTCGACTCAAATGATGAGTCCGCTCAGGCAATGAGTCCGCTAAAGTTCATTCAAGCAATGAGTTCACTTACGATTGAGTCCGCTCAAATTTCGAGCGATGAACCACCGCTCAACTGTTGAGCGGACTCAATGATTGAACGGACTCAAATCCTGAGTTGAGCGATGAGTTGATATGATAAATGAGTCCGCTCATTTACAACCCTGGTTTCGTTATATTACATAAATTAGTTATATATCTCAAAAATTTAATAGAATTTGGTAAAATATTATAAACTTTAGGACCTATAGTACTTGCATGTCTTTGTGATAACCTTTTTTTGCATCTAGTTGTAGCAAGAGGACAAATAGCCTGCCTTCTAGTCTGATATCTTATCGAGTGCAATGCGAAATTTGCCAAATTTACATACATGAATTTGAGTAGAGTGTATGTGTAGATTTGCCGAACATTCATAACTTCGAATTGGAAGAAAGCCAGAGTAGTAGAATAGTATTTACGACTTTTTTAAGGAAGCTTTGACGATCTTGCTGTGCAAATTATTTAAGGGCGTAATAACTGCCGAATAAGTTGCGCCCCAAGCCAATACACCGTACTGTATTACTGATTGTATGATAGCAAAGTACACAATTCTCATATGATTAACCTTAAGTATAATTACATATAATTCTTACTTTGTACAGCGTCTTTCTTAGTTTTTTACATAGATATATAATATGTTTATCCCACTTGAGCCTACTATCAATCGTGATTCCTAGGTAGTTATAATCAGTAACTGTCTCTACCGGTGTTCCACTAATTTGAATAACGAGAATGTGCATTATTTTCAAACGTTTTATTTCCAAAGTATAATGCTTTAGTCTTATCTAAGTTTAATTCTAGTTTATGGCATCTTAATCAGGAATAAATTAAGCATAGGCCGCGATTAGCTAGGAGAGTGGTTTGTGTCCAGTCCTTGCTTTTGAATATTGTTACAGTGTCATCAGCAAAACACACAATATGACCCTGAATGCTGTTTTGTTCCAATTGACATAGACTCTTTATGCAAATTAAGAACAATATGGGGCCTAATACCGTACCCTGTGGTACACCACATCCAAGAATTATTGGACTACTTACTATTTTCCCTATTCTGACATATTGCACTCTCTATCTTGGAGATAGGAATCACATAAAGAAAGCGCCGTATCAGTGATTCCTATGCTAGATAGTTTTCCCAATAAAATTTTATGATTGATTGTATCGAAAGCCTTCTTTATTTCAAGAAATACAGCACATGCCTTTTCCCCAGCATCCATAGCAGAGTTTATATATGTAGTCACATCATATAACGCATCAGACGTATTATATTTATTTTTGAACCCATACTGATTCTTAGCTATAATGTTATTGCACTCCAGATAACTTAACAGTCTACTTTTAAGGCATTTCTCCAGCAGTTTTGCAATGTTGGATAACAAAGATATTGGTCTGTAATTGTGAGGATTACAACGGTCTCCTCCTTTGTGCACCGGTATTACCACAGCACGCTTAAGTCTAGCAGGAAAAGCTCCTTGAGACAAGGCAAGATTGAAAACATAACTACAGAGGTGTCAAAACATATTCTGAAACTTTTTTCAACATATCACTTGTGTAACCATCTTGTCCGGCTGCTGTATTGTTCTTTAAGGTCTTCAACAGGTATAGACGCTCACTTTCGGTAATAGGACTAGAATCAAAAGACCCAAAATTCTTGCAAAAATAGAAATTATTAATGGGATGTGGAATCAATATACAAGGTGGGGCAAAAGTAATGTCATAATGTGAATGTGCAATAATTTTTGCAAATGGTGTCAAATGTCATTGTACTCTGACAATTATGTTGTAGACAGATAGAGAATTACTTAACAACAAGCAATTGGACGATATACACCTGAAGAACAGGGAATTTTTGTTACTGCTTATTTGATCAATTTCCGGTCTGTTGTTTTAACACAGCCAAAGTTTCGTCGTCCCTTTCTTCATCGTCCTGCACCATGTGTGCGAGCAATTAATCGTGTAAACTGAGTCCACTAGAGATATCGCAAGAAGTAACCGGCCGCGTATTGCACTTCAACCGAGAATATCGCTGCTGTGGCCGAGGACATCCAGGAGAGTCCACAAACAACGACGAGGCAATGATACACAATTGCATCAACAGACATTCGTTTCGTCGAATTTATTTTGGTGAAAGACCTGAAGATGTTCCCTTACAAAGTGCAAACCATTCCCCAATTTCTGCCTTCTAACCGTCAAGTGAGGCTAACTTACTCCCATGCTTTGTTAAACCTAGTGCAAGAAGAGGATGATTTCGTATCCAAAATCATAATTAGCGACGAAGCCCATTTCCACTTAAAGGGTTATGTGAACTAGCAAAATTTGCGTTTCTGGGGCACAGTGAATCCGCATTAAATGCACGAAGAGCCATTGGCATCCCTTCAAATTGACTGTTTGGTGCCGCATTTGCAGTGAAAAAGTGATAGGCTCTTACTTCTTTGAGGACGGCGATGGCACCATCGTAACTGCTGAGCGTTACAGTCAGATGTTAAGCGAGTTTTTTTTTTTTGGCCACAAGTTGCTGAATTGACTCCAGTAGGACGGACCAAAACACCAATTTCCTGACCGCGTGATCTCCCGTTTTGGCGATTTGAACTGACCCGCCAGATTTGATAGTGCCAGATGTCTTCCTTTTGAGGCTTTTTGAAATTTCACGTTTACCAAAACAAAACCTTGCAAGTCTTGAAAGTCAACATTGAAGAAGAAGAAATCACCAATTTGGAGTCAGATGTTTTGCAAGTAACAATTAAAAAAAAACCGAGCACAAATGTACATCAACTCAGGAGGTGGTCATCTGACCGATGTCAAAACCTTACACCTTCAAGTAAACTTTCCGTGAAAACAGAATAATTTTTTTCATTTTTAACATAATGGCAGTGAATTCATATTATGACATTACTTTTGCCCCATGCATTATTTTGAGTTCTGAGCAGAGATCCTATTTTTGTCTTGCAAAGGAATAAGACAAATCTGAGTTCGTCAACCGTGATCCCTTTTCTGGGCGGGCATCCAAGAAGACATATTTCAGCATAAGTTAGGCTTTGGGTTGGGGAAGGATAGAAAACATTCAATCGTCATGCTGGAGAAAGCATTTTCATAGCTGAGACAGGCGGAAAGATGACTTATCACATTACCTACTCACAACAGAGAATGAAATTTTACATAGACGTTGACCAAACAGAACAGCCGAAAATGTTTTCTTCGATTGCTAAGTTCTTGGCCGTATTTAAGAATGGTCAACTGTAAAAAAAAAAGTAGTCCATACCACTTCTTTCTTAGTATGCGAATTCAGTAATTATATTCACTGTGTATTGTATAGTGGTGAAGTTTTCTGTCATTTTGCCCAGTTTGAAATTTGTAAACTGGTAAAGAGAACTCGTCGCCGAACAACTATTTCAAAATTTTTTCACTCACGTAATAAACGTTTCACCTTCTCGAAGTGATTGTGGCTCATTTTGTATCTTAAACCATATTTATGTAGAGTATAGGATTTGTCGATCAGTAGGTATGATCTAGAATTTGATTCCAGTGTCGAAGTGTAGAGTTTAATAAATTCCTCATAGATGAATAACTTTAACATCTCACGCACGTAGCAATTAGCTCCCTGAAATAAGTGCAGAAACGAAAGTTTATAATAAAATAGTCCAAACAAACCTAATTTCGTTAATAAATCCTTGGTTATGGTAGCCAGAAACATTGACGGCATATTTTAAGAATTTGCATTGTGTTTCCCATTTTGGAAAAGAGCCGATGCTGTTTGGACTAATTAAAATTAGATTTTATTCGGCAAGTTGAGTGTCCATCGGGTTCATAATTTTTTTCGGAACAATATCCATATTTAATTCTAATTTCCTTCTATATTTGCCATTTCACACAGAATCGCGTACGAAATAATTCAGATCACTCAGTTAAGGTCAAAATGAAAATAAGCCGTACACGTCAACTAAAAATTTACCTGTCACCCACCCATATGCAAAAGGGGATATGTCCAGAAAATTACAAAATTGAGATTTAAGGAGCGTTTACAATGGCAGAGTAGAGTGGAGTCACCAGATTGCATTGTCTCTCCTTGTCTCAAGGTTGCACTTTAATGAGTAAAATTTCTGCTGAAAAATGGCTATATCTATTAGATCCTAATCGGTAGTTGTAAAAATATAAATTTTACCATTATAACGGTTTAATGACAACAACTGCATTGTATCATTGCTAGCTTTTGCTTTAGTCGCTATTTAGATTTTGTTGTGAAAACAAGTATTTTAGAGAAATTTTTATGTTCACATAGATTGTGAAAATGAAGTTCGAAGCTAGTTGCAATCCTTCATCTAATCTAAAAAAAATTGAGTGCATACAGGGTGATTCTGATCAAGATACCTTCCGGTATACCACGCGATTCCTTGAGGTAGTCTGCTCAAAAAATTGTTCCACATACCCCCCCCCCCCCCCCCCCCCACCTTCTGAAATACTCCAGAGAGGACACTATAATACTTATCCTTGCACTCAAACAACTCCTGACCTCAAACGGACTAACAAACAGACTCTAACGAACCGGAAGAACAGTACAAGTTCTACACCGGGAATACCAGTAGCCACACCCAATAAAGTACAAAAAAAAAAGTAGGGTAGAGACGAATCTCAATCCTTAAAAATAATAAAAAAAAAAAGGAAAAAAATAAATGAATTGTAAATACAAATGTTTAAGTTTCTAACTGGAATCTAACAATCTCCGAATTCAATTATTGCTTAGATATATATAGCTATACCCTTAAGCATAATGTAAGCAAACAATGAATTATAATAATTAAAAAAAAAGAGTAGATTAATTCAAGCAAAAGAAACATAGGAAAATTTAAAAAACACTAGATCATAAGTCCGGCAGAGCCCAGATGGCCTAGTAGCCGTGGACCAAGTACTTTTATTGTATTAGGCTTAGTTACTAAGGTGGTGCAATAAAGTAATTTTCAATTCAATTCAATTGTATTCAATTTCCTTTTACTGGTGTTAAATAGGATAAGTTTAACTTACATTTGCAATAACGAGTATGTCCATTATATAGTTGCAAAAGGTAATATGTCCAAATTTATTTCTCTCTTCTACTAAAAAGTATTATGATTTTTTAGCAGCTTAATATTATGATTTTATCTATAATCATAAACAAATTGTATTAGCAGCTTTAAAATGAGAAAAAAATAAAGGTTTTTATCATTTTGTATAATATTTGTTATCTGTGACATATCCTATTGCATATTGACGACAGATATATCAGTTATACACAGTACAAAAGAAGTCAGTGGATGATTGCAAACATATGTATATTTATTAATAGAGCATAATTAAAAAGTTAATGAAAAAACATAGGTCTTCCCATAGAGATTCTTTTCGATATCGCATAAAAAAAAATTTAAATAGGATTCAAAGTAAAATTTCATCATATTTAATTCGCATCCACTTTTTTCATCCGTAAGTGTACTTTTAGCCATGAATATTGCTTCTATATTTACCACCCACAAGTTTGCTGAATGACATTGCTACGAATGACATTGCTACCCACCCTACGTTCCGAAGAAAATGGAGAGGGTTACGAAACACAATATTTCGTACAATCATACACAGCTCACTTTTGATATCTACTCCACTTGTGATAACAGTTCTCTTATTTTCTTACTGTTCTTGTAATATTTTATTACACTCACCCGGAATCGTATTACAAAATGGTAGATTTAGGTATAAGTCCTGCTACATATACTTGTTCCACTTCAGCAGAGAATAAACTGTTATAGGAAGCTTCGTCTCTTATAGAAATAACAAGGTTTAGTGTATTTTTCGGAAATAATTAAATTGTTCTGTATACGCGCCCCCTTATCCCTGTGTAGTAAGCATTCTGACCTTGAGGATGTTATCAGATTTCACATTTTTGTTTTCTTTAGTAATAATTGACTACTCCACTTTTACCCATTTGAATTTATCTAATAGAAGGTTTATGTGTATTATTTATATGTTATATTTACATATTATGATTTTTATCGTCTCAATATTTCCTCATCAGCTCTTAGGCATTGACGAGGTAATTCCAATATAATGTAATACATAAAAAGATGATTGCTAACTCCCCAAAGGTTTAATCGAGGAATTCAATTGATGAACTCAGCATACAAAATTTTATAGAGCTTACATCAGGGTTCTATTTACAAGTTGTTTGCTCTTGGTGTTTCTATCAATATCGACACTTGACTTTGCTTTTATTTATAAGGTCATAATTATGAAGTAAGCTATAGGCGCAGCTCTTTTGATAAAATAAATAAAATTTGTGAATTTAATCATAGCAGCAATGTTGGGCAACTTCTTTTTTGAGGCCATTCCCTTTAACTCGTACACGAATTTGTCTGTCTATTTATTTATATATTTCTTTTTTACTAAAAATACGACACTCTCGTAGATCCACTTTTCGTCATCACAGCGAGCTGAAATTTGGCACACAGGCTCATGTCGCGTTACAATTGAATCTATAAAAATTTGAACCGGAAATTTCCATGAAAAAACCCGGAAAATCGGGAAAAATCATTTGAAAATTTGGTACAAATTTGATTAGTGATAAATCCGTTTCAGGAAAAATGCAGTTTTCCGATTTTTGCGAAAAAAATTTCCGGAATTTTCCGGCTTTTCCGGTAAAAAAGTTTTCTAAATTACGCAGGATCAAGTTCCCTATCAACTGGCATCATTACTTTCTCTCCGAAAATGGTGAAAACTTGCAGAAAAATCGAGAAAAATTCATGTAAAATGCTTTTCCGGAGTTTTTCAGACCAAGGAAGCGTTTGAGCGTTTTGCAACCTGTAGAGCGAAATGAGTTGCATAAAGTTGCTTTTGTGGAAAAAGCGGGAAAATCGTCGGTCAAATTTTCATCGATATGATTAGTAATAAATCTGTTTCAGGAAAAATTCAGAATTTTCCAAATTTTTTTGGAAAATTTTCCGAAAATTTCCGGAATTTTCCGATTTTTCCGGAAAATTTTCCGACAAAAAAATTTTATAAGCTATGCGGAATCATTTTTTTTTCGTCCTACTGGCATCAATACTTTCTCTTCAACAATCATGAAAACTTGCATGAAAAATCAAGGAAAATTCATGTAAATTTTTAAAAAAAAAATCATAGTAATAGGAAAAGTCTGTGGAAAACATGGAAAATCGGGAAAATTCATGTTATATGGGATCAAGTTGGAATACAGCTAAAAAGCGCTGTTTAAAACATAATTTGAATTTCAGAAAACCGTTGCAGTACTTCAACGATTTGATACTCGAAAAATTTTTGTTTTCGGATCGGCACCAAACATGACTTAAAAATTGTTTTAAAATATCTCCATGCAGCACGTAATAACAATTTAGTTAACGTGAAAAACGCATAAAATAAAATAAGTAAAAAACGAATTTTCAAACAAAACTGAGGCCAAGCCGCATGAAAAAGTAGATAATAAACTTTTCTTCACACACAGAGGTGGACTCAGATTTTATTCGCTGACAATCACCGATATATTTTAGTATGATCAATCAGAGGTAATAAGTGATTTCATTCATGAGGAGAAAGAATATTCAAGAGAAATGTCCTAATAAAAAAATCTGAGTCCACCTCTGTACGTGAAGAAAAGTTTATTTTCTACTTTTTCATGCGGGTTGGCCTCAGTTTTATTTGAAAACTCGTTTTTTACTTATTTTATAATAATTTACAATAATATTAATATATTTCTGATTTTGATTCACTGAGATTCCTTTGATCTTTTTTATTTAAGTTTCTGCCCAAGCTATAATTATCATATTGCTGGAATTCTATGAATTATGAGGGAATAATGAGGGAAATAAAAAAAAATTATGAAAATATTTAATTTAATAGTTACATGTAAATAGTAAAAAATCCCGTATTTAAATGATATGTATAAAAAATAATAATTTAATTTTAAAGTTTTAAGCTAATTATAACATTAGGTATGTGTCATAGTCAGTGTTGAGCGTAATCAACTACATTATAATCAGATTAATACATAACCATGATTGCCCATTAATTACGATTACATCGAGTAATCTTGGGTAAAATGTAATCGTAATCATGATTACATTTTTGGATTACAAATGAAAATCTTCAAGATATTTTGAAATTGTAGTTCTAAGAGAACAAATAATCTGTGATCGTACAAATTTTTACCATTGAAAAATTTAAAAAATGAAAATTTGGAATGGGATCCTTGTTTATTGATCGGAAAGTAATTAAAAAAAAGATATAATAATAAGCTGTTATTGATATTTACCACTTCATTAAAGATCTGATTACTGAGCTTATAAAAGTGAAATATAACAATTATAACGAAAAAGAAAAGTAACTTTAACTAAGCTGATCTCTTATTTGCTTTTTTGAAAGATGAAAATCACGCCAATCAAACTGGTGGTTAAAGAGACGAGACATTGATGAAAGAGGTGTTAACATCAAATATTTCCTCGTGGAGTGTGGAGTACGTGTTTGTGGAGATGTGTCATGGTGTAAATAAGTTTTTGCTTGGGTGTGTATATAAATCACCTAGAGTCACTAATCTAGATTCTTTTTATGAATCTCTCATGCAGGTCTGTTGTGCGTGGCGATTTCAATATTAATGGTTGCAGCAGAAACTTTGTTGCCCAGCTTAATAATTTTTCCATGAGTATTATCAATAGCAAACGTACTAGATATCATGCAAACGGTGCATCTTTGTTGGATATTCTTATGACTAATCAGCCCAGTATTGTATTACGTCAGGATTGCTTCTCAATCTCTGGGATAAGTGATCATTATGCTATTCTTGCGTCTTTCGCTCTAGCGGTACCTAATGCAATTAAAACTAAAGTGTCTTTCCGTTGTTGATATCGACCTTGATAGTTTGTATGCCGAGGAATTTACGCTCGATTGGGATAGTATATATCGATTGTGTAGTATGGACGACCAGTTATCTTACCTAAATGACATGATATCATATCTCTATGATAAATTTGTACCACTCAAGGTCTAAACTCCACGGTTTCGATCTCCATAGATGAACTCAGAAATTGAGGTTCTGATTACGGAACGCAACCGTGCCTAACAACGCTGGAGAAAATATGGTGGTGAATATTTAAGAAGAAATAATAAATACCTGCATAATAAAGTTACATCGGGGATTCGAAGAGTAAAAATGAATTTGTGCAAAAGTAAATTAGATGCGGGTCTTCCATCTAGTAAACTGTGGAAAAATATTAAATATCTAAGTATAGTGGGTCGAAACAAAAATTCTTGCGAACTTCCCCCTGAGGAGCTAAATGACTACTTTACTTTGCGAGGCCCAATACAAACATTGACCGTGGTACCTGACTTTATATCTGACACCTACAGTGGTGATTTTTCATTTGTTAATGTTAATTCTGAACAGGTAATTCTGGCAATAAAATCTCAGTGGGCTTGGACAATATTGATTTAAAGTTCGTTAAACTCTTACTTCCTATAATAATCTCATCTCTTACGCATATAATAAATTCCTCAATTACACAAATGCTTTATCCCTCAAGCTGGAAGCAGGCTAAAATTAAACCCTTATACAAAAACATTCTAGAGCAAGTGTACCAAGTGATTATAGGCCCATTAGTATACTACCTGTGTTATCTAAAGTTCTCGAAAGGATTCTTTTTATCCAATTAAATGACTACATAAGTCACCAGGGACTTTTGTGTGAAAATCAGGAGGGATTTCGTTCTGGTCATAGTACTACTACTGCACTTCTGCATGTAACAGAGATTATTAGACAAAACGGAGAGGATACTTTGTCTTCTTGACTTTACAAAAACATTTGATTGTGTAGATATAGATATATGTACCTACTATGCAGAAAGTTGAAGCAAAAGGTTTAAATTGTCCAGTTCAGCTATTAAGCTCATGCATTCCTATCTTTCTGGAAGGTTTCAGGTAGTTAAATCCGATGATCGGCTTTCTAGTAAAAAAGTCCTCTATTCAGGTGTTCCTCAGGGATCAATACTTGGCCCTTTACTTTTTTGTCTATATATAAATGACTTAGCTAAGGTTCCAAGATTCTGCTCTATTAAATTGTACGCTGATGATGTCAAGTTACTTTTACCAATGCGAATTAGTGAATTTAATGTAGCCATTGACAGGTTTAATAGTGACCTCTTAAAAATCTCTGAATGGGCCAAGAAAAATAAGCTAATGCTCAATCCTTGCAAGACTCAAGTAATTATCATCTATAAAAATTATGTCCAGTAACTCGAATTTTCCACCATTGATCCTTGATGGTACGCCTGTGCCATATTCTGAATCGGTTCGAAATCTTGGAATGATATTTGATGCAAAGCTTAATTGGGGCAGACACGTAGATTCAATTGTGAGTAAGGTTTTCAATGGGTTGAGAGGCTTGTGGGTTCATTCTTCTTATACTCCCAAAGAGACACGTCTCCGTATTGTTAAAGTCTTGCTTATCCCAATTATTACCTACGCAGATGTTGTGTATGCGAGCCTCAGTAGTACCTGTCATGTTAAGCTTATAATTCATGCGCAAGATATATCTATGGACTACGACGCTTTGACCATGTTTCAGAATATTCAAGAAGTATTTTTGGCTGCATTTTTAATAATTATCTTAAATTCCGAATTGCAGTGATGATGTTTAGAATCATAAATAGTTAAGTGCTAATTGCTTAGCTAATTGTATAAGATCTTTGTCTTCCAATCGTGTAAGTGGTCTTTTGATAACTTGGCATCGAACTAATTTTAGCACAAGATGCTTTTTCGTCTACGGCACGCAGGTATGGAATGCCCTGCCAATTGAGATCCGACGTGTGCGATCTGCCGGCCCATGTTTTTAATATGTAGGTATAATTAGCCATATATACATGTAAAAACCTCCGTTATTAACATAAGTGCTTTAGTATTTTGATTTTTAATTTATTTTCCCTGCTTTACTTCCTTAAATATTTGTCACCTTATAAAAACTGTAATTTATCTCTTTTTATTTCCTTTCTCTTAGATTGTAATTTTCTTTCCTTTCTCGTAATGTTTTGTTTTATCTCTATTTTTTTGCGCATGTTAACGAGCTTTGTACTCACTTGTGCTCTTTTTTTTAAATAAAAGTATTATTATTAAATCGTCTCGCGCATGCCATAGTTTGTACTACGCTGGGGAATAACGAAGAGGTGACAGTTCCTCAAGGATCGCACAGGAACTGAGGGGAATTCATCACTCCTTGTATACACTGAAATGCAAAAAGAACTCTGGAAGTTTATCGTCTATTCTCAAGAGAATCTAATGGAAAGAGTTTAAGCCTGTCAACATATGGAGGTAGAATAATAGGGTTCTAACAATGAAGTCCTCGCAGAGCAAATCGAATGAATCTCCGTTACACAGCCCCGATGCGATTTATGTGTACAGACCCGACTGGCATACTCTAAAATGGGTCTAACGAATGTGTAGTAAGGGACTTTTGTTACGAATGGATCATTAAACTCATTTGACCATCTCTTTACAAACCCTAGAGTATCATTCGCCTTGGCAACGATTGTGTTAATATGATCCTCGAAGGAAAGATGAGAATTAAGGAAGATACCTAATTCTTTGGTTTTGTCAAGTCTAGTTAATAATCATCTATTTAAAATATAACTTAAGTTCAAAGGCCATCTTTTACGAGAAAAGGATATATGTAGTAATACATTTGCTGGTATTAAGAGGAAGACAGTTATTAGCACACCATTTATGAAAGGTGTTTAAGTTCGAGTTTAAAATTACATACTCGTTTTCATTAGAACCCATGCGGAAGATTTTGGCATTGTCAGCATATCAAAGTATTCTTGAATTAGCCAAAATCAAAGATACATCATTGATGTAAATTATAAAAAGGAGTGGTTCAAGATGGCTGCCTTGAGGAACACCAGAATTACTACCTATTTCGTCCGAAAGAGTTGCACAGAATATTACTAGCTGGAAAGATAAATAAGAATGAAGCAAATTGACAAAGACAGTAGGAAAACCAAGAATAGTTAACTTATGAATCAAAATTTTATGATTGATTCGGCCAAAAGTTTTACTGAAATCCTTGAAAGTGCAATCGACTAGCTTACCGTTTTCAATAACAGAAATGCAGAAATCAGTAAACTCTAACAAATTAGTTGTAGTAGATTTAGCTTTCATAAAGCCATGCTGAAAAGAGTGCAGGAAAGGCTTGCAGTGGAAGTATAAAAAATCGTAAACTACGGATTAAAATATCTTACAAATACAACTTAAATTAGCGACAGGACTATAATTAGAAATGTCGCACTTGTGCAAAGGAATAATGAAAGAGAAAAAAACACCACAAGTTAAAGTTGACGTCAACTTATCACCACATCCAGTTTCCTTTAGAAATAAGGATACAACAAGTTTATGGTTTTCACGACAAATTCCAAGATGTGAAATTTTCCAATCCGATAAGTTTTGGCCGAGTTCCAGTGAGTTGTGGTGCTAGCTTGACGTCAACTGAACACCACATCCAGTTTCCTTTAGAAAAAAGGGTACGACAAATTAACGACAAATTATGAGATAGCTCCGAGCTATATCAGAAGAAGGTGCGGTGCTAACTTTACGTACGTGTATATACAAGATATTCCCATTACGAACCATGTTCCTTTATTAGATGACGTAATATTGTGATATGTATAGAAAAATGCGGTATAGAGAGCATAATACTCTCTCTCTTCTCTCTGGCTTTCCTATAAAAATGTATATACGTCAGTCACAGAAATACGTCACAGGTTATCAGCTGCAATGTGTCAATACCTTGCCTTCTATTCTATATACCTTTGCGTATATATGCAACCCTTTTGCCAAACCATCTCAAAGCTAGGTATGCAGTCAGAGTAGGGCTGTAATTGCCATACTGATGAAATCGCTCTGATTGCTTATCGAAACACAGTCTTTAAAAATTGGAAATTTCAAATATTTAGTATATATTCAATGTCAAGCAAAACAGTAGGTGTGTTTCGTATTTCTATAATGTGTTTTTTTTTTTTTTTGTATATAAATCGAAACTCGATTATCCGTGATTCGCTTAACCGGAAACTATTATCCAGGACGATATTTTTATTTCTCTCCATTATCGGGGATTATTCGGGATGAAAAATCCGGTAATATCGAGAAATCAGAAGAGTTGGTATGCTTAGTCTCTAATTGATCGTCTCCATGTGTAGAATGCATTCATATTCCAACACTTATTAACAGATATAAATGATTTATATACCGTTGGAGTGCCAACTGTTTGCTTTCAAATTAATCCTTATATACTGCGTTGCAAAGTTATAGACGCACCATGCAATAGTGCGGTAGTCCATCTCTGTAGCAAGAAAGAGACAAATGTGTGATGGCAAAACACATCTGCCTTCTTGTTATCGCTGACACCAAAAAGAGATTTGCCGTTAGAATGATAAATGTGAAGTAATTCGATCAAAAGTTGTGGGAATGTGCAAACTGAGCATTGCACTATTATAGACGCACATAACTTTATTTAATTTAACAATAATGAGACTACACAAAAATTAATAAGTAATTTTTATTAATAATCAGTAGCTCCACTTTTGTTCGCCACGATGTCTAAAAGCCTTTTTGGCATTGATTCCCCGAAGGGTCTAAACATTCTGGAGTCAAGGTTAGTCAAGCAGCTTCAACGGTATCTTTAAGCTCACTGAAGGTGTTAAATTGCTTGGCATCTTTAGAACAGTATGAACAGGGTTTTCATTAGGAAAACGGATCGGCCAGCCGAGAAGGTTGATATCGTGTCTCAAAGACCAGCTTTTGTGAAGTTTAATGATTTTGTGTTTAGTGGGTGCTCAGCCTATCCCCATATTGCATATATAAATATATACAACATGATAAACGTTGTGCGAGCGGGTGGTGCACTACTTTCCAGCATCGCGGGTGCATTTTATACTGGGCATCTTCGTTGCTCGAGCCATTGGGGGTTACATACCTACATCTATACAATTTTTCGTGAGAAACCGGTATAATTTTCCAGTAAATATGGTGGCCGTGCAGGCATCTGTTTGGCTATTCCGAAACGTTTTCGCTCCCGCCACGGAGCTCATCAGCGGTATTTCTAATACACAATGAGATATTTTTACCTACTCGGTGCATCTAAGTACACAAGTTTGTTATACATTCTAACTATCCATTACGTTAAAGACAATTTTTCAAATATACATGATTTATACATGTACATTTAAAAAACTTCTTGGGTCCATATGATAAGATCGCTTTTTCGTTGTCATTGAGTTCCATGTTCATAAGGCTGCGGAAGCAGCCTTCTATCTCCCGTAGGGTCATTTCTATTTTCTATATATATTTTGTTAATGAAATTGGGTCTCGGTCTGTGTCAGCACTGCATCCAATTATTACATGCTTAGGATTAGTAATGATTTATATATCGTACGCTGATAAAAATGCCAAAAATGCAAAAAAACATATATTAAAATAATATTTCTCTTAAATGTTTTCATCACCAAGAAAGAAATGTAATTATCTATGTCAATTTTTTATCATTTAAAATTTTTGCTAGTGATTGGTGTGTTATTATTATTAAGGGAACATGTGCGTATTTCAGGTCCGGTTTTTCCCGATTAAACTTCTGCAACACTGGATGATGGTTCGAACTAGTGTGTGTTTTATTTTAGTTCGGGGACATTTACTCCATAGGTTAATACGCTGCACGGGACATGGTTCATGCAGGGACCACCATTTAGTCCCTGGAAAAACCACTCTCCGCATCCCGCATCAGACCTAAGTTGTCGTCTTCTTATAAGGAACGTTAATCTTATCGATTGTTGTGTTTAGTGGGTGCTCAGCCTATATCCATGTTGCATATACATATGTGAGAATACATCCAGCATGATAAGTCGTCCTGTGAGCGGATGGTGCACTACATTCCATCATCGCGGGTGCAATTTATACTGGGCGAAATATGTTTATCAAGTCCCCAAAACACTGAGTGATAATAATGCGAAGGATAGGCAGGAGTTTTTGTCTGAGGACTTCCCGGTACTCCAGGCTATTCATACGATAGAAAGAAAAGGTCAATTCTGCGCTTCGATGATCTTTAACACACCTCAAAAATTTCATATTGGAAATTATCGGGGCTCTTTTCGCAGATCCTTGCACAGACCATCTGGACCACTAAGACTAAATTTTTTGTCATCTGAATAAATTATATAGTGGTGAAATGACGGTTAGTCTAATGGTCCAGATGGTTTGTGTGTGTGCGGATACTGGACGGTTCTATGGAAAGAGCCCCGGAATTTTCAAATAAGAAAGTTTTCAGGCATGTTATTGATCGCATGGGACGCCGTTAGAGGTCATGGAACCCTAGAATTGATCTTTTCACATACATATTTCGATAGTCAAAGATTATGAAATATATTTTTTTTATAATTTTTAATTGAGATGAGTTTCAAGGATTCCAGAAACAATCAACATTTTTTGCGAATTGGTTATAAAAAATGCGCGAAAAAATAGGGTTCCCCCTGGTCTTCCCGGTTACTAAAGCTAAAATTTTGATATTATCAGTGTTAGTAGATAATCAGATCAGTCATAGATAACAGAAAACTTCAGCTTTTTTCGACAGTCTCATAGTTGTTGGAAAAAATGTCTTTTGTATTAACTTATAGGAGAAATCTTATAAGATCGCTCTTGTGTCCGTCTATGTGAATATTATTGAAATACAGTAATATTTAAGACATATGAAATACCTAACGTATTTACAAATATTGTTCGAGAGAATTTTTTGTCAGTTACTAGAGGCAAATTTGGATTAGATTTAAATATAATTAAATTCGGTCGATCGTCTGTTCGTTGATAAAGCTCTGTTGCGGAACCCTGATTACCCGAGCCCGACTCGCTCTTGACCGAATTATCAATTTAAGTTATACATGTGTAGTATATAATGTAATATACAATTATTTTTTGAAAATGTTTTTTTTTTATTGTAACGCCAAAATGTTCAATACTTTCTTCAGTGCTACAACTTCTTATATAGCCATTTTATTTATGTTATGTATTTGTTTATGTATTCCAAAAAGAACTTTAGTTTGTTATAAAATAAAACGTGGTTTCCTTTATATTACGAGCTCATTCTATTAACCGGGATTTTCGATTTTCCGGGAAAGTCTCGAAACCGAGCATTCCATCAAGATTCAACTCTGTTGTATACTTCTAGTATTTGACTGTATGTTTTTTAACGGATATAGTTTTTTCCTATATGAGCAGTCAGTGAATATTAAAAACAAATTAATCAATACATGATCATTTATTTTGTCTTCGTAGTATTACGAAAAATTTAACTTTAATAATGCCAATCTTACCCATTTTAGGTCCTCCTTTTGAAGTGTACATTGCGAATTTTTCAAATAATGGAACATCAGGACATCATAATGGAACATGAGGACATCATAAGTCATCTTTAAAAATCTAAAGCAACAATTGGTATGTGAACATCAATAATACTTATTTACAACAAAATGGAGAATATGAAAAAAAAATCAAATATGTAGAAGATAATACCCTAGACACACAGCACGAACTAATGAATCATTTGTACTAACCATTCATTAAAATGCCGTGTGTTACATAGTATACGTCATTATAGCTCGAAAATCAGATGATAATGAAATACACTAATAAAGTGTTTTCCTCCTTCATTATAGCTATAATGAGGAAAAATATGCTAGATATGGCATATAATGTAAATCTGGAGCTCCGCTGTGCATCTGCCGATTTGAAAAATAAGAAGAAGAAATGCAAATCACAAATTATATTATTTAATATTTTTTTAAATAAAATGTGTTGCTCATTTGGAAATTGTTAAATTGAAAATAAAATAAATGAAAACAAAGTTTATCGCGTTAATTCGATCCATATTGCTTCTTTAATGTGATAAGTTCATCAAAACCAGTTTGACAGCACAACTTAATTAAAGAAATGGCTGTGTGTCCGCAGTTTATAATGAATCATTATAGACTAATGAGTCGTTAGTTATTTCTTCATTAAGAGTGCTGTGTGTCTAGGGCATAAGAGCTATTTGGAAATATTTTAAGAAGACAAGTTCTATATTAATTTGATGTTTCCCTTCAACAAAGAAAGTTATTATTATTATTATTTTTTACATATAAACTGTTATAAGCGACGTATGTATGATAGCACTTAGTTTAGACCCGAGTATTACGTTGAAAAAATCTGTTGAATACACAGAGTTGTCGTTAATGATGCCTTTCGAATCGTAAAAACGAATGAAAATGGATTCACTTGCGACTTATTGAAACATAATTATTTCGATTTCAGTAACCTTGGTGATTTTCATAATGCTCTCAGGTGCTTACAATCTTAATCTTGGTCATACTTGAAACATACATAATGTCTCGCCTTTATTAACAATCCAATTTAAAAATCTGTATTTTTTGAGGCCATTGCCTTTAACTCGTACACGAATTTGTCTGTCTATTTATTTATATATTTCTTTTTTACTATTTTCGACACTCTCGTAGACCCACTTTTCGTCATCACAGCGAACTGAAATTTGGCACACAGGTTCATGTCGCGAGACAATTGAATCTATCAAAATTTGAACCGGAAATTTCCATGGAAAACCCGGAAAATCGGGAAAAATCATTTGAAAATTTGGTACAAATTTAATAAATCCGTTTCAGGAAAAATGCAGAGTTTTCCGATTTTTCCGAAAATTTTTTCCGGAATTATCCCACTTTTCCGGAAAATTTTCCGGTAAAAAAGTTTTCTAAATTGTGCAGGATCAAGCTGCCTATCAACTGGCATCATTACTTTCTCTCCGACAATGGTGAAAACTTGCAGAAAAAATCGAGGAAAATTCATGTAAAACGCTTTTCCGGAGTTTTTCAGACCACGGAAGCGTTTGAGCGTTTTGCAACCTAAAACAAAGCGAAATGATTTGCCTAAAGTTGCTTTTGTGGAAAGCCCGGAAAAGCCGTAAAATCATCGGAAAAATTGTCATCTATATGATTAGTGATAAATCTGTTTCAGGAAAAATGCAGAATTTTCTAATTTTTCTGGAAAGTTTTCCGAAAATTTCCGGAATTTTCCGACTTTTCCGGAAAATTTTCCGACAAAAAGTTTTATAAGCTATGCAGAATCATTTTTTTCTGTCCTACTGGAATCAATACTTTCTCTTCAACAATCATGAAAACTTGCATGAAAAATCGAAGAAAATTCATGTAAATGTTTAAGAAAAAAATTCATAGTAATAGGAAAAGTCTGTGGAAAACATGGAAAATCGGGAAAGTTCATGTTATATGGGATCAAGTTGGAATACAGCTAAAAAGCGCTGTTTAAAACATAATTTGAATTTCAGAAATCCGTTGCAGTACTTCAACGATTTGATACTCGAAAAATGTTTGTTTTCGGATCGGCACCAAACATGTCTTAAAAATTGTTTTAAAATATCTCCATGCAGCACGTAATAACAATTTAGTTAACGTGAAAAAGGCAGAAAATAAAATAAGTAAAAAACGAGTTTTCAAACAAAACTGCATGAAAAAGTAGAAAATAAACTTTTCTTCACACACAGAGGTGGACTCAGATTTTATTCGTTGACAATCACCGATATATTTCAGGATGATCAATCCGAGAGGTAATAAGTGATTTGATTCATGAAGAGAAAGAATATTCAAGAGAAATGTCCCAATCAAAAAATCTGAGTCCACCTCTGTGTGTGAAGAAAAATTTATTTTCTACTTTTTCATGCGGCTTGGCCTCAGTATTGTTTGAAAACTCGTTTTTTACTTATTTTATTTTCATTATATTATTAATTGCGGCTTGTATTCCATTACGTAACGTGAGACAAATAGAATTTAGGAAGGCCTAAACACACATCGCTCCAGGATATAACGTAAAATTTGATGATTTTTTAAATTTTGCTCACTTAGTTATTCAAGATCTTGGGGAGGTTTTTGATAGATGGTAGACACATCTTTAAATATCACAGTTCAGATCATTTTCGATTGTTATACAGGATAAATTTTTCGTCACAAGATTTCTTCATTTTTGAATCGTAAACTCACTTCAGATAGTTTTAAAATTTTGATCATCTATCAAGAGTGTAGTGGTCGTATTGTCTCAGAAATTCGCAGTCTGACGGTAGCCCCCAAAAAAAAAAAATTGTGAACACTAAAAAGTTAGTTGTAGTAATTGCAAATTCTTTATTGTCTATAATTTGAATAGAATAAATCTTTGTGGCTCTGTACAAAATTAAGCAAAAATTTTCAACTTTTAACGCTGTCAATGATTACAATTATTTCAGAATAGTAATTATTTCACAAATGCTCTACTAGCCTCCTCTGTACCACACCACACACAGTAAATTATATCTGTAAGGTCAATTATATTATTAGTGTGTCGCCTCGATTCTGTCCTTTAAATTTTACATTTGTATTGACAGGAAAATTGATTTATGCATGTGGTGAGGCTTGCATTTAATAAAAAAAAAAAAAAAACAGCGACAAGAAGCCGACACAATAACACAGCAGCCGACAAAAAACAAAATCATAATGAGAAAATGTCTAAGCACATTTCCTTTAGAATCAATAAAGAAATCTGTCCTTGTCCTTAATCCTTGGCACAAGGACACAATCATATACAGTTTTGCACACGCGACTATTTCCACCTGATAGAAAAGGAAAGCTTATGTGGCTCCTTCCAGACAGAGAATACGAATCATTTCAAACTTACGATTCTAATCGTAAACAATGATTAGGATCCCATTCTAAGGCTGGGCGAAAGTAGGATGTCGTGATGTTGCGTTGCTTCGATTATTTTTATACTTTTGATGAATGTTGGTATTCTCAGTCTCAGACCCTGGCGTTAAACTTGACCTTAACACCAAAGGAATCGTTTTCTAAGTGAGGGTATCCTTCATATTTTTGTTGTTGTTGTTTTCTTACTTATGTATGAATGCACTCTAATGTATAGAAGGATTGTTTTTTTATACATAAGTCAATGAAAATTTCTCATAGTCATCTTAGATATATTACAAAAAAGCTTTAAACGACTTCCTTCATTTTGGAGGAGAGGAGCTCATATAGATCTTTTATCTTTTTCAGGTTTCTTGCTATATATGAGATCATCGGAGGTGAAGGGCATGTAATTAATTTAAATTGACATGAAATGACTTAAAAATTATTACTGAGGTACAATTAGTTGCTCGAAATGAACTAAGTACCAGACCCCCCAAATGCTCTCAATTTTTAATAGTTTTAGTATACTTCTTCCAGGAAAAGCTCATTATTTTCGTAATAAATAAGATTTGACTTGCTTAGGGTTCGATTCATGCCCATCTGAATATTTATGAATGATGAAAGCAAATTTTTTTGTTTTATTGATATTGATGCTGCGCTGTTTGTCTTACAGGATATAAATAAATAAGACTGAATCAATGCCACCCTGAACGTGAGTAAATATGAAATGCTGTTGCATCCAGTTGCATATGTATATGTATGATGTATATTCTTTAAAATATGAGCGTTTGCGTTGTTTATTCACATGAGGTAGTGTAAATACATTATATGGCTGCGAGTGTTAAGAAATCAATTGCCTTGAATTTGAAGCTGACCTCTAAAAGTTGTTTCTGTTGGGCTTATAAATGCATATTTTTTACTGCAATAGAACATATTAAATTATGTGATTAAAGATTGGTTAGTCATTTTTTTCTTACATTATTTGGAATTATGATACTGATAAAAATAACCAACATCCTTTGAAATGTTTCAGCCAACAAATATTTGCCAACAATCGTGTTGCATTTTGGGCATAGAGTGTGATAGAGCCTTCCAATTTTGGATAATAAAAGGCAATACGAGGTATTAGTGACTTGTTTTGTAAAAAAAAAAAAAAACGTACTTAAACTCGAAAAATGATAAGAATTCCAAAATTTTTACTTGAACGCGCCATATCTCCGGAGTGGAGAAAAGCACACTGTGCTGAATGTACATGGAAGATAATAGAGCGCTACATCCAATGACTATATTCACTGTAGCCAGTAACGCACCCAAGATTCGGCTTTGGGAAGGGGAGGGGGCATAGGTGTCCCAAGTCCTAACGAGTCGGAAAAATAGGGCTTTAAAGTTGCGTCCTGTACCCATCTGAGCACATAAGGACTGCTATTGTAGATTAAAAGGTTTTATTTTATTTTATCGGACTTTGTAATAGCTGACATTCTGGAGGGGGACCGGTCCCGTTCGGCCCCCCTGACTGTAGCCTCTAGATAGTGTACAAAATTTCAAAAATTTAAGATATTTTATACAAATTGAGTCAACATCTTTCAACCACTCCCACCCATACAAATTATGGTTCTTCTCATCAAGTCCTGGCCAGCCAAGGCAGAAGTACAACAAGATCCACAGTACAATATTTAATAGTACAACTTAAGTAATATGCATCTGGTGAATATATCCTATATTAGATGTTTTAGTTGATTTAGTTATTGTTCGTCGCTGATCTCAAAATTCCACTAGCAATCTTGAACTTCCAAGGAAATTTTCTGTTTGCAACAAAGCGGCGCCCAAAACGAAGCTCTGGTACCATAGCATCAAGTGGCATGCGGGCCAGAGGGTTTTTCCATTCCAGCCCACATGCCAATAAGCAATGGGAAGAACCAGTCCGGCCGTCCTTCCAACATCCCCATGAGCGCAGTTTACACACAGTTCTTTTGGCATCTCCCTGAACGGCAAGATCTAGGGGTAGTAGGCCGTTTGAAGGCCCGCCAGTTTACGGTTCGTAGTGTCCACGGTCATCACACATACAAGAGGCATATTTGAACATGGGTCTTACAATCGAAGTGTACATTCAGTGCACAACACTCGGTTTCATGCGGAGTTGATTGCACAAAGGTTCTCCTGCATTGAGCGAAGACTCTCATAGCCACATTAACCTTTTCCTCTACATGCAATGCTCACGTCAGCTTCGAGTCAAGGTAGACTCCGAGATGTTTGAGACAGTAGCAGAGTCTGTCCAAACCGGGATGAGTCAGTCAACCAATATACACCAGAGTACCGGGGAGAGCAACTTCCGTGCAGTCTCTCTCCGCCAGCACACTCAGAGAGAGGTTCTGCCACCCAACTCCACGGTTAAGTAACGTCGTCTTAGCATTTGACTGATCCATCGCACGACAGTACGGTCAACACCATGCCGACTTTAGGTTAGGTTAGCTCGACTCGGGGGGTAGCCCTGTCAAAAGCCCCCTCAATGTCCAGAAAGCCTACCAAGATAAACAGTCCATGATCCAGACCCCGTTCAATAACAGTAACCATTGAATGGAGAGCCGTCTCAGTAGATCTGCCCCTTCGTAACGCATACTGTGTGGTATTTAAGGAAAACGCTTTTAGGGCTTCGAAAACTCTTTGGGTTCATATACGATGGCTTGCCAGGGTTCGGAGCGCAGGCAATCCTCACCTTTCTCCATACCTCAGGGACATATTCAAAAGCGATACATGGCCTGAAAATGGAATCAATGTAATGAGCCAGTACAACGGTCCCAGCCTTAAAAAGAACTGGAAGGGCTCTTATAGAGTATGTATGATCCAAATACCTCAATTTTTTGCATCGGTACGATGTGTTCTCTTGTGGTGATTTTTTTGAAAATTGTTTTGTCTGATGTTTATGACTGATTTATTTGGGTTTATAGACTCTGGTTTGAATTTCTAGTTTTACGGTATCACATGCAAACAATATTTAGTACAGAAAGGCTGGGGGGGGGGTTATATTTCTGGCCAACTTGCGTACTTTTTCATTTCCTTGAATTCCTACATTCTGCGGCACCCATTATCCTTACTCCAAGATCTACAAATACTGGGGCACGTTCGTGTTGACCCCTCAATTGCTTTGAAAGTATTTAAAGGAAAATACATATAATTAAGTGCTTACTTTATGAAAACGGTCCAGTGAGTAGCCACAGCATAATAATTAAACCTCATAAACATCAACACAAAACAGATTAACAAACTCCTATACTCAACACTCTTAAATACAGCCAGTAGACAGATACCAGAAATGGCTCTGGAATCTCAAGTATATTATATGTACTTGACTCATGTTACCAGATCTGAAATACTTACATGCTAGCCAGAATAAATGTTACAAGAGCCACCATCTTTACCAACAATCATGAGTTAAACAGTAGCCAATGATTAACTCTATCACATATTAACTTTGATAATATTAATTGTTTCGCAGTCTGCAACCTAACTAGCTCCTGTATCTTAATCAAGATTGTCAATCCGTCCGAGTTGCAGTAAAATTTCTGTTTTTTTTTTAAGAGTATAAGTAGGATAGGATAGCCTTTTTAGTACTAATCGCGGCGTCGGTAGGACTAAGACCATCCACTTCGTACTACGCCACCTACATTAACCCGCGCACTGCGAACCACGCCTCGCATAACGCTCGCCGACCCCGACAGCCTAGACACAGTAACTAGGGCACACAAAGTAAAAATAGATCAACTTGAAACAACTTGAAACCACATAAAATAACAACGCTGGATTAATCAGCTGTTAGTTAGATTTACTCAATAAAAACTCGGTTTCTGGTTTCTCGAGGGAATTTTGGTCGCAATAATCTCCCAACACTGAGGTTTATGCAAAATTGTTATTTTTTCTTTCTTAATTATTACTTTCGTCTGTTGCGTAAATGGGCAGTTCCTTTCGCCCAAGCAGTGTTGGGAACTTGTGGGAAAAATCCCATTTTGTGGGAATTTCTGTCATCTAAATCGTCACTGTGGGAAAAAGGGTAAACATTTTTACAGTAGAAGAATTTGTGGGAAAATTCATTACCAAAATTTTCCTAGAAGAGTTTTATATTAAAAGGTCTGAGTTGGTCCGTTGGATTTTTAGAAATTCTTAGAAGAGTTTTATCGATTTGTGGACGGATAGTTTGGTGCGAGATCTTCTGCTATACATTCATGCACATTTTTACAGTAGTACATTAAAATGTATCATTTTTTATTTAAATTTAAACTAATAAGTATATATGTAGGTGCATATATGGTGGGATTTTTGTGGTAATTTCAGCTTTCGAACTGTGGGAAATGTGGGAAAAATTTGGGCAATATGTGGGATTTTCGAGATTGAAAAGCTCCCAACACTGAGTCCAAGTCGGCAAACCGCTTATAATGAAATCATACCTGTTGAATGTAGTGGTGATGATGCGGCACATAAATTGGAAAATATTTCTGCCCACATAATTGCATCCCAGGAAAGCACAGCTAGTGTTTTTCAAACTGTCAGTGAAGTACGTATAATTGACACTGACCGTGGCCATTACACTCGTGATTTAGATGATGATTTAAAACTGAAAATTGTAAAGTTGCATTCTCATCAATCAAAGGAGTTTTTTCGTATGGATCCTTTAACAAAGAGATCTTTCAGCTCGGAGTACTATCATATAAAAACCAGAAGTGGCTGTGCTATTCAAAAATATAAAACGGGGTCTATTGTCATGTTTGTTGGCAACAAAAGTTTTACCGATGCCTGGTGTAATGGGTCAATTAATGACTAGAAAGGAATCACAAAAAAGGTAATAACACATGAAACATCAAAATAAATCAATTCTGACAGGCTTTTTTAAAAATAAAAGCTATACTTTCACGGATTCTAAATGTGATTCTAACACTAGCGAGATGTAATATACCTTTTCGTCGTCATGATGAAAAACCTTTTTTCCATAACCGAGGGAATTTTTTAAGTATTATTGAGCTAGTTGCGGTTTACGATCCTCTCTACTTAAAGCTCATTTTGACAATGACAAAAGCAAAACGAAATACTTGAGTCCTAAGATACAAAATGAATTCATATCTCTTCTTTCGAATTCGGTCAGAAGATCTATTATCCAAAACATTAAGGAATTTCCATTGTTTTTTTTATTTTGGTGGATACAACTCAGGACATAAGCAAAGTCGATCAGTTAAGTATAGTGATTCGATATGTTAGCATAGATGCGGGAAAATCAATAACTATTAAAGAATCTTTTATTGGGTTCTACGAAATAGGAGATCAAAGTGGAACAGCTTTTGAAAACGAAATTATGAAGATACTCGAAAGTAATTAGCTGGATCTGAAAAAGTGTCATGGCCAGGGTTATGATGGTGCGACTAATATGAGTTTCAAATATAATGGTCTACAAGCTCGTATCAAAGATAGAGTGCCAACCGCAGGTGATGTACATTGCGCGGCACACAATTTGAATTTGTTACTGAATGACTCCGTTAATGACATTGCAGAGATCAGAAGTTTTTACGCGACTTTGCAGACCATTTATGTGTTTTTTAGTGCGTCGGTGGCAGAAATTGAATATTGCTTTGGATAATTCTACAACCAAACGAATGTTAGAAAAACTTTGTCCGACCAGGGGCCGGATTCTGTAGCACGGAGAATTTGGGAATTTGGGAGATGAGAATTTCGTTTTCTTAGAATTCCTAATTCCCTAATTCTCCATTTCCAATTCACTAACATGGTTGGAGAATTAGGGAAAACGTAAGAAATGTGAAAAAGTGCGAATCGCCTGGGACGATTAAGGGTATCAATTTTTGTTGTAGAGGGTTAGATTTTTTTTCATATTTGAGGTACATCCGTCTATTACCTTCTACTGTCGAAATAAATAGAAATTTCTGTTTCGTAGGGGTAGTTTTTGAGGGATGTAGGAGGGTAGGTTTTCTCGAGTTTTTCCGGGATAACAAGAGAATGGAGAGTAGAAGGAGAATGTATGTGGTATCAAAAAAAAAAATGGGAGCTCAGGGCAAACAAGATAGGTTTAGGAAATGTGGCGGGAAGAGTGCGGGGTAGAAATGGGGGCTGATTAACGGAATTTTAAAAAAAAATTAAGACAATATCAGGAGCTGTAATAATTCGCAGGGGTAAGCTCAGGATCTGTAAGCCCTATAAAAAATATAAGAATTCACTTTGGTAATTAGATATGCATGGGTATTATAGGCTATATTTTATTTCGATTAACGGTAATTTGCAGATTTGAGCGGCCTCGGCCGTAAATTTTGCTATCGCAATATTCACGGGCGCCTAACTCTATGTGGGAGTGCTGTAGAGAATTGGATTTTTTTTTTGACAGATTAAGGGTTTAAAGTACAAAAATATAGGTGAACAATTTTGTGGGCAGGGTGTTTTGAGGGTTGGGGGTCATACCACCCCTCATAGGGGGTTGTCCAAACTACGTCATGTTTGGTACCAAATTAAAGAGGGAGTAGAGGGTAATTTGGTGGTGTAGTTTGTATTTGATCATTTAAACGTGATAGCTGAATTTTGACCGCCGATAAACGATTTTTTTAGACTAGGGTCATATACACCCAGTTCCTATATTTTGCATATATTTCTTCCGTTCTTTGTTTTACATCCATTAGTACTCCGTTGTGAACATTTTTGTCATGGAAAGTAAATTTCCACAACTTACTAGTTCTTCGCAATGATGAGTTGAAAATATGTCAATTTTTGTACCAAAAACGGCCATTTTTTCACCTTAAAATGGACTGATACACTTCTTTTACAGTTATCTCCAAAATCGAATATCGGATTCAAAAATTAATTACATATATAATTAGGGAACAAAATATAGATGCGATTTCATGGTACACACAAGCTTTACCGTGTATAATTAAAAAATTTACAGCATCCCTTCTGTACTGGACGACGACCAAATTGATCATTTTCGCGTGATTTATAATTTTTAGCGGGTATCTTGAGACACAAAATCCATGTTCCTCTGTAAGTATTGGATGGATTTCCATAATTATTTTTTTTAAATATAGCCAGGATATGCAGTGAATACATAACTTAATTTGAAAATCCTAGATTACTTCATAAAACGCAACAAAAGCAGAAAATCCAATTTTTCCACTTACTTTTCCGCAAGCAAGACACCGGAGAATTAACAAGTGGAATGGAGAATTTGGGAATTCCGTACTCACCTCTCAAATTCTCTCTCAGTTGAGAATTTTTCGTCTTACTTTCACTTCTCAAATTCTCCGGGTTTTGCTTGTGGAAAAAAATCGATCTTCGGCGGTCAAAATTCAGCTATCACGTTAAAATGATCAAATACAAACTACACCACCCGATTACCCTCTACTCCCTCTTTAATTTGGTACCAAACATGACGTAGTTTGGACAACCCCCTATGAGGGGTGGTACGACCCCCAACCCTCAAAACACCCTGCCCACAAAATTGTTCACCTATATTTTTGTACTTTAAACCCTTAATCTATCAAAAAAAAATTCCAATTCTCTACAGCACTCCCACAGAGAGTTAGGCGCCCGTGAATATTGCGATAGCAAAATTTACCGCCGAGGCCGCTCAAATCTGCAAATTACCGTTAATCGAAATAAAATATAGCCTATAATACCCATGCATATCTAATTACCAAAGTGAATTCTTATATTTTTTATTGGGCTTACAGATCCTGAGCTTACCCGTGCGAATTATTACAGCTCCTGATATTGTCTTAATTTTTTTTTTAAATTTCCGTTAATCAGCCCCCATTTCTACCCCGCACTCTTCCCGCCACATTTCCTAAACCTATCTTGTTTGCCCTGAGCTCCCATTTTTTTTTTGATACCACATACATTCTCCTTCTACTCTCCATTCTCTTGTTATCCCGGAAAAACTCGAGAAAACCTACCCTCCTACATCCCTCAAAAACTACCCCTACGAAACAGAAATTTCTATTTATTTCGACAGTAGAAGGTAATAGACGGATGTACCTCAAATATGAAAAAAAATCTAACCCTCTACAACAAAAATTGATACTCTTAATCGTCCCAGGCGATTCGCACTTTTTCACATTTCTTACGTTTTCCCTCATTCTCCAACCATGTTAGTGAATAGGAATTCTAAGAAAACGAAATTCTCATCTCCCAAATTCCCAAATTCTCCGTGCTACAGAATCCGGCCCCAGGTGGTCTTCACGTTTTGACAGTTTGCTTGCTTTGGAAAACGGATTTGTTCAAGTGATGATTTGTCTTGAATATATCGTCCTAGTTTCAAATAAATCTATAGAAAAGACGGAGGCCATTGCAATAAAAAAAATGAATTCATTTGAATTTATAATTACCCTTGCATTCCAGAGCAAAATACTCCGCGCAATCAATATTGTTTCTAAATATTTACAAGATTCAGCCATAAATATGTATATTGACAGCCACCTCAATGCTGCAGCAAACTCAGAAAAACATGATGGAGCTCAGGCAGGATTTCCAAGACAATTTTAAAAGATGCTAAAGAAATCGTCACATCTTGGAAAGTAAATCCGGCTTTCAAGAAACACACCAGCACCATGTGAGGAAGTTTTTTCATAAGTTGGCTATAGATAAAGGTATACAGAATCCGCGGGGAGAAAAATTCCGAATATTTGTTTTTAACCGTGTTGTCTAGATATCATAATTCAACAATTGACAGTGCGCTATGAAAGTATGAATAGCTTGACGCCAAGATTTTCGCTGTTTCAACCTCAAGCTCTCAGTAGCTTAACAGATAATGAAATTGTCGAAAAAGCAAATCGCATCTGCGAGTATTATTCAGAAGATTTATCGCCTACTTTTTCTCAACAAGTTTTAAGTTTTCGATCCGTGATGCTGGAAAGAATTCGAGCAATTTCAACTATTAGAGAACTAGCTGCACTCTTAATTGTAGATGGCAGTGTCCCGGATCTGTGTACAGCTCTACAGCTCTATCTCATATCACCAGTCAGTACAGTAACACCCGAACGTTCATTCAGTAAGTTTAAACTTATAAAGACTTACCTTCGTAGTACCATGTCACAGATGCGGCTGAATTCTCTGGCGATACTGAGCATCGAAAATGAAGAAAGTCGAAATATTAACATTGACAGTGTCATGGACGAATTCTTGTCATCAAAAGATCGGCGCTTCGGAAAGTTGTGAAGAAGATAAGTTTTACCATAGATGGCACAAGAACTAGATGTCGCATGCAGTATCAAAAAAGTATACAAAATTTATATGGCTGGGTGGTCCATTCCGGAATGGACCACAACATTTGAACTGATGTGTACGTCGAGTGATTCATATTTTTTCGTATCTGAAGTGTTGAGGAGTTCGATCAAACGAATACAAAACTGCTGTTAAAAAAAACATTTGCTCTCGACATACTGTAAACCGTGTTGTGGCCCATTCCAGAATGCACTACCCATTTCACAATTTGTATACTCTACTCTAGTATGGCATGCGACATCTAGTTCTTGTGCCATCTATGGTTTTACTCATTGTTTATAAACTTATCAATGTAGAAAAAAAAATTAAAAAAAATGAGCCGGGGGCCTAGTAGCACTTATTTGCGGGAGGGCCCAAACATCCTTAGTTACGCCACTGCCAGAACGTACTTATTATATATAATTTCTTGAAAAGATTTGGGTTATCAACGATTCTAGGTGAAATTAAATTGGAAACAACCATCCACACACTCTAAAAAAATTTCACGGTTAACAAATTTTATTTGTATTGTTTTAATAAACATATTTATTTATGTCATTTTTTGTAATTCTTTTTTTTTTTGTCCTGATTATTGTGAAGTTATTCATTTCTGATCAATGATAGAAATGCATGTGCAGATGTATATGTACTTGTTTTTCTTTGCAAATAAAATAAATGAATTTCTTAGGTTTTCTGTGTCATTTTTTAAATACTACATATACACATACATACTACATACATATAACACTGAACAACTAATATTTAGTGAATTTACTCTCTACTAGATCAAATTGTTTTTCATATAAACAACAAGACACATCCACGTTTGGGAATCTTCATCCTCTTGAAAACAGCGATTTGCACACAACACATAAGTGAACTTAATAAATTATTTAAAATAATATTAAGAATAAGTTAATCTCCTAATCCTATTTCTGTTTTACAACATTCAATCAAATTATTGAAGTTATTAAAATTTATTTGGATGATCTTTTAGCGCTAGATATAAGCTCTTGACGTTTATAGATTGGACCTTGTGATGGTCGCCTAAATTTATCGCTTGTATTTCCACCAGCACTCGTATTGCTCGAACTATTATTTTCCAGTACTATATTTGCACTAGAAATTTTTGGTATATCGTCAGTGTCGCCGCCTGTTTTGTATTTTTTATTTTGCATTAATATACGTTCGAAATCTGCTGTTTTTGATCGCAGTACAGCACCACCAATATTCGATATACTAGGAGTGATTTTTGGTTCACTATGACTACTGGGCATACTACCTCCTAATAATGTATAACCATATGCTCCTTGATCATAATCTCTAGACGATGATGAAATTGTTACAGCTGAACTAGATTCTCCAATTGGCGAATTTGATGCGGGAAGATTTGATGAAGACTGTTTTCTCTGTGCTCGATTTATTGAATCGGATTTTTTTGATGAAATTGATACAATACCACCAGTGTTATTAGCTCCAGTAGGTGGCGTCTGTTGAAACGGTGATGGTCTTGCTGATTCCGGTGATGTTGATGAAGATCCGGATGGTGTATTTAATATTCGGCCTTCATAAGAAATTGGAATTTGAAAAGTATTTGCAGCAATTGAATCATTTCGTCCACCAAAAGATAAAGTTCCAGTGATTGGTGTCTGCCGGCATTGGCCTTGTAGAAAATAAAAAAAAAACAAATCGATACAAAAATATTTAAACTATTTATGAATATTTCGATATTCTTACCGTCATTATCTTCGATAAAAGGAATATCAGAAAGATCTAATTGTATGCTACTTCTGTTGCTACTATCTTTGCTATCAGAATACGCTTCAGTATATCCAGACATTTGTTGATATATATTTGTGGTCGGTTGCATTTGGACAGGAATTTTAAGGCTTGCTGTTACAACACCAGTATTACGTTGGACAAATGGTGACGATAATCTTCGCGGGGATGTATCACTTGATGAGCTTCGTCGTTGCTGATTTATGGAATGATAATCATCACCACCAAATTGACCAAAAGAATTACTGCCATTTGTTCCAAAATTTTGTGATTGTTGTTGTTTTGATATTGCTCCTGTATTGGATGAATTATTTTGTGTGGACTTGGATGGAATATTATCACCAATTGAACGATCACGTCGACGTCTTCTAACCATTTCATGTTCATTTTCAACATATTTCATCTTACTAACTCTTTCACGTCTAATATTTATATATAAATTGTATTTTTAATATAAATTTTATCAATATTAATATAACAATATAATTAAAAATTATATACCTTCTCGCTGTGAATCCATTACCATTTGGATCTCCCTTAGCAGCATTTTCATGCATGAAATCTTCTCTTGAATATATACGTCGAGGTGTTGAATCAATATGTTCACCAATTATTGCTGATTGTTGTTTATTATTATTATTATTATTGTTAATATTAATATTAAATTCATTCATTGTATTGTGAGCTGGTATTGGAGGTGGTGAACTGACTGGTGTAATTGATGTAGCACTGTCCATACCATCACTAAAAAATAAGAAGAAGACATTATTTAATTTAAAAATAAAAATAATTTAAATTCATTCATACTTATCAATTATATCACGTTTTTCACATAAATAGTTTAATTGTTGTGGAAATGTATCAATCATATTTGTGTACACTTCATCTAACAGATCAGCAGGAACTCGAAACAATTCTTCATAGTGATCAATCATTGTTCTGTGTATGGATAAAAAAAAACAGAATAATAATAATAATAATAATAATAATAAAAAATAAATTATAAATATTATTTTAGTTACCTTAGCACATTGATAACATCAATTTGATCGTCAATTTCTTGTTCAGATGTACTTTGACCTTGTACTGTACACCGTAGAATGTTTGGAGCAAATACTGTTGCTAGATTATTGCTATCCATTTTATTACCAATCATTAGTATAGTACCATCACGTGAAGTTATATCATCTGATGTACGGACAATTTTTGCTAGAAATTTCAGCAGAGCATATAACGTATCACGATGTGCAACTGGTAGGAGCTGTACTAAATGTGAGAGAGCTTCAAGTTGTAGTCTTCGGTTTCTTATTCCTGTTGGAAGTATTTTAGATGGATTTTATTTAAGTAATGTTTTATATTACTTTTTACAGCAAAGGAATTTATCCTCTTAAGAGTAAGGACCAAAGCTACATATTAATGGCATGGGCTACAATTAGTTTTTATAAAAAAAAAGTGAGTGTACGAGTCGAACCTAACAAACTGGTCAGCTCTATAATTTTCTGGTTCACCAGGTATCTATCGTAGACAATAATAATAATAATAATAATATATTTTTTCTGGTAAACGATACTACAAGATTGACAATCTTTTAAATTAGTATCTATTGAACAGACGGGCAAATAAAAATTCAAAGACTAACATTAACATCAAAACCAAAATAAAAATAAAAATAATATAAAATAAAAAAATTAATTCGAACTAGAATCAAAATTAACATTAAAAATTAAATTGAAATCAAAATCAAAATTAAAATAAAAACTTAAAATTAAGATCAAAATTAAAATCAACAAATCAAAACTAAAAACAAAATGAAAAATTAACAAACCAAATCATGATTAAAATTAAAAGAAAAAATTCAGATCAAAATGAAAATTAACAAATTTAAATTTAATTTAAAAACAGAATCAAAAATTTAAAAACTAAATCAAAATTCAATTAAAAAAAGGGAAGAGAACAATAAAAACAATAACATAACAAATGCGTGTGTGTCGCACACAAAAACGAGAGTTACTCTAGATCAATCAACAATGTTCCGGATGAATCCGCCCGCTGAATGTGACCAGGCAGCTCGTTCCAAAAACGAACAGCTTGAACAATGTAAGAAAGAACCTTCAAAGACTGATGTTGGGAATCGAGGTATTAAAAACTTACGCCCTCTGGCAGAGTTAAGAGGCCGAACCAAGTTAGCCAGATTACAGGTTTGGTTGTAGTAATAAGATTGTACATAAAAAATAAAACTCTTCGCTTCAGATACACTTCCAGCGGACATCTAAGTAGAGCAAGCCTAAGATGAGACACATGGTCAAACCTTCGTAATCCAAAAATAAACCTGACGCAGTCATTGAACGCGGCATTTAATTTTCTAGTGCAGATTGAATCCAATTTCGTAAAAACAAGGCAACCATAAGTAAAGTGTTGATGGACTAAAGTCTTGATTAGCTGGCAACGCAATTGGGGCGACAGAAATTAGCCGATAGCCATAAGCGACGAAGAGTTGCGTAAATTTTGGAAAGGGAGGCTTGAATATGGTCGCAACATTTCATATTCGAACTATGTGTAACGCCCAAATTACGGATCTTGTTCACGTACGGAATCACAACTCCATCCACAGTGACGGCTGGTAGATCCGAAGAGTCCATCGATGTAGTTGAAAAGGCAATGCACTGAGACTTATTAGGATTTATTTTAAGATTATGTGCAAATGCCCACCTACTAATTTCGAGTAAATCGCTGTTGATTCTATCCACACAGTCTTCCATCAAACGTATGGGGCGACTAAGATAAATTTTAACGTCATCGGCATAAATATGAATATTAACGTCACGAGTTGCAAGGGGCAAGTCGTTGATATATAGGATAAAAAGTAGAGGACCAAGAATTGATCTCTGTGGAACTCCACTGGTTAAGGGAAGAAAATGCGAAAAATTTTCCTCACTCAGGCACACACGCTGTAATCTATTGGACAGGAGGTTATTAATTAAAAGAGTCGCCCCCATATGAAAAATGAAAATGATTCTGAAGTTTACTCAGTCATTTATTATGTGAGACGCTTTCAAATGCCTTTGAAAAATCAAGAAGAGTCAACATAGCGATTTCTCTGTTATCGAGAGATGACCGAATGTCACTTGTAACCTTCAAGACAGCACTTTCACAACTGAGCCCAGGACGAAAACCAGACTGCCATTCGCTTATGAGGTTATTCCTTAATATGAACCCTTGAACTTGCCAATACAGCAACTTTTCTAGCAGTTTGGAAAGAAAACAAAGTAGGCTGATAGGCCTATAATCCTCAGGACGGATATCTGTTTTTGGAATGGGAACTACATTAGAAGTCTTCCAGGAGATAGGAAAAACAGACTTAAAGATACAGGTATTAAATACATGCAGCAGAGGGCCAATAATAGTTGGAGCGATTATCTTCAAAAATTTGGGGGACATACCATCAGGACCAATAGCATTTGATTTGATGTCAAAAATAGCATTAAGTAGCTCATTCCTATCCACACCATGAAAACTGAAATCTGTCGTGTTATCATCGGATATGTCCAACATTGGTGTATATTGATCGGAATAGAATATATTGTCACTACAGTAGTAGTACAGTAGTACAGTTGTAGTAATCATTAGTAGTCACAACTGAGCTGTCACCTTTGTACAATTGTACTAAATTTGATGGATTTTAGCTTTTATAAAAACTGTGTACGTACTACAGCAGCATATTCAGTACAATTTTTAAATTCATTATAAACATTGCATTCCCCAATAATTTTCTTGACATAAGTGGTGTGTGAGATGTCATGCAATTGCGGCTAACTTTATTATCATCAATTATTAAATATTGAGAAATACTTGTACTGGTGAACTTTTGTCTGTTTTACCAATTTCAAAACATTTTCCATTTTACGAAGGAGTTGTAGAAATATTAAATAACCAGTTTGGGTTATTAATGTGAAATAAAGATATTATTTAAAAATGATACTGTTGATTTCCGGATTGAACTCAAAAAGTTTAAAAATAGAATAAATGAGCAGGGCTTTGAAGACATTTCAAATTTTATGTTATAACTTTGCAGCAGAATACAGTATCTATGTACATACAGTAAATTTAATAAAGACAAAATTAAGAAATAGCCTTAATGTGACTACTGCAGAAAATTTAATATTCTAATGGATACTGAGTAGTCATGTTAGACATCTATAAATTCTGAAAAACTTGTATAATTTGCTCGAAAGTTTCAATTTATTGACGGAACTTACAAAATTAATTTATAATTTATATAAAACTTTAGTAAGTTTTAAGCTAAGTGCATTACTATTATCTATATAATTTCTATTCCATATTAGTAAATCTATTGCCTTTTTAAATATAAGAACATCTTTAAGTCTATACCTTTACTCGTGCATTTATTTAAATTAAAATATTAATAACTGTACGATTTAAGGTAAGAATTTAAAGATATTTAAAAAAGCAATAGATTTACTAGGATGGTAATAGAAATTTATAAAAGTATTTTTATATTATATGTATATAGGTAATTGAAATTCACTTAGCTTCACTTAGTTAAGTTTTATTAAATTTTTCGTTTTCTTAAATAATAAATAAATAAAATAAATCATATTTTATTCCACTTTAAAAAATATTGAGCCTTTCATTAGAAATGTTTTTGTTATAAGAATATAATGTTTCAATTTATTTTGTTTTGTTAAGTTGATTTATTTAATTTTTTTAATTTTTCTTACCTAATGAAAAAATTATCATTATGGTTTTATGCCCTAGACACACAGCGCTCTTAATGAAGAAATAACTAACGACTCATCAGTCTATAATGATTCATTATAAACTGAAGATACACAGCCATTTCTTTAATTAAGTTGTACTGTCAAACTGGTTTTGATAAACTTATCACATGAAAGAAGCAATATGGATCGAATTAGCGTGATAAATGTTTTATTTATTTTATTTTTCAATTTAAAAATTTACAAGTGAGAAAAACATTATATTAATAAGAATATTGATAAAAATATTTGTGATTTGCATTTCTTTGCATTTCTTCTTCTTATTTTTCAAATCGGCAGATGCACAGCGGAGCTCCAGATTTACATTATATGCCAAATCTAGCACATTTTTCCTCATAGCTATAATGAAGGAGGGAAACACTTCATTAGTGTACTTCATTATCATCTCATTTTCGAGCCATAATGACGTATACTATGTGACACACGGCATTTTAATGAATAGTTAGTACTAATGATTCATTAGATCGTGCTGTGTGTCTAGGGTATTAGTACGCAAAATCCGAATTTAGTACATTTCTTTAGAGGTTTTTAGCACATTGTACATACTGCAAAGTGACAGCACTCTCGAAAAGCTTGCGGTAAGGGAGTAGAATAATTTTACTCTTATGGGGTATGTTTCATATTTCGAAGATGAAATCCGCAATTTTAAGCTTTTATTTTTTAATTTAAGTAAATTGTTTTTCCATGAATACATTTTATCAACAGCAGTTTTCTATATTGAGTTTTAGAGACCCAAGCGGCATCCAATTTCAAATAACCTACCAAACTTATATACCAAAAATGAAATCCTTGTTTGTTTTTTTCCCATTTTCCATTGAAGTCCATACTAATAAAATTAAATGGAACGCCTCTTGGTGTATTCGATTTTTTTATATAGCTGATCTATTGTTGCGAATATCCAGCGATCGTGATTTTATGGCCTCTCTAAGCACACCATGCCAGGGGGTCGTGGGATCGAAACCCACCTTGACATCGTCCTTAGCTTTTTCCTCCTACCTGGTTTCTTTTCAACTTTTCAACTTTTATATCTTCTCCTACTTAGCAGTTTAGCACAATTGGTCGTCTTGGTCTCCGTGCTTGGGATTAGATCGATCTCAGATCAATTTTCAATGTATGATACTTTGTTGATATTTAATTTTCGCTTGTCAAATCAAATAGGAATAAATGATAAAACCATTAAAAAAGATAATATCCTGGCAGAGTCATTGAAAACAGATGATGTGAAACTTATCGACATTTGTCCTCGAGGCAATATACCCGCGCGGAGGTTTGAATCTAAAAGTTAACACACCAAAAAATGGTGACTAAACAATAAAAGAATTTGAGAGAAATCTGTCTCTTATAAACAGCGGTGAAGGCTTTGTGCCAAATAATTGTGTGAGTAGAGTTTAAACGAGAGTAGACCGAATAATTTGAAACTTAAAAGGGTGGGTTTTTTAGACCATATTAACGCTTGGCGATGAAACAACCGGCGGAATATTGGTATACTGAGTTGCTAGTAGCTATTGTAGGCAATGTTGATAGGATCAATACATAGGAGCCCACGCTGCTGAATCGCTCCCGTAAAAAAACAAATAGGTCATGTTGATATAAATAAACAAAAAATGCTGTTGGAGGAGGGGAACAGTTCTTAAACGTTTGAGATTCAAGATTTTGTTTTGTTTCATATTTTATAAATCATTCTACAATTTCTGGATGATTTAAAATTGTCCAAATAAATAGTTATTGGCAATGTTTTTTCTCTCCCTCCTCCATTCTCCGCCGCTTTGAAGCTCAAAGTCATAAAACCCAAAACTTGTCATCCTATTAGCTTTGCTATAAAAATCTAGTACAGAGATGATTAAACCTTGGCCGACCGAAATTATTACACCTATACCGGGTGTTTCCACCTATAGGTACTCACCTAGAAAAACAAAAAAAATAAAAGGGAGGGAGGGTATATACATATAAACCGTTTCGGAATTATAGGGTGATTAAGAAAAAAAAAATTAGCTTTTCATAAAACTTCCTATATCTTTAAGGGGGTATTCTAGTCTGGAAATTCGAAAAAATCGATTTTTTTTGTTTTCATATTTTCAAAGTTTAACTATTCAAGAATATGAGGGAATAAGAGGATTTTTCAAATTTGTATCTTTTATATTTAGTGTTCACTTGCATCCAGCTGCTAACAGTTGAATTCTAACTTCCAAACCACGTGGACGTATGGACTTTAAGGGGTAACGCCTCTGTAACGGCTAAAAAAAAAAGGTTTTTTCACGAAGTTTTTTCTCGCAAAATTAAAGGTGTTTGAAAAAAACCTTTTAAGGGTATTATCGGGCATACATTGAACTTTATTGATAAATTTTTGACAGCGAAAAAAAAAACAAAATGGCGGCTCCACAGCCATCTTCCCGGGACATGTTTCAGAGCAAGCTTGACGCGCTTGGTGGCGACCTCCATTTTCAATGAAAAAAAAAAAAAATTTCTCGCACGGGACCTTTTTTTTCTTATTCTAGAGCGTTTAAACTATTTTTTAAGCCAACATAAAAAAACGATTTTTCAAAAACCTGCCTTTTTCAAGACGATGCCCACGATTTCTCAAGCTCTACTGGACCGATTTACTTGAAATTTTTTTGAGAGTCTTCTTTATAGACTTGTCTATGTCCGGAACTAGCCGCATCCCCAAATTTAATTTTTTACTATTTTTAAAAAATTCGAAAAAGTCAAAAAAAGTGGTACAAAAATTCCTTTTTTTTCATGTGAAAATTTTTTTTTTCAACTTTTCCCTAGTTCCGGACATAGAGACATTACTCTAGACTAATAATCTTTTTTATTTTTTTTTTCGGATCGCTAGGCGGGTTGGAATCGTGGGCATGATCACGCTCCAATTTTTTGAGGCCCCCCCCACTTCATCAGCTGCTAATTTTTTGAATTTTCAACTTTTTTAATTTTTTTCTGTATTCTTGTAATGTTAATAAATAACTCATAAAAAAAATGGATAGAAAAATATTGATTGCCTTTTTTTTACGGCACTTCAAAAATCACCTAAAAGTACACGGTCTACGGTCACCGTTAAGAGTTCATTGTATGCAGTTTTGTATATAAAATGAAAAAAAAAAAACAAATCTTTTATACTGACTTTGAGTTTTTACGAATGCTTTGTACAGATTCCGGCAAATTAAAGGCTCTGGCAGATCTCTTAAATATTCCTTAAGTATTGTAGCGACATCATGCGGACAAATGTTGGGATCTAAAGCTGTTATTTCTCCTCTATCGAAATCCTCTTTTAGCTAAAAAAATTAAAACCGAAAAACAAAAATCAATAGAGAAAAATTTCTTTTAACTTGTTTTTTTTTTTTTTTTTTTTAGTGTTAATGTGTCCAACCTGTCTGACTCTCTTCTTTGATGTGCTAACACGAAATATACCAACAGTCTGAAGACCAAATTCTTCCAAGTGTTTTATACATGCAGTCACTAATGCTGGTACTTGCTGTCCACTGTTTCGATTCGATTGGGCCATCGGTGGGGCAGCAGCAGAAGAAGCAGCTGCTAAATCTTCTTCATCTTGGCTAGAGCGTCGAACATCTGATTGGCTTCGTGATGCTAACATTGGTGATGGGGCTAGTAAGATACTGCCATCATCAGTGCCAGTATAATTTGATCGCAATGGAAGGCTTTCACATGAACCAATCTGTATTTTATTTTTTTAATTTGATTATATATTTACTATTTATTTTTTTATACCTTAGCACTATCTCCCAATAATGAAGAAATAGAATTTCTGGAACGTCTATCTGAAGTGTTCGGGTCTTTATGGATACGATTATCGTTATCAACACATTTTTCCAAACTAACTCCAAATACAAGACCACCTGCTTCGCCTTAAACGAAAAAACAACGTTGTTTTTGTACTGTGTTCAATACTCTTACAACAGGCCTCGCATTTATTTTTATACCTTTGCTGTCATTTTTTTTTCCCGAATCAAAAAAACCTGTAGTCAGAGCCTTTCTCTTGATAAGAAGGGGACGACGTTTTTGTGGTTTTGCAGGAGCATTTGTTGCTTCTAGATATGAACAATTAGAAATTTTGTTAAGAAATTGGTTATTTTCATGTAAACAAGAAAAAAAATTTAGACAAACCTCCGGGTGCTGTAACACTTGCTCCAATATTTAATTGATTTATTTTCTCAATGGCTACCCGATGTAAAACTTTCCTCTCAATTTCTGTTAATTCGTGTAACTTAGTATCCGAGAGGATGAGCCGTTTTCCACTTGCAGAAGTCCAAATGCAATTGCCCTAAAATTAGTAAAATATATTTTATGTTGTAGTTAGAGTTCTATAAAATTAATGAAACATAATCTACATTTGCCTTTAATATACGCGAAAACAAAATATTCACCAGTGTAGCTAAGGAAAAATTTAAGACCTTGAAATGTCTGCGAATATATTTTAATTAGAATATTAGACTCAAAGCGAAGATACATAATTTTATATATGGTATTCCAAACTAGTGTTGCCAAGTGATTCCCCTTTCTTGGTGTATGAATGTACGAAAAGAGAATGGTGGGAAAATTATTTTTCAATAATTTGTGTCCACTTAGCGTGGACATTTGAGAATAGCTTTTGACATATCATTCAACTTCGCACATAGAGCTACAGAGGATGTATGTATTTTATAAAATAATAAAATAAATGATCCGGTAAGAAAAATTACAGTTAAGAAAATGAACTCATTCGAAAGCATTATGCGAAGGAATATGACGTCAATGGCCAATATGGAAGACTGCCCAGGACCAGTGTATAGTAAAAGCTCAGCTAGAGCTATCAGCGATCTCTGCGAATAAGTCCTTAATCTTTCAGAGTTTTATTAGAAAAGGATTCTAGATATACAGGCCTGAAATCTGGCAAATCACAGTTGGGAAGAACTGAGCACATGCGTGATTTCAAGACAGCTGTGACCCGAGATATGTCCTGAGAAGACTGAAACTCTGCTGATGCCGGAGGAGCCGGAATGATGTGTGTAATCTTATTGCACTCATCACGGGGGACACTGCCTCTTTGGCAAACATGTAGAGCGCATGCAAACTCCATACAATGAGCTCTGCACAAACTATATGGAGGACGAGGAGAAGCTTGAGATTGTTCAACACACCTGGGGCCGGATTCACTAACTCGGAGAGTTTGGGAGTTTGGGAGATGAGAATTTTCGTTTTCCCCGGTTAAAACTCTCTAACTCTCCATTCGAGATTCTCTAAGATACTTGAGGAGTTAAAGAAAACGTGAGAAGTATCAAAATGTTGAAAGACGGATAACTCTGTGTGGGAGGGTCGCAGAGTATTGCGGTTTTTCCTACGGATTTAGAGTCTAGAGTACAAAAATATAGGTGAACAATTTCTGAGGGAGGGGCTTTGGCGAGGGGGGGGGGGGGTCGTACCATCCCTCATTGGGGGTTGACCAAAATACCTTCACAAAGGACAATAAAAGCAGTCAATACTGTCAGTTGAGAAATATTTTTCTTACTTCTCCACAACTAACACAGCCGAGAGTTTTGCCGAGTTGAATAGAGAGTTTGGTAAATCTCAATACAAATTCCACGAGTTACAGAATTCCAAGTGGAGAGTTAAGTGGCAAAAGAACTCTCATTTCCACAACTCCACAACTCTCCGAGTTAGTGATTCCGGCTCCTGCAGTGCTTGCTAAGCATAGAAAGAATACGCTTGGTAGCTACTTTTTCTGCGAATTAGTGGAATTAACAGACAAGAAATTGGGGGATCTGGTAAGGTTTATTAACGATCGAGGCTGATTTCAACGAAACCCCTAAATCTGAGGAATCATTTCCAGGTAGGGTATTAAGAAGGTGACATCTCAATGGACTCAGTGCGACTTATAGTATATGCTTTCAAGATGGCCGCCACTCTAACTTTTTCTAAATCCTTTTTCTTTTAACTAGAACGAAATAAATTGCGACGATCGCTTTTAGGTCACTAGACCATGGTAAAGTAACGAGTATGGTTATGTTCGAGATCCTTAGTTCCGATATACATATTTTTACAAATATCCAAGTTGATGTGATTCAACCAATTATTGAAGGGGCAAAGCCACTGTATTTTTTTTTTTGAAGGATTTTAGACAAAATCACGAAAAATGAGGCTTGAGTTTTTTATTTAGTATGTAAAAGCGTTCAGCAGCTTTCCCTGCAATTTGCAAGAAAACAACATCGAGCAACCTCTAAGAAAGCAAAACAAGGAAACAGATTAACTTAACTATTATCCAATTTGAGCTGATTTTTCAGGTGTAGTCTTGAAAATTCAAATTAATACTGTCGAAATGCTCATTAAAGAGGCTAGACATGGCAGTTAAAGATTCGTTCGCACCGTAGGTGGTTCGATGGCAACGAAGATGGGGAAAGTTGTGGCTTCTGAGCGAGCGAGTCGGGGTTGATATACCAATTGAGCTTAATAGGAGTGGAGAATTTATTGTTCCCTTGAAAATGTCGAAAATAAAGACAATTCTAGAGATATTACGTCTAGTTTCCGGCGTCTGCAAAGATATCAAATTCAAACGGTCTATATAGAGAGATAAAATTACAGGGTTACTGCAAGGAAAACCACGTAGTGCAAATCGGAGGAATCTGTGTTGAATGAACAGCTTCAATGCGATAAATCTGCACTTGGTAGTAAGGGGACCAGACAAGGCTGACATTTCTAGTATCGACCTGACAAAAATGTAGTAAAGAAATTTAGTAATGTAAGGGTCGTCAGATTCCTAGACCATCTCTTAAAAAATCCCAAAATCTATTTGGTCCTACTGATTATCTAATCGATGTGCTCCTCAAAAGAAAGGCGAGAATTGAGAGTCAAATACAAATCACAACAATGCATTTATCAACATTTAGAGAAGAGACAATTACTGGAACACCACTTCTGAAAATTGGCTAAGCCAACGTTTAAAAGAGCACAGTCGTCATTAGAACCAACACACACGAAATATTTTGGTATCATTCGCATAACAAAGTATTCTGGAATTAAGTAAAAACAAGGATACGGATACATCATTGATGTATATAATAAATAATAATGGGCCAAGAATACTACCTTGAAGCACACCAGAGGTATTAGCTATCTCAGCAGAAAGTGCACCGCGAAATATAACTCGCTGCGTACGGTTAGATAGATAAGAAGATAATCACTGAACAAAAAGAGGGGGGGGGGGCAAGAATGGAGAGCTTGTGGATTAGAATTCGATTTCTAATTTTATCGAAGGCCTTCCTAAAATTACTGAAGATCCAGTCAACCTGTTTACCGGACTCAATAGCTTGTATACAATTGTGAACAAATTCTCACAGATTAGTCTTGGTTGATTTGCTTTTTAAGAAACCATGCTGGAAAGATCCCAAAAATGGTTGACAGTGAAAATGGAGCACGTCACTGACCAAGACCTCAAAAATTTTAGCAAAATGGCAATAGGACTATAATTTGAGATACCCGATTTAATGCCCTTCTTTTGTATGTAGATGAATAATCACAGAGTAATGACTTTGGGAAGGACCCAGATGAGAAAAAAAATGGGAAGCCGAGTAATCTGCAATACTTCTTGAAGCACAAAACCTCCTCCATGCCTTATTTTTAAGATTTTTTTAAAGTGCCGTAAAGAGCTGTTCAGCCAAAGCTGAGTGAGAATTTTTAGATGCAAAATATGAACGAAACAAATTTAGAGAGTGTTATGAAAAGCATCAATAGCTCTGTCCATGTCCGGCTCGTTAAGAACATTCGTCCAGTGAAGCCAGTCGTCGTTGAAAAATCAGCTTTGTTGAAATTAAATAACCGGCCAAGTGCGAGTCGGACTCGCGCACGAAGGGTTCCGTACCATAGTACAAAATTTAACAATATGTTGTACTTTTTATTTATTTTTTCAAATGAGAGTAGGCGTCATTCGTACTTATGATAATAATAATGAATGAGAATAAAACGAGGAAAAAAACGCCGAGAAAATCAAATGTTTTGTAGGGGGCCCCCTTTAATTTTTAATTATATTATATTTTTATTATTTATTGTTATAGCGGCAATAGAAATACACACACTGTGAAAATTTCAACTGTCTACCTATTACGGTTCATAAGATACTGACTGACTGACAGACGGACGGACATCGAAGGCTTAGTAATAGGGTTCCCTTTTTTACCCTTTGGGTACGGAACCCAATTATAAGAACTACATTAACATAGTCGAAACAAATAGAAACATGAAGAGCCGGATGATGACAGGATTCAAGAACCAACAGAGTCGAACATCCTCTAACATATTGTGGCACTCGAGTCAGACGAGAACACCAGGTCCAGAAGTTTACCAGCGTTGCATTGTGCCAAACCTGTAGCAGCGACTGTGTCAAGAAAGGATAAAAAATGCTAAGGTGTAGCCGAAATTCAGGGCAGCAGTTCATCAATGTCGGAAGAAGGTTCCCAGCCAACACTCGACATATTAAAATCGCTAAAAATGATTGTGATCCGAAGGTAATAGCTACCTCATCAAGGAGGCCGTCAATTATCGGGGCGAGTTACTAATCGATAGACGAGGCTGTAAATGGGTATATGATGATCTTTGGAAAGGACAAAGGATTTCTCTGTTAAACACCCCAAGTAACATTTCCCCTCTTTTTTAGGTCGAATTTACGTCTATTCGACGTAAATTAGGGCAGCGACTAATTGTGGTTAAGTTGAGATTACCTAATAAGTATTTACGTCTGATTTACGTAAGTGGAGAATGAGAGGACGTCGTATCGACGTAAATATTAGGGAAATTATGGAATATTTCCCTATAGGGCACAGGACTCATTACCTTGATTTGGTAAATCTCATGTCGAATTTACGTAAATTTTCCTTAATCTCGACCTATTTTCTACCTAGTTTAACTCATGTTATGGTGTTTGTTAATATAGAAGGAATTACATTTTAAAAGAATTTTATGTGTATATTTTCCCTAGTAGGTAATGTAAATTGGCAGCCATGTTTTGTTAAATAAATATGGCGCATATTACATTTCTCGACCTAAAAGTTAGTTTGACTTACAATTTTTCCTTATACGACGAATTTCCTGGATGGCTAGACGAAACAGCCAAATTTTTTGACTTTGAGAGCAAAAATCCTTATTTAGGTAATTTTGTGTTCAAAGGTTATATGATAATTTTTTTCTATAAATAAATTTCAGCTTAAAATAAGGCATTTCGCCCTATAAATTATGGAATATCGCCTTAAATAGGTAAAAGAGATTTGACAATTGAAAGCATTGAATTGTAAACCATGGGATTAGCATCATCATTTGTATACAAGATTTGTTAAAAAGCAGGTGAATGCAAACGTAGTTGAATATGCGTATATTCCGCATGGTTGGGAAGCAAATAATTAAGTGTACCCTTATTGGCCAAAGTCAAGTGTAGCATCTTTAAGAAAAGATGCAAATGGTATTCCAGAGCCTGACTGATTCCGATGATATAAATGTGTCGTAAATAGGACCAACATTTGTAATCTTAATGAAATGATTCAATAGGAGGAGCAGTTCAATAATTCCAGTGATAATGAAGACAAACAAAAATAAATGAACTTTAAATTTTGGTTGCATTATTACGTAATTTCAACTATGAGGGATTTCGCCAAACGTAGCCATTTAGTCCAATTTACTACTACTTTGAAGGCGAACACAATCGAATAGGGAATTATTTAGGGAATATTTACGTTATCTTGCCTTGAACTTGGGAATAGATCTAACTACAAAGTCCATACATTTCCTTAAAGTTAAGTAAAATTTAGGTAAAAAGTAAGGAAATTTGCCTCAGATTTAGGAAATTTTACTTATTTATTTCCTTATTTGTCCTAATTCCTGCGAGGTAAATTAAAAAGGAATTATTACGTAATTTTACCCTAATAATTAACTACAAAGTCAAGATTACTTTGAGGACCTAATTTAAGGAATTATTAAGTAAAAATGTCCTTCCTAATTAACCTTAAGGGGGTATTCTAGTCTAGAGGCCCGAATTTCAGGTGATTTTTGAAGTGCAGTAAAAAAAAGGCAATCAATATTTTTCTATCCATTTTTTTATGAGTTATTTATTAATATTGCAAGAATACAGAAAAAAATTAAAAAATTAAAAAAGTTAAAAATTCAAAAAATTAGCAGCTGATGAAGTGGGGGCCTCAAAAAATTGGTGCGTGATCATGTCCACGATTCCAACCCGCCTAGCAATCCGAAAAAATAAAATAAAAAAGATTATTAGTCTAGAGTAATGTCGCTATGTCCGGAACTAGGGAAAAGTTGTAAATTTTTTTTTTTCACAAAATGGCCGCTTCCTAAAAAAAGCAATTTTTGTACCACTTTTTTGACATTTTCGAATTTTTTAAAAATAGTAAAAATTGAAATTTTGGGATGCGGCTAGTTCTGGACATAGACAAGTCTATAAAGAAGACTCTCAAAAAAATGTCAAGTAAATCGGTCCAGTAGAACTTGAGAAATCGTGGGCATCGTCTTGAAAAAGGCGGTTTCGAGAAAAACGCGTTTAAGGTGTAACACCACTGTAAATTTTTTGAAAAATCGTTTTTTTTTTTGTATTGGCTTAAAAAGTAGTTTAAACCCTCTAGAGTAAGAAAAAAACGTTCCCGTACGAGAAATTTTTTTTTCCTTTCAAAATGGAGGTCGCCACCAAGCGCGTCAAACTTGCTCCGAAACATGTCCCGGGAAGATGGCTGTGGAGCCGCCATTTTGTTTTTTTTCGCTGTCAAAAATTTATCAATAAAGTTCAATGTATGCCCGATAATACCCTTAAAAGGTTTTTTCACATACTTCTAATTTTGCGGGAAAAAAATTCGTGAAAAAACCTTTTTTTTTAGCCGTTACAGTGGCGTTACCCCTTAAAGTCCATACGTCCACGTGGTTTGGAAGTTAGAATTCAACTGTTAGCAGCTGGATGCAAGTGAACACTAAATATAAATATACAAATTTGAATAATCCTCTTGTAGGCATTTTCTTGAATAGTTAAACTTTGAAAATATGAAAACAAAAAAAAAATCGATTTTTTCGAATTTCTAGACTAGAATACCCCCTTAAAGGAGTGTGGCCTTTGAGGTTAAATTCTTAAGTCTAATTTACGTAATTATAACCAAAATAGGTCGATCGGCCCTCAAAGATAGGAAATTCAACCTCCAATGTTACTTGGGACTGTACTAAAGACAGTTGTTTATCATCCTGCATCTCCGACACAGTTAGATTTTCTATTCCCCTTACTCCTACCCCATCTGAAATGCAAATTTTTTCTTTGCCTGCATTACTAGTTCAGGATAATTGTGTTTCGTGTGAAAAGTTGGATTTTTTCCATGCAGATAGGACATAGTCAAATGAAAAAAAAAAACTATATTCTCCACATGTTGGAGAAATCTCGATACTACTTTTCCTTGTATGTCTATGTCTAGTGCTAGTATGATGGACAAATAGTTCTGAGAAAATTACTCTAATTGAATCGTGAATTTCGGGTATGCAGCATTTTTCGTTTTGCTATGCGAAAGGAGGACCGTGATGAGTAGATTTCCAAGGTATGCCCATCCCCAATTCGGCCGACATATTGAAAAGGAGTGTTCAACCAGTTTTTCAGCTAGATTTCTATAGCCGTGGGTTCGAATCCCCTTTATCTTTTATTAGTTACTTCAATAATAAAAAAAAATGAGGAAAATCTTCGAGGCGCTGTGGCTTCTTTAAAGAAACTGATGAACTTTGTAAAGCGCAAAATGGACAAACGAATTGAAAACTATTAAATTGTGTCGTACTGCACACACACACACACACACACACACACACACACACACACACACACATATATATATATATATATATATATATATATATATATATATATATATATATATATATATAAAATTAAAATTTTTATCAAATAAATGCTCACCTGTGGTGTCCATTCTGGCTTAGATGGTGATGATGTTCTTGTTTGGCTCTTGGATCGTGATCTCCAAATTTTTTTCGAGACAAACTGTCCCACATTGGAAGAAGACTTAGATTTCTGCATGGCTTCAGCGCTCGAAGACTGCTGCTGTTGTTGTTGTTGTTGTTCTTCGGCTAAAGTTTGATTATTTTTAGCATAGTTTTGCTTGTCAGAAGTGTTACTAGCTAAACGGATTAAATTAAGATTACTATATAAGAAGTATATTACAATTAATATTAACATTACTATCATGCGCACTGTGATGGTGTCCGTGCCACAAATTTGAAAAAAATTGTGTCCCAGAATGAAAAATTCCACTTGGATGTTGCTGTGGTGATGTTGGAGAGCTGGAATGCCCTGAAATTTTACCTTGTTCCTTTTGTTGTTGTTGCTGTTGTTGTTTAAGTTGTTCCTCGTACTCCTGTTTTTGTTGTAATCGCCTTTGTAGATTACTTTGCCATTCTGCATGCGCTTCATCAAGGATTTTAGTATTATCACTACCTCGAATAAAGCCAAGAGCTATAACTGGCCAAGCGTCTAATGTTTGTGTTGCTTTGCAGGGTCCTTCATCCATACCCGGAGGATTTATTTCACCTTTTGCCCGAATATTTCGTAAATTTCTGTCGTAGTTGACTCTTTTAAAACGACTCGCATGATCATCGGCTACACTTTTTTTACGAGCCATTCGGAGATATCGTTTGATTGTGTCACTTACCGATTGGGAGACATCCTCATTGTCTATGCTACTTTTTCTCCTGGAATGCTGATGTGTGCTTTTTTCGCTTTCTTCGTCCATTTGACGATTTAGTTTCTCCTCTTCCTTTTTCTGGATTTCGTAGTCTTTGGCCATGCGCTGTATAATATGCAATGGGATAAAATCTGTTTGCGTGCCAAAAGTTGAGAATTTCTTCTCAGGTGATGGTGATGGTTTCTTAACTGATATCACAGGTAGTGCCGTAGTCTTATCTGTTTCGTTAGACACATCCGTATTTAATGACGCCCCCGTATATTTTCCTGTATTTGTATCGCGATGGAAATTCCATAAGCTGGTCAATGACGATGAGTGCGGCAAATTTGGGGGACGCGAGGAATGTTTTCCCAAGATACGATGTAGTTGTTGCTTTTTCAGTTCGTTGTAAATTTTCTTCAAAAACGCCTTATTTTCCAGAATATCAGTTGTTATCATATCAGGAGATATAAATGATCTACTGCATTTTTGACTATATGATCGAAGACTGTCTAGCAACTCATTTATTTGAGCACTGATTTCATTGGCTCTTTGTTGTGCTTGTACTGTTTCAATTGATGGTGTTGATCTAGAGAAAGTGGATGGTGGAATTGAGGGCATCATAGGTCTTTTTGCCGATGGCGACTCAGTCTGGTCAGGACGAACCGTTTTGGTGCCCAACAGCATCGTTGTCTTTTTCTCTTCATTTAAGTTAAGGTAGTCCTTTAGCATACTGATTATATGATCGGCATTCTGTGTTTGTTCGTCTGGTGGCTCTGGACCCAATCGTATACCTTTCGGTATTGTACCTTTACCACGCCATTTTCGCAAAGAAACTCTTGCGCCTGGATATGAACATTTTCTTTTCCAAAGAACAAATTTCGGCTCAGATCGGCACACATTATGGAAGTATTCTTCAATTTTTGGCAAATCCTCTGGACGATTCTGAGCTCCTTCTGGAATAAGACGTCGTCCAGCATCTGCCATATACTTCCATGTTTTTCGTGTTAATAACCATCGTTCCTTTACGGGACCACGTTTTTTCTTTTCTTTATCTCGAGTTGATTTTCGACCCATTTCTATTGATACTGTTGTTGTCGTTGTTGTTGTTGTTGCTGTTGTTGCAGCAGCAGCAGCTGCTGCTGGTAATGCTCCTGCTGTTAATCCTACTTCGTCTGGTGAATATAATGGTGATATAGTCTCTTGGGAAAACTCGCTGTCCTCAGCTAAAAGTTCTTCAGTACAAAATGGCCGATTTCTTTTTATCGGCTTTCTTTTGATGACATTTTTGTTTTCTTTAATTTTTTTGCGATCACCCATCACAATCAATTTGTTTTATATTATCCAATGACTCAAACAATTTTGATGATTCTACTTTTTTCTTTTCAAATAGACAACACCAATTTTAAGGGAGTTACTAACTCTTCGATTTCTATTAGGCCGATCATAGTTCCGGTACTGAAAATATTTCGTTTTTTAAACTTAGAAGATAGATTTATAATTTTTTTTGTTTTTTTTTTTTTGCAAAATAGGATTCGTTGTGATGTGGTTCTATCAGGTAAAATTATTAATAATAAGCATGGTATTAAAAATTCGGGTGATCTCTGTAGGTGGTAACTAACTATGAGAAGAGATTTTCGTATTTTTTTGTTCTTTTTGTCTTGCAATACATCCTGCCCGAAATAAATGACTTTGTAATTCTTCAAATTTGCTTAAGTTCGAAGGATGGATGGCGATCGGTATATTTTAAAAATGATAGAGTTATGATAATATGCAGATGTGTTGCAGTTGTATCATTCTCAGTAACTACTTACATATATGTAATATGTTGTGGGGGGAAAATTCTAAAGGATTGTGTGACCTTTGCAATCAGCACCTATGCACAAATTACAGCTTCATTGGATAAAGGCCGCGATAAAGAGCAGAAATTGCTAATGATCGCACTGTATTAGCCGGTTTGACAGACCAGGCTTAATCCAGACCTTGGCTAAGCCACGGGAGTGGCTTAAGCCCAGAACTTAAGCCTACTCGGTTGCACAGTACTCAGTAAGCAGAGGCTTAGTTAAACAGTATAAACTGTGTATCGCAGATCCTAAATCATCATAGTCGAATGTTTCGACAGCCGGAACAGGGAATAAAAATCAACGTCATTCAATTTCTCGAAATGTTGGACCGCCTTATAATTCTTTAGAGCGGCACACTTTGCGATATTTTATTATGCATTTCTTCGTCGCTTATATCCTCTACATCAGATAAATAACTCATTTTTATCTTAGACTGTTTGGTTTTTTCCTAAAACGTCAAATGGAATGCTGACACTAGCTGCCAGACAGTAGTTATTTTTCGCTTGTAAATTTCAATTTAGTTTTAAAGTATAACTTTTGAAATATCTACGTTCGTTTAATAAATAAAAATTAGAATATTTACCAATAATCTTCATATGTGTTTCACAGCAACATCTGAGGCTTAAGTCTTCGAGATGATGGGCTTAAACTAAGCTTGCCTTAAGCCAGTGAAGTCACTTAAGCCTTGACTGTGAAACCGAAATATTTATTAAGCTTGGCTTAAGCCATTGCTGTGGCTTAAGCCTTCACTCTGAAACTGGGCATAAACGTGCGAATCTGTATTGATCATAAGCTAAAGTTGAGAGCTCACGTAGAGGAGTGTATAAAGCGTACAACAGCTGATAAGAATTGGAAAAATGGAAGGAATTCCAGAAAACAATTCGAGCTAGTGCAGAATGGAAATCAACATCTCTAATTCTGGTTCATAATACAAAAGACTGATTAATTCGCACGACTTGAAGACTTTTGAGGTCTAGGTGCGTTCGAATTTTATAATTTCGTTATTTTAACAACCTCTCTCCGCACAATATTTTTAATCGAACTAGATGCTAGAGACAAGATGGTATAAGAGGGACGTCAGTACAACGTTCAAAATCGGTGTTATTTTTGAGCTTGGATTCTAAAGGAATAGAATAAGGTAGACTTAAAATAAGATCGGCATTTATTATAGGATAATTTAAGACATATTAAAAAATAAATAAAATAAACCCATTAATGAATGGTGTCAAGAGACGACGCTGATTGAAATCATGCGCTTACCATTCTCTCCGGGATGATTAGCACTTTGGAGCCTAATCAGAGCTTGTGAAACTGACAATCGAAGTATTTTAGTATTTAGCTAATGTGTGGATATTGCGACTTAAAATCAAGTCGCAGTCGACAGATCAGTCGTAATTGTAATTCACGCTTAAAGCCACTGCAAATTTTTTTGGAAATCCTAACAGTTTCCGAGATAAAGGGACTGTAAGATAGTTGGGTATGTTTTTATAGATCACCCTGTAACTTCTGAACGTTACATCCTATGAAGATAATTTAAATTTTTTCTAGATTGATAATAGTTGGACCTATCCAATAGTATTAAATTTATCCTCTCCTTCTCTCCGTTTTGAAGTTAATGCTCAACAAATTTAAAATTCGGTTCTTATTACAGTACAATTTTTATCAAAAGCACGTCATCAATACCAAGTTTTCATATTGGATTTAAGAAGCCCAAAAGCTTCCCTTTAAAATGATTTCTGACACTCTTCCCAAGTTGTAATCAAAGACTTTATAATAGAGAAGCTTGCTTCGTTGCGCATTGGGTGAAGAAGGGACGCTTAAATGTAAGGGTGGGAGGGTTGTCTACCATATGCAAAAAGAATCAAGGAAAACGGTAAAGAGGGTGAGGAGCAATGGACAAAAGAGGAGAGTCATGTCGGGAATTTTTTTTTATGCAGACTGTAGATTGCAATGGAATGCTGCGCGAGGGGGTGGGGGAGGGGCAGACGCTTGCTTGTGGGTAGAGCGAGGGGTTGACTACCAAATGCAAAAAGACTGAAGAGAAACGGTGAAGAGAATAAGGCGCAATGGACCAAATAGTGGAGTCATGTACAAGCTTAGGTGCCCGCGTTCCGATGCGGGCTGGTGGGGGAGGGGGAACGCTTTGCCGCGGCGAGGGGGAGGGTTTTGATACCATATGCAAAAATAATGAAGACAAAAGAAGCAGAGGGAGTTGACCGATGAACAAAAGAGTGAAGTCATGTTTGCGTGTTTTTTTTTCAATGGAAATGCAATGGAAAACCTCTTGTTGGAATTGGGAGGGGGATTACACCCCCACCCGAGATGACGCTTGCCCGCGGCGAGAAGGGCTGGTTCTCATATGAAAAAGTAATGAAGAGAGCAGAGAGAGTGGAGAAATTAACAAAAGAGTGGAATCATATCTGGAATTTTATCTTATATTTATCCAGTTTCCATCTCCCGTTTCAGAAGGTGGAGGGGGAAGGAGTGTCCTATGCCCATGAAGTAAATTGTGCAAATGTAGCAGACAACCCAAGGATTAATATGGCTGTGAAAAGGTGTTAAAAATATGTAAAGAAAGCACCCCAAATATGGCATCACTTGGCAAAAAGGTGGAATGAAAAATTCAAAAATAGCGCCAAATCGGCCTAAAAATGGAGTGGCGAAAAAGGTAACTAATTTTTTGTTATGTACTCGCCGAGACCGTTCCAAAAAGTACCCAAATGCCCGGGTAAGGATGAAAGTGAAAATTACGATTTTTTTATAGGCTCAAAATTTTAAATTTTCGCGGGTGTTATCGCAGTTAATTGCCATAGAATCTGAAGCAAAGGGCCGAATGCCTTCGAACAAAATGCAATAGATAGAGGAGACTTGTAGCTATCTGATAGTGTAAATGCTATGCCCGCGAGTTTTGAGGGACTCCCGGTAGATGGCGCAAAGTGAACATTCAAAATTTTCATCGTTTTATTATTTTTTAAATATTTAAATGACGTTTTGTATAGATAATCTACTGAGAAGATCACATCTACAGAAATTTCAAAAATTGGAAGAATTTATAATTCGTGTAACAAAGTTTCAAAATGAAATTTTTCGATGAAAATTTTGGCCGTCGAAAATTAATTTTCCCAACGCTGGAGGGAGTGGAGGTGAAATAGGCGCAAAAAATCAGAAAAAAATCACAAAAAACCGAATTATGGGGTGGGGATAAATTTATACACTTGTACAAACATGTAATTTGAGAAATTTATTTCAACAAAGTTTACTGGATTGGAAAAAGAAGTACACCACCCGATAGTACTCGGCGAGAGCTTTCATTTGGTATGCGACATGCATAGAATCTTTGTTGTAACCCTTTTTGTGTTTTTTGTACGTTTTCTTATGCATATCCATATTAAAGAAGACCAGGACAAATTTTATGCGAAAATGGGAAACTGCCATAACTCGCGAAATGCGCAGAATTTTTAATTCGTATCTTGCTTTTCACAAAACCCAAAAGTATGTCAAATTTCAATGGTGATGGTAATGTCACATTTTCTGTGATTTGCTGTAATGACCCATGTGCTTACATATTCATGTATACATATATACATACATACATATGTATGTACAGTTCATGCTAAGTGGAAATCAGCTTGTGAAAAATTATTCTAATGGAAACTAAATAAGGCGCCGAAATAAATTATTCTATTAAAAGCTTTCGTTTCAATTTTAACTGCTTCATTTTTCACACATCAAAATGCTAAGTGCTAACGCTTCAGTGCACAGTTTTAATATTAATAAAATAAACACTTTTTAATAAAGTTAAATAAAACTAACTATGTAATTCGTTCGATTATTTTTAATTTTAATTTGAAGCTAAACAAGGAATATAAAATTGGCATATTATACGTATAGTAAATAATTAATTGGCGCTGGAGTAATGTAGTTGCGTGTAAAGTGTGTGTGTGTATTTAAAAATATCTTATCTCCTGTTACTCTCCTACGGGGATAAGAATTTACACTTTATCCACTTTACATTCCACTATAAAATAAACTCCACATCAAAATAACGAGTAGCTGTGATTTTTATATATGCTACATAGTTCCGGGTTCCGATGAAAAATCCAAGCTTTCACACTTGAAGAAGATCTGCGCGGTTCGCCATATTGGATTAAAGGTACAAAAAATTGGTTTTTAAAAATAATTCCTCAACGGTTAATTCTACGGCAAAAATTGCTTACACAAATTTGTATGCAGAACTTCATGGTCTTTCCTACGATTGCTCAACCAGCCCCGTACTCCTCTCCCCTTAGGTCAAATAAAAAATCAAACTTAAATTTTTATGTGAATTTCATATTTCAATTTATGCTGAGAACCAATTTAATAATAATTGAATTAATCAGAGAATTTTAATCCTAAAAAAAACATTAAATACTTTTATTTTTAGCCTGTGCACACTTGACTTACGTTACAGGCGCATATTGAAAAAATTAATTAAACGGAACTATTGAAAAGGAAGAAAAAAATCAGCAAATTTGTATCCAGAGGGAAAATTTGTCATAGTATTCAAGAAGAAGACATAAGTCATATTTTCTTCTTCTTCTTCTTCTTCTTCTTCTACTAGATGACTTAACACGCTTAGTGCTGGTATTAGGTAGTCATAGGTAATACTTGAATTTAATGATATGAACATTATGAAAATAATTCATAAATTTCAAGATCCAAAAAAAGCACATCGAGTAGTGCAGCAGCACACCTAATAATTCGTGTGTGGTTATTAATTAAATTGCGCAACATTCATAACAATATTATGTATGCGCACACCACCCCTCTTCACCTCTGTGAAATTTTTCTGAATGGAACTGTGGTCGAATTTAAAATTATCGAGACAAGGCTAGAAAAGATTTCTTCCGTTAATATTTTTAGCCTCATGTATTTTCTTGTGCATCTAAATTTAACATAGTTTTGTAAAGGCGCTTGCAAACATACATACATATGTATATATGTATGTACTACACATGTACATGTATGTACGTATGAACATCTCAGCCTACTTTATATATGCACGGTGGGAAAATCTTTTATCTTTTCGAATTTTTTGTTTATTTATTTTTCTCTTTCTGTTGTTTATTTTTCCTTCTCTTAACATTTAAGTTACAAAAAGGTCTGGGCTATACAAAAACCACTTAAAATCTATCTTGTTGCACCTATTTTCTTCTTTAGTAATTGCCTTATGTATATACAGCAAGATATGTAGTAGGTACACACCATAAGTATTTATACGATTTTGTGTTGCGAAAGTGCTTCCGATTAGATTTAAATTAAGATTTTATTTTTGGTCTTCTTCTTGTTCACTGGTGGTGATTTTGTATTACTCTCTAAATTGAAACGGTCCACAAAATATTCTGTTAATATATGCTCAACAAAAAAGAATTCTTCAAAATTCTTTCAATAAAAATTCTTGAGTGAGCATCATGACTAGTCTTATTTTTATGCACGACGTTGTTATGAGGTAATATGCCGTGAATGAAGTGTCTTACATTTCTTTGCATATGTCATAATTTTGTTTTTTTTTTGTATTTTTTTTTTTTTTTAGTATTTTACCTTGACCGCTATTTTTGCGGAAACTTGGTTATATTAGGAATATAAAAAAAAAGTTGTAAGGTGTGTAAAAAATAATGATTTTCATTATTTTCCTCTTTTATATAACATTTTTTTGTATTGTATTCACTAAAAATTATATATAAAAAAAAACAAGCAAAGTGAATTAAAAATCATGAAATTCTGAAATTTGGATTTTGTTTAGCCTTAGAGGAGAAAAACATTATGGGACATTGGTAAATTCCAACGATTTAAATAAAATAATTATGAGTTGTTTGGTTCAGAAGGAATAGGAGAATACCTACATTAAAAAAAAAACAGAATTGATATAAGACCAATTACATTTTTGATACCCTATATGAATGCCCGTATGTAATTTCGTATGGTCATCCATCTGTGCAAGTCTGAGTTTTGAGCATGTTTTGAGCATATATTTCTAGAACGGTTCGTCGAACATTTAAAAGACTCTCTCTGCGCCAATAAAGTGGCTTATGAAGCCGCTAACGTAACCCCTATACACCTATACCTCTTCAACCAAGCCATCAAACAATTGGTGAAAATCCTAGATCACTCCAACCCAGTCATTAACAATAATCTGCCCGATCTATTTATACCTAACAAGGGCTGATACAACAAATATTTATTTCCAAGATGCAAACTACCTTTCTACGACGACAAAGGTAACAACTATCGAGGGTGGATAGTAACCCAGTCAATTCGATCTCTGACAGTCTTAACCCACTACTTAGGAACTGTGCCAATCATAAACTGTCCCATATACCCAACCTTCCTATTCCTACTACTCCATCCCTCTCAAATATGCAACTAACTGAGTAAGATCAAAAGCTATGGCTGACGTAGTGCAACAACCATAAAATAGGAGCCAACGTAAGTTGCCAAATCAAAAGGACAACAATCAAATATGGAGGAAACTACGACATCATCGAGCTGAGGGCAAAAAAAAGCACCAAAGACGCAGATGACACCAATATGAAGATCTATTCGATCGACGAACAATGACATACGGATCCAAAGGATACAATGCACTAGCAGAACTTCGACTGACCAATTTCATAGGATTTTATATTCTAAAGAACACTTTCAGTAGTACAATAAAAAGGTCTAGGACTAATCGTTTTCACAGGATACGTAAAACATCCACATTTTTTTATGGCAACACCAAGAAGGGGTTAGCCTATTTTTGGAATTTTATTTACTAGTTTTATGAAAACGCCTAGCGTACAAAAGCTCTTTACGTTGTTGCGTTCTTAGGCACTGTCCAAATATATAGTGAAAAATGAAATCTTTGTATGGCAACCCCACGAACGAGTTAACTCGATTTGTGCCATTTTCGAATTTAAATTTATTTTTTATTTTAAAGGCCTGTGTGCAAGATTTCAATTGTCTAAATGCACGCTATCCTGAGGATAGACGGACGGACAAATGGACAATCGAAATAACTTTTAATATCATGACTGGGGGTCCAATCCATTTTGCTCTACGATCATTATTTCTATGCGCTGCAAACGGAATGACAAAGTACCTTATGATGTCATCAAAACTCTTTATAACGTGCAAAGGATGGCATGTTTAGGCGCCACTGGCTGACGTGAAGGCGCCTCAACGAGCACTTGAAACCATTCTTGGCTTACAAGCACTCGATCTCTTTATTCAGATGGAAGCAGCGGCTAGTATACTTCGAAAGGAAAGGCCAATAGATCGCACTTACTCCAATGTGGGTCATCTCAATATCTTCGAGCAGGTCAACCAACATTAACAACCTAGATGCTCCAACAGATACTACGGCCAAAAGAGTTTCCTTTGAAACAGGTTACCAGGTAACCATTAATGAAAGAAGCCAGATACTAGGCAGAGAGTCTGGTATACAGACGGATACCGGAAGGATGGCAAAACAGGCGTAGGGGTGGTTGGTCCAGAAGTGGAACTCACATTCCATTTTTTAAGCGGAAGTCTATTCTATAGAGGTTGGGGCTCAGAAAAGCCTAAAAAAGCGCTGCAAGAACTCCAACATCGACATCGCTTCAGACAGCCAGGCTGCGCACGTCAAGTCTGGAGCTTCTACTCGAAACTCCAGCTACTGTCTAGGGACAACCAAGTAACCTTGGTTTGGGTTCCTGGGCATGAAGGAGTGAACGCTAATGAAAAAGCGTTCGAACTGTCTAAAACCGGAGCTAATTGTCCGTATGCTGGTCTCTGCCGGACATTTGGCCTACCAAAAAGTCACTTTAGGGGGAAGCTGCTTAAGTGGGAAAACAGTCAACTGGATCTTCTTAGGCGTAGCGCACCCGTTATGAAGTAGGCGAAGAAATTCTTCAACCCCTCTCTCGTTCAGACGCGACAACTTATTAGAATTAGCAGACAGTCGCTCAGACTGTTTGCTAACGCCGGCAATGGTCATGGCCCCTTCCGTCACTTCTTGAAAAAGATACGCAAATCCGAACAGTGAACTGTGTCGACTGTGCGAAAAGGAAGATAAAAGCTCGATGCATGTTATATGTAAGTGCCCAGCGCTTGCAGGTCTAAGGCTGCAAATCACTGGAGGAACACTTATCTCTCCAAATAAAGTCTGTCCAAGATCAATGATCGAGCTCGTTGAAAGACTCGATTTCGCCTAACAACCTTAGGGGAAGGCATAATAGATCAAATATGGTCGCGGTGACCACAAGGTCCTGGAAGCCTAATCGCCCTACTCTTAACATTAACATTAATGATTTTTCAGTGGTGCTAATTAAATCCTTTTTTTTTACCGGTGTGAATGCAAAGACGGATCTGCGTAGAAATTTATGTGGCTCTTTGATTCAATCAAGACTGAAGGATGATTAAAACGTCTGGTGTGAATGTAGCTTATTGAAGACTTATTGTTGCGAGTATCAAGAAGTCAGTAGAAAAAAAGCCCCATATTTTTTTAAATTGTGTTATAAGGATATGGAAGCTGCTGTTGTGTCATACGTTTAGTGAGAAATGGGGAGGGAGTGGTGCAGATTTTTTATTCATATTATTATAAGGCACCCCTGTAGCTTCTAAAGGATATGTATTATTGCGATACTTTTCATTTTCCTATCGATAAATAATCGCTAAAGATCTCCAATGATTCATAATATTTTCCCTCCCTATTTCGAAATTAGATCTCAACAAAATCGAAATTTCGGTTTTCGAAACTCTGTTTATTTTTTCCTTATGTAGAATTTAATAACCCGAAAATATTTCGTTTAAAATGCAACTTTTTTTGATGCGGTTTTAACACTTTTGCGGCAATAAAGGTTGGTATTTTTACGCAATTTATGTACATAATAGAAGCAGTTTTTCATGGTCGAAACATGTTAAAGAAATCAAATAAAGTAAGGATACAGGTCTAAATATCGGCCAAGTCTGTTCAAATCACTTTGAGCTAGGCTGTCCCGCCCACGTATTTAATATTTGCAACTACAATAATTTTTTAAGCTTGAAATACAATAAATTTATGGGTCGAAAATCATTGGGTGTAATATTTGCTTAGGAATGGAAAATACATTACCATTATCAATTACTTATACACTAAGGAATTAAGATCTACAGGCTGGCCATAAAGCCTGGACATACTTGGACATTTATCATACTTATAAAAAAAAAATTAAATTGAGTTGTTGGGTAATCCTAGTTTAACCTAACCTAATAATATAATAAATAATTAATATTTTTGTATTAATTATGTATTCAGACTTTATCATAGTAGTAAGAAAGTATGTGATTAAGAGGACACAAAATGAAATGAAGTACTTATGTTTTTCAGAACCTGAAGAGCGATTAAATTTTAACCCATAGCATTTAATTCAACAGAAGCAAAAGCTAAAGGTATCGAAAGTATCAGCAACAAAAGGAGACAATTACTAGTACTTCACAGAGCTAGTATTATTTGATCTTTTGATATTGAAAAAGTACTCCCAGTTGCTTGAGGGAAAGTTGTTATCGATATCGCCAGTTTAAAAAATCAGGTTCTGTGATCGTAGATCGAATTTCAGAGGAAAAGTTCAGGCTTTAAATATTACCTAGCCAAGATATATTATTTATTGAACAAATAACGAATTGAATGAATACCATTGCCCCACAAATTTCGCATACAAGAGTCCCGCACTGTAAAAATATTAGGACCATTCCCTAAATTTAAGACACGTTTTTCCCTAAAAATAAATGTAATTTTCTCTGATAGAAATGGAAAATCAGTTTAATTTCCCCAAATCAATGGAACATTAAAAAATTTTTAGGTATTTGGCACTAGAAAACCTATAAAGTACGTAAAATTCCCGAAATATTAGCTCTTTTGGATATGAGGAAGTGAACAATCAATAAATTAGGTATTATGCTGCATTTTTAATGGAAACATATTTTCGTTTATATAATTCACACATTGTTTTTGAAAAGTAGTCATATATTGCTTTTCAATATTTTGTTTAAGGGTGCCCAGTGCACCAATATAAATTCCATACTACTAAGTAGTATGGACCATAAGAAATTTTAGTGAATATTCTCTACATTTTAGGAAAAAAATAACCAACAATTTAAAATTCCCTATATTTTAGGGAATGGTCCCTACATTTTAGGGAATATTCTCTAAATTTTAGGGGGGGGGGGGGGGAACCAAAATTCCCTACATTTGAGAGAGAAAAACCTACCTACATTTTAGGGATAAAAACCTAATTGTAGCTTTCCAAGGTGGAGCTTTACCTAATCTTATCGACAAATGCCTAACCTGTGTGGCACAAATTGTTGCCACTCACTTTAGGGAATTTTTTACTGTGCGGTTTGTTTTGCTGTATTTTGTAAAATTTGGTCTTAAACTTTTCAAAAAGGGCAAATTTTTTACCTACTTATCTTTTTGTAAAAAAAAAAACATGTATGTTCGAAAATAATAGTAATAAATTGGCTACGCTGAGATTCACGCAAAAAATACAAATTTGTCTCTGTTAATATTCATTTCAATGCATATAAAAACGACAATGCATATAAAAACGAATTGATAAATAACAAAAAATATTACTTTATGAGCCTTCATTAATCTCATGTAGGATGCTCCGATCCAAACTAAATTTATAAAATCAAAATCAAGTACGATTTTTCGCCAAGTAGTTAACATGGCTCATGAAAACAATCTTGATCAGTTTGAAAAAAGCGTTGCCGTTCATATTTCACTAAGTCTTCAAGTCTTTTCATACGTGCAATAATCTTCCATGGAAGCAGTGCGATCTAATAAAATTTTGATATTCTTTCTGTCTTAAAGGAATCGATGATGAAACTTTAAAATCTTTTTGTTGAACAATTCTCTTATTTGTATTCCAAGGAAATATAATTTTGCCTATATAAGGAGCGCAAAACATTTTTTTATTCCATAACTGCAATAGATCTAAAATTGGTTGCATGTTTATTAAAAATAATTTATAACTTTTGAAACGATTCAGTCATCTCTACAATATTTTTCTATGTATTAAAAAGTATCTAGGTAAATATGTTAAATATAAATGCAAAATGGTATACAGCTAAGGATAATAGAAATCACATTAAGGAAAGGGATGATAGGCAAAAAAATAAAAAAAATAAAATACCAGTTTTGTATTAGTTTAAAGTACTTACGAACATTATAAATTTCAATTAAATCCGGACATCTACTGTGTAGTATTTATCTCGAAAGAATTCAGTTCCTTTCTATAAGTGGTTTTGTTCTCTACCCATCTGTTAAACGACTTTTGTTTACTTGGTTTTTCTGATCACAATATGCACTTTATTATTTACTTATATTTTATTTCACAAAAATAACTGATTTTTAATTTTTATTTTGTATTTCTTTAATTTTTCGCGTTTTTTTTTTTTAAATATATGTAATATTTTATTTAAAAATTTTACTATGGGGGTGCTGCCATCTTAATAGTTAGAACTATTTTACTTTACATATATATTTCTTTGAGATTTGGCACTTGGTTATCCATTTCACCGTTTTCCAATTCATTATTTTTATTGTAAATATTAATAAAATATAATTTTAGTTATTTTGTTTTTTTTGTTTTTAACTGAAATCAATCACCACAAAAATTAGTACAACATACTAACTTCCTGTACCCTGAACCAAGGTCATGATTATAAAAAAAAAACGACACAAATATTTGCTTTAATTATATTCACATGTTTTTCACATTTTTTGAAAGTTTTAAATTTTCGTTTTTACTAAATAACGAAAAAATAAATCCTTTTTTTTTTATATTTTTATGTATATTATTTCGTACTTTTATAATATCAACAAATTAGATATTGTAATAATTGAAAGAATGATAAATAAATAAAATTAAACTGCACAAGACGGTTCTTCGGAAATTTCGACGAGATCATCTCACCTTAAAGATCACTTTTTTTTTTTTTTTTTTAGTACAATATACAAAAGTAACAGATTTTCGCTCTGCAAAAGATATTGAGATTGAGAGAGAGAGAGGGAGAGAGAGATATAATATTATAATTTTTTTTTTTTTTTTATATTGTGTATATACTATATTAATTGTGTCATAGATCTACATTCTTGTGCAATAACAACAAATACAAAAACAACAACAGCAGCAGCAGCAACAACAACAACAACAACACCACAATCTCGATACTAGTTATAAGAACTCAGTGGTAGCTACAACGAGAGATCTCCGAAAAATTCACTTCACTATCAGGAGCGCCACTAGAGATCACATGAACAAGGTGCGAATAAAAATATCATTTCTGAACACGAAAATTTATATATATACACATAATTTTTTGTTTTAATTTTAACTAATTTTTCCTGTAGTATACTTCACCGCGAAGAATACTGTTTTGATCACTTTCTATAGATCGCTTGAAATATTGCTAAAATTTCCAACTTTTTTTTTTTTTCTCGGTGAGCGGAACGTGAATTTAGAACACCTCGTACACCTTGCTCATAATAATTAAATTTTCTTCAAGAAGTTTTTCTTAAGATTTTCGTTGTTTTTTTTTCGTTTTCAAATAAACACACAGCCGCACTATAAATATATATATATATATATATACATGTCGGGGAGTAAGTGCTCTATGTTTTTTTTTTGATCTTACATTATGTATAAAAATTCACAAAATATTTTTTCAATAAAGTTGTTATATTTATATATGTTCAGAAAAAAAAAATCTTGAACAGTTAGAAGGAGAAAAAACTAAGAAGTACCTGTTTATGATAAGACAAATAAATATTAATAATTTTTTATAAACTTTATATGTACAAACAAATATAGAGAGATAAGAAAATCTATATTATATATATAAGTATGTAAATAAATATCTCTCGATTTTTGTTGGTCGTTGTTGTTGCTGTTCCCGAATTTTAATAAAATTTTCAAGGCGCCTCGTGAAAATCTTATAAAATTTTCATGTGAGTGGAAATAATTTTGTTCCTCCTGTTGGCGATCTCCCGAAAGTAGAGCAGAGCAATGTCTTCGCGCATTATTTTAAATGTGAGATGCAAAGTTTTTGTTAGAAAATTTTCAACATTCAATAAATTTTCTTCTTAGTCGGGGAGGGCTGTAGTATTTTGAATTGATTATCATCATATATAAAAGTAGTATAAGATAATTATAATTGGGGATTAGAGAATAATTTTTTTTTTTAATATTTACATATTCATATATATGTATATATAAATTTATTAAAAATTCTGGAAAATTTAGACATACTTCAGCTAAGGTGAATTTATTTCATACTACACAAAATTCTTCATGTAATATAATGAATGTACTTATTTAAAAAAACTTAAATGATTTTAAATTTATTAGATAGATTATAATCGTTTGGAAATTAAAAGCTTTTTCTCTTTGTTTTTGTTTTAGAGCTCAAACAAAATCAAAATTTTGGAATTTTATATATGTTTTTTTTAACAAGCTATTAACATCACTTTTTAATTTCGGATTTTAGAAGTATAAAGATTTCGCCGTAATCTTTACTTTACCGAAAAACTGAATATATAAACATTCATAATTCTTCATACATTTTGTATGATAAATACGATTTTTAGTCTTAAAATTATATGGAAATAAATAAAAACGACGATTTATGTTATTTTATATGAGAAGGACTTTATGGCAGCTGAACGAATAGCTGCGCAAACATATAATAATAAGTTTTTTTTTTTGAAAATAAAGATAATGTTCTTCTCAGTATATTTCATGATTTAGATACTCTGTAGCAAATAAAAAAAAAAAAAATTTTATGAATCCAGATAGGAATTTTGAATACCTTCACTTTCAGCGTTTTACAGGTGAATTTTTGCATATATTGCACATTTTAATGTTTCATATGACCTAGAGTCTGCTAATATTCACGGCTGAATCGATTTTTTGCAATTTTGTGCAAATATTTTACGTCCATATATATTATTTATTACGGAAATAGAATTTCAAGCATTTCTGGAAATTTTAAGTAAATAACATTGAAAACATTTATAACTCTCTCTTCCCCCTTTCTCTCGCTCCTTATCTTTCTCCCTCTCCCTTTCTCTATCCATTTCTCTGTCCCTCTCCCTCTACCCATCTCCCTCTTTTGTCCTACCTCTCTCTATCTCTTCCTCATCCACGCCCTCTAATCTCTCCCTTGTTCTCGCCCTCTCTATCTCTTTCCCATCTCTCTCCCTCCCTCTCTCCCCCTCTCTCACTCTATCTCTCCCTCTCCCTCTCTTTCTCCCTCTCCCTTTCTCTCTCCCTCTCTCTCCTGTGCCCATCTCCCTCCTTTGTCCTAGCTCTCTCTATCTCCTCGTCCGCGCCCTCTCTATATATATCCCTTGTCCTCGCCCTCTCTATCTCTTTCACATCTCTCTCTCCCTCCCTCTCTCCCTCTCTCTCACTCTATCTCTCCCCTTTCTTGTACTATCTCTACCCCACTCCCCCTCTCTCCCTCCAAATCTTTCACTTATGTTTATTTTTTCTATTATTAGATATTTCATGCATGGCAAACAAACACCTGTTAATTTCTAAATCACTTTAATCCCATTTCTTATACTTCATCTGTTGAAAGCGAAAATCACCACAATAAATGTGGTGATTAATGTTTTGATAATTATTTTCAATATGAATTTAATTGCACTGTATATGACGTCAATCGTAAGAATAAAGCTCTTTCCATGCTGGAAACAAAAATTGATTTTTATTACCATTGAGTTATAAACGGGACGTCTATTCCTGAATTAAGTACCCAAGCAAAAGTTTTATTTTAGGCGGCATACATATTACATTTTTTGTTTGTTTTTTTGTTTTGTGCTAGAGAGCGTGTTGACAAATGAAGTACATGTGGATATTGTCTGAAGAGAAAAAAAAGCATAATACATAAAATGTACACAGTGAAGAAGTTCTCCTTGTTGAATATTTTCTTTGGTTGAGTAACGTAAAACAATAGGATCATCCAGTTGTGGGTATGTGAAAAATAAAAGAATTTGCAGGATACTGGAAAAGTTGTCCTAATTATAGTTATACAAAAAAAAAAAAAGAAAAAAAAATCGTACGTGCATAGGAAAGAATAGAAATTTTCTAGGTATGCCTTTGGCTACAATTTATTTGTATTATTTTATAACAATTGTTTGGGTATAGGTTTCTTTTTTTTCATAGGGGAAAATATAGTTCGTAAATAAATTCAGTTGTATATAGCTTTCTGTTTAAAGTTTTTTATGTGGCTATTATCTTTTAGCACTAAAAAAAAAAAACAATAACAACATGGTAACCACTTGTTGCAATTGAATAGAGTCTATATCGAAAAGGATAGAATAAAAATAAACCTAAGTAAGACCAATCATTACCTACATATATAACCTAGAGGAAAAATGAGATGAGATTCGAACACATTTCTTAAAAAATAGCATTTGTTCTCTTTGAATATTCAGTATGTATCACATCTCTGTTCTGAATCACAGAATGCTGGATAAAACTTAAGATGTCTGGCTGTCTCGGAGAACTTAAGAACTTATAAACTTACAAAGAGATCAAATGTCTTTGGTTTTTAAACCAAGATTATTTTCTGGTGTATGTATTTCATTGAGTTTATGATACCAAAAATGTGTTCGAACCAACTAAAGTTGTTGAATATTTTAATGCATAAAATAATATGACGGCCGGTTCCCGATATCCCACTTTATCAACAGAAATGGGCTTGTTGCGTGTTGGGCTGTGTTTGTGAGTGATATAAGATAGAATTGAGCTTATTCTAAATATATGAGAACGATTCTCATTCATAGTGCTCCCGCAGAAGCTCAACGTGTAGTTGAACGAATAATACCAACAATACTGTCTTTTGTAAAACTCAATAGGGAACTGAACTTTTTACGACAGACCGTCATTGATAATATCGCGGTGAGATATAATTTTGTTTAATGCTTAAATTAAGTTGCTTAAAAGTAGAATTTTCCATCCATTTAAAGAGATGAGTACCCAGACTTAATGCCTCAAGTTTGAATATAAAAGCAGGATAGTTACTTTCATGCTTTTCTTGCGCACCCATGGCCACACTCACACATATGTTCAATGATCACGTGCTGGACCGTGCAGAGTGAGAGCCTAATCGCCGGTTTCACAGTCCAGTCTTAAGCCAAAGCTTAGCTAAGCCACGGATGTGGCTTAAGCCCAGAACTTAAGCCTACTCGATTTCATAGTACTCAGTAAGCTGAGGCTTAGTTAAGCCGCAGATGAAAATTTTTAAGTTGTCAGCACTGCTGTAATTGTAAATTTTTTTTGTGAAAAATTGCCATTGAGGATTAAAAACCAAGCGAAAAGAAGCTCTTTTATTTACCAGTTTGTTATGGTTTTTATCGGGAAGGATATCAAATCCAAAATCGTTGTTTCAGAATGTTTCGACAACGTAAACCATTATAGCCGAATGTTTCTACAGTCGGAACCGAGAATAAAAATCAACGTCATCCCATTTCTCGAAATGTTACGGGCGTCTTCTTATAATTTTTTCACAGGTCACACCTTGCGATATTTTATTATGCATTTCTTCGTCGCTTATATCCTCTACATCAGATAAATAACTCATTTTTATCTTAGACTGTTTGGTTTCTTCCTAAAACGTCAAATGGAATGCTGACACTATCTGCCAGACAGTAGCTATTTTTGGCTTGGAAAATTTCAATTTAGTTTTAAAGTATAACTTTTGAAATATCTACGTTCGTTTAATAACAAAAATTATAATATTTAGCAATAATTTCTTATGTGTTTCACAGCAAAATCTGAGGCTTAAGCCTTCGAGATGACGGACTTAAGTTAAGCTTGCCTTAAGCCAGTGATATCGCCTTGACTGTGAAACCGAAATGTTTAATAAGCCTTGGCTTAAGCCATCGCTGTTGCTTAAGCCTTGACTGTGAAACCGGCCATTAATGAACATTTTATGTGGACGCCGCGCCGCCGTGAGGGCTTGAATGTATATGCCTTCTAATAAATAAATAAAATTGATGAGTTTCGCTTAATTTTCACTAATTCGAATGTTCGTGCCATTCTTATCAGTGAAACTTGGCTAAATGACTGTAGTGTATACCATCTATGTTAGTTTATATACCAAGTTACACCTTAATGCGCAACGATAGGAAAGGTCGTATTGGGGGTGGGGTGGCTATTTACGTTAGAGATTTCCACAAATCTAAGATAATTCAATCCTCTCGGGCCCAAAATTTAGAATTCACCTACGTTGAGCTAACTATGTAATGGTATTAGCAAGTGTGTCCTGTCTGCCGGTAATTGTCCACCTGAAGACTTCACACTGGAAAATGCTTCGGAGTTTGAAAATACCTTTTCAGATCTTTCCCATCGCTACAATAATATAATTTATAAGCGAAGATTTCAATGTTAATATCCTGAGGCGTAGTTCCCGCACAGATACTTTCACACACTTTAAGCAGCCATTTTATCTGAATATTATTAATACTCTACCGACATATTGTAATACTTCCAATCCATCACTCCTTGACTTATTTCTAACAACTGTTGAGAGCAAAGTTTTATTTCATAATCAAATTGAAGCTCCTAGCTTCCTTGATCATGATGTGTTGTCCTTGACATATGATATCACAGCTCGGCCTGTGAATCCAACAAATTTAAGTATATCTGATCTACTTCAAGACTGCACGTTGTTGCCATGGAATGATATCTTACGCTGTATCATTGAGGATGAACAAGTACGAATTTTTAAAAACCTAATTAATTACTTATACGAAAAACATGTAACCCTGCGAACTAAGAGAGTCGAAACGAGGCCCTGCTAGTGGTTTACACCAGCTATCGCCTTCCTCATAGCTAAACGTGAATATTTATAGCATAGACAACTTAAAGATCTAAAGACGATTACTGCGCGTTCTCTTTATATACGCAACTGAGCGACATCTGTTATACACTCCGCCAAGTACAATTACTCTAAATTCGATCCCAAACTTCCTCCAAAGATTCTATGGAGATACCTCAGGCAGACGGGATATATAGCACAGAAAGCCAGCGTCATCAATTTGATCGCAATAATTTAAATCGATTTTTTGCGTATACTGATCCGAATCAATTAGCCTTAAATAATGTTACAATGTCTATCAGTAGTTCGGAACAAAACCGCTTATCGGCGTCCTATACTCTATTAAATCGGATGCTACTGGACTGGACAACGTCCCGCCAAAGTTTGTTATGATCCTAATGCCTTACATCGGACAACATACACTGTATGTGTTTAATTCTTGTTTAACTCAGGCTGTTTTTGCATCAAGATGGAAATTGGCTAAAGTTTACCTTTTCCGAAGAAGAGGATGAAAAGTAGTCCTGCAGACTTTCGCTCCATTAGCATTCACTGTCCAAAGCTCTTGAAAAGGTGATCTGTAATCAGATTCATAAGTATATTGATGATAACAATTTGTTATCACGTTGGCAATCCGGTTGTCGACAGAATCATAGTTGTGAAACAGCTTTGTTGAAGGTTACTTCGGATCTGACAAGAAGCGTGGATAATGATAAGGTCGGGGTCCCTGTCATGCTAGATTTCTCAAAGGCCCTTGTTAGCGTTAATAATAGAATATTCCTAAATAAACTGTTTTCAATTTTTAGGTTCTCTACCTCAGCAATTAATTTAATTGGATGTATAAATGATTTGCATTCTGATATGTTTCCATTGCACTATTGGTATTGGGTACCTCAAGGATCTGTCCTAGGACTCTTATTGTTTAGTATGTTCGAAAGAGAAAAGAAGTCTGTGAAGCGCAATGCTGCCCAAGAGGAAAGCATGCATACTTGATGGAAAAAAAAATGTTGGTTTGTTGTTTAGTTGAACTGGAGATTGCTTTGGCATCTCCCACGAGAGTGCGAACAGTAAGGTAGTATGGGTGAAAGATACGATATGCACGAATTGGTACTTCTTACGGCGAGATAACTATACCTTAGCGAAATATAGAAATTGAGATTTTTGTTTCTGTGGGTACTGTAGTAGTTCTTTAATGACAGGAGGTCATTATGCAGAGAATTTAAGTGCTCATGATAGTCAGAATAACAAAATGTCAGACATAGCTTCTTGGGCAGGGGGCAAAAGGATGTTATACGACGTTATAGTTGATGAATAACGGAAATCAAGTGTGTATGTTTGGTGCTTATGTGGTTAGTATGCATGGTCAGCTATAAGATCCAAATGGTGAATCTCGAAGCCTATCCAGACTTGAATACGGGCATATCTTAACCTTCACGTGGTCCCCCCTGACAGCGCCTATTAAGGGTTGTGCTGCCTGTATAGGCTAGAGACAATTCTTTTTAGACGTTGCAAATAAAATCTAGGCCCGAATGGAGTAACCAGTCCCATTACAAAAAGGATATATCTTGCATGAAGATAGCCACACTGGGAGTATTCATGATCTGTTGATCATGCTTTACGAAAGCCGTACCAAATGGGTAGCCCTTCTTTAGCTAACTTGGTACCACGGGGTTGAGGAGCCCTGAATTATTCAAATTATTCACCTCAACTTGGGATGGCCCCTTTATGAGAGCATCGTGGTAGCTGTGGTGAAGGGTGCCATGATCGTAGATCGGCAGAGATTGGATAGGTCTTGCTTCGACCAGTAAGTTGATGTCATGTCATGCTCTATCGGCATACTGGTTCTCATCGTTACGACATGAGGACGTTGATTGTCGATAACTAGTCCAAGCATGAAGAATGCCGTGAGATTAAGCCATACTTGGCAGGTGCTCACGTAAAACCACAAGGACTTTCTGTTTAGTATGTTCATAAATATCATTCTCGATGTTAACATCCACATGTATGCCGACAATGTTCAGTTATACTACTGCAGGCCTATTGGGCTTATGAAGAACTGTATGGCTCGGATAAATTATGATTTGGTCTCTGTACAACCAACTTTCGCTAAAACCTGGAAAACCTTAAGGTCTTGTATTATGTATATCACAGTACTGTATTAACGTCCATCACCCCAGTATTACTTGTTGGACAAGCGCTGCCGATTGTAGAAACTATTACTAATCTCGGTGTAAAGATGAACTCTAGATTCACGAGCTGTGATCACATTGCAACTATTGTTGGCAAAGTTTACGGAGGTTTACGGAGATTGTGGCTGTCAGCTCAAATTCTAAACATTAAGATGAAACTTATCAAGACTTTGATTTTACCCGACTTCTCTCATGGAACCTAATGTATGTTCGCGTAGGTTGAATGTTGCCTTTAATGACTGTGTCAGCTTTGTGTTTGGTCTTCAAAGTTTCGATCTTGTTTTCCAGTTTAAGGCAGTTTTACTTGGTTGCCCTCTTACACGTAAATGAGTTTACACGGGATTGCTTCTGCTATTTAGTAATAGTTTTCTATATTTTCTTTCTCTTATCTGTTTTCATATAAATATAGTTTATCATTTAAGATTAATGTTTACATATGGTAGTTACTTATTGAACTGATTTTCCTCTTTTTTTTATATCTAAGGGACTCATAGTATTTTCTCTAACCTTATAATTTAATATGTACATTCATAAGATTGTAATCTTGCGTACATTACCAGCTTTTAAATAAATTCAATTAAATTGAATTGAACTCAAATCCTGGTTTACATTATTAGTAAATAGTACGGAAATTATCATGTGCTAGTGCGCTGATAAGATGGTTATTTATTTATTTTAATTGTCTACAGATTACAATATCTTACAGACCTGCAGTTAATGTATAAATTAATTCTAAGATGAGTTAACACTTCTATAATTACTCATGATTACCATAATTTGTTCTGTGATGAGGAATATACAGCAAGCACCTAGAGCGAATTGGCCTGTCGGGAGCATATATACTAATCAATGATAATAACTCTGGCGAGTTAATTCTATAATCCAAAATATCTTTAACAAAAGTCGCACAGTTAACCTTCCGTCGTAATTCCAATTGATATAAACCCAACAGTAAGCATCTTACAGAATATGAAGCCAAATTATCATATCGGTAGTTACATTTGTAAAGCGCAAATCTAGTAAAGCTTTTCTGTATTGATTCAAGACGATCAATATGAACTTTGTAATAGGGGCACCAAATGACACTTGAATATTCTAAAATAGACCTTACCAAAGCGAAGTAGAGAACTTTAAGAGTGTGAACATTCCTGAAGTCTTGCGAATTACGCTTAACGAAACCTAGGCATCTACGAGCCTTACAAACTATCAGCTCAACATGTGGAATGTAGCTCAATTTAATATCATGTATAATACCCAAGTCATTAATTTCAAAAACTCTAGGAAGAGTACTGTTATTTATAAGATAATTAAAAATTATTGGATTGAATAAACGATGAAATGTCATAGTTTCACATTTACCAATGTTTAAGTGAAAATTGTTTATAGAACACCAATCAGAGAGACCATTAAGATCACGTTGAATGAGTGGGCAATCATCCACAGAATTGGCTTTTAAAATGGAAATTTCAAGTCATCAGCAAACAACAAACATCTAGTAAATTTGAAACTTTCAACTATATCGTTAATAAAAAGCAAGAAGAGCAGAGGACCTAAGTGGTTACCTTGAGGCACACCAGAGCAAGCTTTATCTCTCTGGAGAGGATCCTACCAATTTTGACGTATTGTTTACGATCAGTCAGATAGGATTCAATCCATTTTAAAAAAGATGAGCGAAAGCCAAGTATGTATACTAAGTTTACATAAAAGAAGAGAAATATTAATTCTATCAAATGCTTTAGAAAAATCCGTGTAAATAATCATCAACTTGAAATGAATCTTCAATAGCATTAATAGCGTAATGTGAAAAAGAAGTTAGAGATTAGTTACACATGATCGACCAGGAATAAAACCATGCTGTTCCAATGAAATATTTTCTTTGGTTAAAAATTTAACTTTAGAATGAATCAACGAGTCAAGAATTTTAGGAATTGTATTCATAACAGAGACACCTCTATAATTTTTGATGTCATCTTTTTGTCAGGGCAATTTTTCATTAGAGAAGTGCATAAAAAGTCAGTGTCAGATTTGGTATTAGAATTTAAGTTTCTTAAGCCCGGCAGTACGTCGCTGGTAGACAAAGAGACAACACCAATGTCAAGAGAAGACGGAGACGTAAAATCATTAACATTAAGATAAATAGAGTCATCACTGTACACGGATTCGAAATATTCAGCAAACAGGTCACAACTAGATTCTAAATTAAAGACCTTTTTGTTGTCATATTTGCAACATTTTCGGAAGACCTGTAGAATTACGTTTAGTATTTATAAATGACCAAAATGCCTTCCTATTGAATTTAATACTGCACTCCATAGACCAAACGTATTGATTATCTAAGTAGGAAGTTATATTAACGCCTAATACCCTAGACACACAGCACGATATCTAATGAATCATTTGTACTAACTATTCATCAAAATGCCGTGTGTCAAATGATATACGTCATTATAGCTTGAACATCAGATTAATGAAGGGTTTTCCTCCTTCATTATAGCTATAATGAGGAAAAATGTGCTAGATTTGGCATATAATGTAAATCTGGAGCTCCGCTGTGCATCTGCCGATTTGAAAAATAAGAAGAAGAAATGCAAATCACAAATTATATTATTTAATATTTTTTTTAAATAAAATGTGTTGCTCATTTGGAAATTGTTAAATTGAAAATAAAATAAATGAAAACAAAGTTTATCGCGTTAATTCGATCCATATTGCTTCTTTAATGTGATAAGTTCATCAAAACCAGTTTGACAGCACAACTTAATTAAAGAAATGGCTGTGTGTCCGCAGTTTATAATGAATCATTATAGACTAATGAGTCGTTAGTTATTTCTTCATTAAGAGTGCTGTGTGTCTAAGGCATAAGCTGACAGTACCTTATTCTATCGGAAAGATTGTCAGATTTTCTAAAAGCTTTATGCGCCTTAGATTTAGCATTTTTAAGTTTAATAACACTTTCGTTAAACCATTTTGGATGCTTATTGGATGAGATTCTCTTTGTAGGAACATGTTTTTTAAGGACTTCATGAATAACGTCCAGCAACCAGCTATACATTTGATGTAAATCATCAGAGTATACCGAATTCCATTCATAATTTGAAAGGAAGTTATTAAGATTATGGTAATCAGCCTTAACACAATTATATTCAAAAATATCTGCTTCATTACAGTGAGAACAAAATTCATAAACAGAAATGGAAAGATTAACAGCTTTATGATGAAAATCAATAGGCGTTAAAGAAGTACTAACTTCATGGACTTCAAATTTTAATTCGTTACTTATATAAATATTAGATCTAACAGTTTACTAAACATATTTGTTATTGAATTCGATTGAATTATATTCTAGTTATTTATTAAATTTTATACTGATTAAACAGTAGCTTAAGGAAACTTGGATAGTTGGCTTTGGAGATAGTCGAAGTAAGGGATAAATTCCCAAATTTCGACTTTAAATTGCTGTGTATCTCCGGAGTGGGTAACGCAAGGTAACACAATTTATATCTATCACGTATGTTTACAGATATTTGTCAATAGGTTTCTGAGTCAAATTCTAAAAATACGCTGAAGTAACCGACGGAAAGCTTTGCAGACAGACGCTAAGTACGTCCAGAACAAAATCAATGACAAATTATATGAAAGAAATGGAATTAGATAGACAGACAGACACGTGACAAATGAGAAAATCGCTAAACAAACTTTCGTCTGGAACACATTGAATTGGAGGATCTAAGAGTATGGCTGAAGAGGAACGAAATACCAAGAAGTACGTTTGGAAACTATTTTTACCGCCCCAAGTCTCTCAAGGGATTTCAAGTCCAGTTTGATGATGATGATGATGATGAGATGCTAATAGAGCATATTTTATCTTTCACCTTTTTTGGTTTGAAATGTTCAGCCTTAGATATGAATAATTTCAGTTGACGTATGGGGTGTCATTTTTTAACATTGCTCTTGGTAATATGTATTATCGAGGAAGCATTCGTATTGAGATGAAGTAAAAAAGGTAAACACGGAATTGTCGGGAAATAATAATATGAATTGAGGAACATGTAAAAACTAAGTGGGGATATGAGTCAGGGAATAGTAATATTTAACTCACGCCAAATTATCAAATGTTAATAAATACGCGTAACTAACACAAATCTATAGCCATTACTAATTACATATATTGCACATAGTCTGTGTATATATAATATCATGATTTTTTAATCGAATTGGTTTCCTGTACAAACATTATTTTTCCAGACGCTAATCTTCAATAAGAATAACGTCAAAGGTACGGTGAAATATATACTTTTGCACTTACATACATTCAAAGAACTCATATTTTCGAATTTTAATTTATGTATATATATACACACTTTTTCACTGTTTTGGTAGGTAAAAACATAATTATATTAGTCGCACTCCACATCGAATTTAAAAACACCTGCTATCCCTCACATATTTTCACCTGTAGATGTCGATGTTCTTTCATGCAACTAAATTAATATAAAAGCACACTTCGCGTTGGAATTCGAAGCTGTAAGAAAGCGAATAAGTCACCAAAAACATAAGACTGCTTCAAATTAATCACTTATTATATATGTTCATAACTATTATTATATATAATTTATTTTAAGTATTTTTTATTGTTTTTATTTAGTAATTTACGCGTCCAGCTCTTAAGAACTATACTTAAACCACTAAATCATCTGGTTATATCGATTTTACTTACAGTTTACACTAAGCGACTTTCTATGAATTTGATTTGATTTTGTTTATATACAGAACGAGATCCGTTCTGCAGAACTTCTAAAATAATATTATTGTCACATATTGCTCGAACTGTGGCACATATACTTTCTTCGACTTAACCCCAGGTAATAATAATTATTGTGATTAATCATTCCCGGTTGAAAGTGTGTCATAAAAATTTATGATCAAACAGAGAAACAAATAAAAGAGAGGACGGACGACTGCGCAACTTACTTATCAACTGTCGTGATTCAAAAAATCAAAACATATGGTATATTATTATTATTGTTATAATTTATGTTTCCTTGTTGTAGTGTTTGTTGGGTCATGTCAAGATTTCTACCGCATATGTAGTAACAATGGATTCTACTAGGTGATACTGGAAAAATATAAAAGATTTTATGCTTATTCCTTTAAGAATTAAGAATTACAGATACCACATTGTCCGCCATACTGGAGCTATTTAGAAATTTTAACTTTGATATTTTTTCACAATAATTACACAGATGATTAGGCAAAAAATTTCGAACAATATTCTGATAAAACATGCACGCAATAGATAATCTTAGAATTTTTCGTATATTTCTCTTCAACTCCTTCAAATTTCTTTTAAAACATTTCCAATGGAGAAATTCATCTGATTTTTGACAAATTCTGTAGGATTAGGATAGCCCAAAAAAACAAAAGTGTTAAAATGTCTAAAAATGATCCACTGACATATATAATGTTGGCTCAATTGCTTATGTCAAAAAAAAGCTCTTACGCACCGGTGCCAACATTGAAAAAACTCATTGGCGGGAAGTTGAAAAGTTGAAGTCTAAAAGCGATTTGTAATAAAGCCTTTCGAATTTCTGCTGCATATCTAATGAATATATTGTCTTTGGTAAAATACTTTTATCAGTAATAACCCTAAATAATTAATTTAAACCCATTTATTTCGACCGGCACACATATTTATTTGTTTTTTACAGTTCTCTTCAGTTGGTAATTGGTACTTAGACAGAAAGAGTCGGCAATATAGAAGTGAGTCCCCTTCTTGCAGTGCATTTCTATGAACGTAGTCAATCCATATTATACATATGTCAGTGGAATGATCATTTAGAATTTGTTAGTGAATGTAATTTTAAATTTCTATGCAAAATTTGAGTCACATTCATTAATGTTTAGAGAGGTCGTTAAAATCGAAAATAGTGATTTTTTTGCTGTTTAGGACATTTTCTTTCATAACTTTTTAGTTTGGAAATTTGTTTTCTTCCAGTTTAAGGGAACTCATTTATACACTTATTGTAGTGGAAGACGTTTCAGAAAATTAAATTTCCCTATTTTATATAAATATTTTTAATCGCTTTTTCCACATACCCGTGACTGTCACGGGCGTTGCTTACTGGCAATTTAACATGCGCCCGTGTATGACACGGGCGCCTGTATATCTACTCAATAAATTTTAAATGCTCGATCCCGCTTCGAACGTGTTACATATTTTTGTAAATAAATAGCTTTTTTACTAGAACATAGATGTCGGAAGTAGTGATTTTTATAAATTTTTTAAATTATTGTCATTATAAATAAATAATGAAATTTATCTCCCATTTTTGTAATGGCCAAAATAATTGCGTACGCTGCCGACATTTTAAAAATAATACTTTCGTAAATAATTAATTTACACATTTAAGTTAAAAAAAAGAAAAAGAATTTAATTTAATTCGCCCCCCACCCTCCGCACAACTTAATTACACTAGTTACGCCACTGAAAATGTTTTTTCTTCCATGCTATCAAAAAATAATGTGATCATTTTTTAACCATAATTTCAAAATTTATGTGTGCATGAAGTGGTTAAAACTAAAATTCAGTCCCGGAACTCCAATTTCCTATCTTCGCGGCATTTTGTTTTTTTGTAAAGAAAAGTGACACGCGGGTATACTTTTTCTACTAAGTATAAACGGAATCTACAATGGAAGCTGAACTCTTTAACAAAACGAAACTTAATCAAACGACGTTTTTCCTCTAAAGACATTTGTCAGAAAAGCGAAAAGCAAAAGAACAATTTCGCAAAAAGTTCTTACTTTCAAACCTTCTGTCTACATGCACACTTAGCATATAAAAATTCAAGCGCACGGTTACCAATCAAAATATCGATTAAATATTAATTTTGCTATTCAAATGCGCGCAATTTTAGCACTTAGATTTATACCTTCAGTAGAAAATTCAGTTTATTTTGAAAATTTTTTCGAAAACTTAGATACAGATGGTAAAAAAGTTGCTGACTTCTTCAAAGAAATTTATGTTTGTGAAAAAAATAGTAGACCACCTCAGTTTCTGAAGTTGGTTCGAAACAGACGAACAAAATATTTCACGAACCCAAAATTATGCTAAATCATGGCACCATCGAATAAATAAAATAATTGACGCTGATCATGTAGGTGTATTATAGATTGCTGGAAGAATTTCGGAAGGAAGTTTTGTTTGTTGGAACCGAACTTGAAAAGTTTCAGAATTGGGGACCACCAAATGTTAAAATAAAAATTATTTTGCAGAAAGACATGAGCATAAAAATAAATTAGTATGAAGCCTTTACATCTTTATAACTACATACCTAATACTGTTTGTTGCAATAGAACATTTAATGTTTTTGCGAAGATAGTGTCTTTCTGTGAAACATATGGATTTGTCAAAGAACCATTTGAAAAACGATTCGAAAAAGGTCATTTTTCCATGCCTTTCACGCCAAATGACTAGTAGTAGGAGGTGAAGCATTTGTACAAATTACAAAGGAATTAAAAAAAAAGTAAAATTATCGACTTTCACTATATAACAAAATGATTTATACAAAAAAAAATTAATTGTGAAATTATTTACAGAGAAGATTCTATGCATTGTGTTCGTGCAACCAATTGTTTTCGCGTAAATAGCTACATTTGCAACCACAAAGCTGCGAAACAAAAATCACACCTGGTACTTTACTCAAAGGTGGTGCGAAAACGAGTACATTAATATCGCTACTATCAATATACCAATTCAGAGCTAATGTAGCCACTTTTTTGAGGTTTTTATATGATCTTTATATTTGCATATATAATAAACTAAACAAGAAATATCTATACCTTATCCATCCTGTAAGGATAAGTTTGAGAAAATTATTAATGATGATTAAATAAAGCTATCTATGAAAATCCAGATATATCTTGTACCGAGCATCCCAACAGTCAGCACGAACTTACAGAGTGTTTCATAAATGATGGATATTAATGAAGGAGGTGTTTAGGTCATACTTAGACGAGCAAAAATTTTTGCGTGGTGGGGGGAAATCTTGCGGTTTCCGAGATAACGGGACTTAAAGATAATTATGTAATTTCTGAATGTTACACCCTATGATTATGATTTGATTATTGTTCGATAGATAATCGTTGGACCTTTCCAACGGTCTCTTTCTCTCCTCTTTTGATGTTATGGTTCCACAAAGTTCAAATGTCTAGATTTTTACTCGTTTCTTTTTTGTTTACCTACTATTTGTATCAAAAAACATCAACACCAATTTTTCATATTGGATTTAAGAAGGCACAAATCTTAGCTTTAAAATGACACTCTACATCCAAAATGCAACTTTTTCTGCGATTTTTGCACTTTTCCTTGGGGGGGGGGGGGGGGGGGGGGGGGGGTTACCACAAAAAAAAGCTCACGATTTCTTTTCTCAAAAGCACAGTGACACATAAACGCATAAAAGTATGCAATTTTAAAATTGAAACAAATCACTATATGTGCATGCAAAGCTATATGATGCTTTGGTATTCGTGTGCACTGTATTCCAAAGCATTTCGGGGATCTGCACAGCATTAGGATTGCATAAGCATGGCGAAATTTTAGATTTGCTGTCGGATTTTTCATACATTAGTTTTTTTTTTTTTTTGAACTTATAAATTGGGGCGAACGAAATGTGTGCGCTCTGTGCTCTTGTTCAGACACTTTTCCTTGTAATTTGACTGGCATCATTTATTGATTGCGAATATTTTATTTTACTGAAGCCGCTCAGCAAATAAAACTCTTCCGAGAACTCTGAGTTGTAATATTTTACATATAATTTTGACAATGTTCACACTATTTCAGTTTTACCATTTTATTAACTAAATAACCAAAGTACTACTTTAAAGAGCTAGATTTGACTTTACCAATAACCATTTTTCCCCTTTCTACAGCTTCACTAAAACCCATTAGGGATTAAGATCCATACAATAAAATAAAAAATATCGGGACTGCACATTTTGAGATATTCAAGGATAACCGAATTATCCATTATCCTTGAAAGCAAATTTTCGAAAAATTACATTGTTTAATTTTTCTCGGAAACCTCAAAGCTTCCTAAAATAAACAACGTTCATTTCATGGAGCTACTAAGCAAAATTTCATACATTTATCAAATTTCAAAAGACCGCATCTCGGTCATAAATGGATCGCAACAAAAAATTGTTATTTTCAATATTGCCAACCTTCCTGAAAAGTTCCATTAAACTGAAAGCTAGTTCAACCACAAATTTACACAAAATTGATCGATTTTCCGTGTAACGGCCTTATAGGATTATTTCCTTATCATATACACAAATTGGCACACCTGGCAATATTCAGCTTTCTCTTCTTTATTCCATAACATTATTGGACTGAATTTTACTAACACGTCCCATAATAGTTACTCACAATTATAAACAAATAGATTATAAATAGAACTACCAAAATAATTTCTCGCCTCCCAAGCAAAAATAAGAAATAACCAATGATAAAAATTAAAATATTCCGCAAAATATACACTCATATACCTAATGCAGAAAATGGCGGCATACACCTTCCAAGCCTGCACACTACAGAGGACCGCAGAGCTTTCAAAACAAGTGAATGCTTTCCTAAAGCACATAATTCCATCTGACGGTGATGAAATGAATTAAAAACGCCAAACTGTATGCAAAATATATAAAAACAAGAAATTTTTGTCGTTACCATGGTTAAACTAAATGCACTAAACAATTTGAGTGCATCAAAATGAACAGAAAAAGGTTCGATCTTTGTTACAAATTGAAATTTCTTTCCAATAATATCATAATTATGATAGTTATTCGTCTCTGAAAATAGCAACATTCAAACCAAAATATATTAGTAACTTACTAGTTTTCTCTCCGTCACTTCCTCTTCCACTTCAAGATCTTCCATATTCAAGTACAAATTTATCTACTTGATGTACTATTGTTACGGTATTATGTACGAAACTTTGCAAATTCCATGTATTTGAGAATTATCGAAAGATAATTACATATTTATAAAACCCCGAAATCTTTATTTTTAACACATCATTACCTAAGTTTATGCTTTTTCTCAAATTATGTGGAATTTTGATCATGCTAATATGCACAGATTTGACGTAAGGTCGTATTAAGTTTTCGTGTTTTTTAAGATTTCAGTAATAACCCCCCTTAAGCATATCCAACGAAAATGGCTGAAAAAGCTCATTTCCAAAAGATAATTGCCTACTTTCTGGCACTTATTAATTAAACTTATTCGCTGGAGACTTTTCATGCATTGGAAGAATTTTTGTGTCATGACCCATAAACGGTGAAAGATACAAAGTTAAAACAACATGCGTTTTAAAGAAAACAATCTTCGCTTCTAACAGTAGTAAGATAGAAATAAAGTTATAAGGTGGTTTTTTAGGGAAAGCACCTTCCTTCTTGGTGTTGACATACAAAACTTTGGTTTTTCACTATACGTCGACATGTAGAGCTCAAATTTTGTACGAGGTATTTTTAAAAAAAAAAATTTATTTTAAGTTCACACATGGGACCATTCGGGCAACTCATTCGTAGGGTTGCCATGGAACTATATATTTGGGAACTGCCTGAGAATGCATCGACGTAGAGAGCTCATATTTTGTACATAGCTTTTTTATATTTTTTATTACAAATTGCAAATACCGGTCCATAAAGGGAGCAAATCGGGCAACCCTAGCTTGGTGTTGCCATACAAATTTTGGTTTTTCACTAGATATTTGGACACAGCCTGATGCGTCGACGTAGAGAGCTGAAGTTTTGTACACGTGGGTCTTTAAAAAAAGGAAAATCTAAATTCGTTGTTTACTATATATTTGGGCACTGCCTAAGAACGCGACGACGTAGAGAACTACACTCTCCCACACATATGAACGTATTCACACACATACACACACAGTGAACTCCTCGGGTACGGAATCACGCGATCGAGTCGGACGATACTTTAGATGTTATCCATCTCTAACTACCCCACCCCTTTCAACCGCATCGCCCATCTAGGCATCTATATTATCGCCGGGCAATGCCGTCGAACTCCCCCTAGTTATCTATGAAAAAAACGCCCGCCATTAGAGAATTAACGGAAGGTTATCGTTCATGACGATATTTTTGTTTTACGTAATTTTCATCCTTAAAGTATTTAGAACACGTGGGTAAAAGGATATTTTCATATCTAAAGTATTTTAGAATTCACAGCTTGTTGAGAGCGAACCCTTCGCGCGCCGGTTGGAAAACAGGTAACTGAGGCGCTCGGAGCGCACTTGCTGCAAAAATTGCGTGAAACCTTTAAGCTTTAGATTCAGCACAATCAGTTCTTGGAGGAAGTAAAAAGGGCCTCTGTATAGTGCTGGAATAGCTGAAGGAAGTTGTCAACGATTTTTTATAATGTTAAACTTAAAATGCCTTTTTCTGGGAACAACATTTTTCACCTCTCGAGGGGGCGCTCTACAGTTTCAACGGATGAACCGATTCACTTGAATCTCTGCGCAAGAAGCGATTTTTGTCAAAAATTGATTTAGAAATAATTTGTTCGTCCGTTGAAGCAAAAAAAAATAGGACAAAAAATATGTTTTTTTTTCAAACGGCTGGCATGTTGTTATTCAGAGTTTTTTTTTAAAACAAAAACGGGTAAGGCCCCATAAACTTTATCTAGTTTAATTACTTTCAACCCTATTTGTTTCGGATGAGCTGGCAGAGCTGTGGAACACACCGCGCAGAACAAAACCCGCCGTGCACGGTGTTGCTTGATGGGAGCCGCCATTTTGGATTTTTTTTTTATAAATAAAGTTGGAATTTACTCTATTAATAAAATAATAAAATACGTTAAGTCCCATTTCCAAAAGTACTTATTTTATGTAATAAGAAAAACTCAATTCCCAAACTTCATGCATTTTTCTTGCCTCTCGACGGTAATCTTCCCTTAAGTGGAAAAGATATTGAGGTATATCCTCTGAATGAAACAATTTTAATGAAATTCGAGTATAAATAGTTGAACTTTAACACATTTTACAAAATAGTCACATAATAACAGCCTTCGTCGTGCGTTTTGTAAAAGTCTGAATACGAGCGTTTGGTTTCTGAGTAGTAAGAGTCAGTTTTTTTAAATGAAAATAAAAAATGACTAGTGTAAGTTTTTACACTAGTTGGAAGACTTAAAGAAAACATTCCAATTAATGGAAATTTAACCACTGCTAAACAAGTGTTAAATAACTTTTTGTACAAACATTATATATTAAACAAAGCTTAGCGGAAGCTGTTTGAATGTCCCAACAAAAAAACCACCTGGTAAACAAGTAAAAATGCTAGAATTGGTCTAAGACCAATTCTTATGATGAGTGCCCGTATGTAATTTCGGTAATATGGTCACCCATCTGTGCAAGTGGTTGAAGTGGTATTACGCATATATTTCTAGCACGGTTCGTCGCACAGTTAAAATGATTATAACCAATTTCATAGGATTAAATATTCTAAACAAGTTTTTAATACAATAAAAATGTCTAGAACTGATCGTTTTCACAGTATACGTAAAAAACCTAAATTTTTATATGGTAACACCAAGAAGGGGTTTCCCGATTTGCTCCATTTTTGAAACTTTATTTACTATTACTATGAATACACCGTGTACAAAATTTCAGCTTCTACGTCGACGCGTTCTCATGCATTGTTCAAATATATAGTGAAAAACGAAGGGGTTGTCCGATTCATTTCATTTTCGAACTTAAATTTGCATTATTTTTAAAAAATCTGTGTACAAGATTTCAGCTATCCACGTTGACGCGTTGTCAGGCACTGTCCAAGTATATAGTAAAGAATGAAATTTTCGTATGGCAACTCTAGGAGGGAGTTAACCATATTCGGCCCATTTTCGAACTTAAATTTACTTTTTTTTTTAAAAAAAAAAAGTCCGTGTGCAAAATATCAGCCCTCTAAGTGAACGTGTTCTCGAGTATCGTGCGGACGGACGGACATGCAAAAATCAAAGTAAAAGTATGTAAATAAATTATTCGATATATCTGACAATTAAATAAAAGAGTATAGATTTTCGAATTAGTGCAATCACAAAAACCGAACTACTTGCGCGCAACTACTCTAACACAGACCCAAAGAAGGGAACCTTTTGCAAAGCACAGTCCGTTAAGTGCAAGTGGATAGCACAGCTCTAATTCTAAGTCTACTGATGATCCATTGTTCCAAGTGGCAGAAGAAAACGAATTTTCGATAGTTATTTGATATTTGGGAGAACATCTCATTGGCTTAGCATTTTTCGACCAAATGCGGACGGAAAGTATATTATCTGAAAGGCTAAATAATTTTAAAAAACAAGCAAGGAAAAATTTGTGTAAAAATGGATCAATATCATCTGATTTCGTCACTTCCAATACCATAGATCTCTTCAAAGTTTTTGGCATTTCTTTTGTATCATCCCAACTCTTGAAAAACAAATACTGAATATCGGAAGTCAGATGATTGCGCCAAATTGTGATCAAATGCATGATGTTGGTCTAGCATAAACATGTTGAGTTTATTTTATATATGGGTTCAATTCGTCCAGCAGCATATCCTTAGAAAAATGTTTTATAAATTGTACAGATCTAAAAACGTTTCATCCGATTGGACCTAAAAGTGATTTTGTGAATCTCGCAAGATTCAGGAAATTTCTGAAAATTCATAAATTTTTATAGAATCTAGAATCCTGTTTAATCAACTCTCACTACGCACTCGAAACTACGAATTTCGTATGGACATATGCCAATGCATGATTTTTTACTCCTTGATCCCGTTGAGATCTCAAGTTAATTTTAAAATGAATAAAATCAAAAGTACATTTTCCAGGATATTCAAGTATGAAGGATAAAAACCTTATTCGTGATGTTCTTTTTCGCATATATTATTGAGATGCTATTTTTATACCCTAGATGAAATCTTAAACGTATACTAAGTTTGTCATTCCGTTTGTAACGCACAGATATAATGATGGTGGAGCAAAATGGATTGGACACCTACGCATGATTGGACACTCACGCATAATATTAAAAGTTATTTTGATTTTTGCATGTCCGTCCGTCCGTCTGTTCGTGCGCACGATAACTCGAGAACGCGCTCACTTAGAAAGCTGAAATTTTGTATATAATTTTGGTAACTGGAAAATTTCTCTCTACTATTAGTGAAAGGCTCCAGTATGCGCTGCTTAAGCTGGATAACTGGGTCAATAATTGTGGATTGAGGGTAAACCCATCGAAGACGAAGGGGGCGGGTACAAAGTTTCAGACTTCCAATGCTGGTTGGAGAGGATCTTACTCTCTCCAGTGAAGCAAAGTATTTGGGAATCATACTCGATTCCAAGCTAAGCTGGAAGGTTAATCTAGAAGAACGCGTGAAGAAGGCCAGTGTGGCCTTCTACACGTGCAGTGCAAGAGAATATTTGGCAGAAATTGGGGATTAAAACCCAAAGTGGTACGGTGGATGTCCACAGCCATAGTTTGGCCCATCCTCTGCTACGGCTCCACGGTCTGGTATACGGCACTGACGAGCAAATGTAACCTGGAGGTGCTGTCAAAAATCCAGAGGGCTGCTTGTTTGGTAATAACTGATTGTCTGCGCACCACGTCCACGGCAGCACTGGAGGTCATGCTAGACTTACTGCCGCTGGACCTCTATTGCAGAGGTGTGGCGGCTATTAATGCTGTCAGGCTGAGGGCGAGGGTTGGTATCAATGCAATGATTCCCACCAGGAGCTCCTGGGATGGGAAAGAGTTGGTCGTGGCATCCGATCTTTCTATTTTTACGGATGGTTCCAAGACAAGTGCGGGCGCAGGGGCTGGAGTGTACTCCAGTGATCTACAGTGGCACGAGTCTTATAGACTGCCTGACAAATGCAGTGTTTTTCATGCAGAACTCGCAGCGATTTATCAGGCGGCAACATTGGTATCTATGTGCAGAGCGCCCTTACGGCACATATGCATATATACTGATAGCCAGGCAGTCATCAAGGCTCTGGATGCTGTGCTGGTAAAATCAAAATTGGTGCAGTTATGCAAAACTAGCCTTGAGGTATTGGCTCAAAGGCACAGGGTGACCTTATGCTGGGTACCTGGCCATAAGTGTATCTCAGGCAACGAGATGGCTGATGAGTTGGCCAAAAAAGGCTCTGAATTGGATAGCTCCACAGCGGTAGCTTTGTGAGGATCCCAATCGGAGCTATAAAAGAGGAAATCACCAGGGGCGTCTATCAAAAGGCAAGCCTTCGGTGGACCAACAGGGATACCTGCCGTATTGCGAGGCAACTGTGGCCTGCATATGACAGGAAAAGGACAATAGAGCTGCTTGATGGCAGCAGAGCAAACACCAGGAATCTAGTAGGGGTCCTGACCTGTCATTGGGTCATAGGTGACCATGCTAGAAGACTAGGGATACTGGCGAACGATTTCTGCAGGACCTGTAAGAAATCGGAAGAAATCGAATTCGTCCAACACGTGCTTTGCGAATGCCCCGCTCTGATGAATAAAAGAAGCAGGCTGCTGGGTAGCTATTTCTTTTCAAGTTTGGGGGAGCTGCAAAACAAAGAATTTAGGTATATCCTGAGTTTTCTGAGAGAAGCAGGATGGATCTAGGTAAAAAATCTTGGAGATATCTTGAGTTCCTTAAGGGAAGCAGGATTTATCTGGGGCGGCTTGAAAAGGCTTTTCCATAGGGCTAGTGACACAATGGACCCACTAGAGGTCTACAAGTGATGCAGGCTAGTTTTTTTGCGGCACCGTTCCTAACCTAACCTAAGATTAAGTTCGAAAATGAGACAAATCGTGCAACTCCTTCGTAGGGTTGCCATACAAAATTTTCGTTTTCCACTATATATTTGGACACTGCCTGAGAACGCGTCGACATAAAGCTGAAATTTGGTGCATGTTGTTTTTATAGTAATAACAAATAAAATTTCAAAAATGGACCAAATCGGGCAGCCCCTTCAAACAACCGGCCCGCCAATACATAGGATGCGGCCCGCCGATACTTTTGAAACAAATTTTGAAAAAAAATATTAATTAATTCTTTTAAAGTAAACTTTATTTTTATTTGTATGCAGTTTAGTTTAATACGGTTGCAGTATGCAGTTTAAATTTTGCATTTTAATAATTTTTAATTTAGTGATTTGAAAAAGAGAAAAAATATAGGATTAAATTAAATCGAACATACATAAATCTCATTTATGTGCATTTAAGACACTTTGCGCAGTGCGGAGGAAAGTGCGAAGGTACCTTTTTAGGACCAAAATACATTCACGGTCTCAGGCTAGCTGAAACTAAAAAAAGATGAATTTCGCTTTAGTCAAGGAGCTGATAGGAGTTGTAAAATTTATGTCAAATAGAACTGTAATTTTTCTCAAATACATCAGAGAGAATCCAGGATGAGTTTCTCCCACTTAATCTCTTTCGAGCAAAACGAATGTAAACAAGAGCACGTGCTGTTCAAAGAACACAGGATTACAGCAACCAATTAGGACCAAACTTTCTCAATATATCAGAAAAACCTGTTTTCACAAAAGCGCTGGAACTGAAAACTCCGCCCTCTTTATTTACGAAAATGAATCATTTGCCATTCCGTTTCGTTGCATATAATTTGTGCTTTCAGGTTTATTGTCTTATTTGTAAAATAGAGGCTTTGAGTTTTTTGTTATTTTTCTTCTTTTTTCTTTCCTTTTCTAGCCTTGCATATTTAAATGGAAAACAGTCGTCACAAAGTGCACACAGTCGTCAATCGTTTGCGAATGATATTTTTAACTCTAAAATGGATTTTGGTATTTATTCATATTAAACTGAAAAGCGATTTAATACAAATATAATCAAGCTTTAACTAAAAGATCAATTGTAGAGGAACGTCGTAATTTTCAAGAAAAATGGCAACTGCAATATTTTTGAGTCCAAAACTAGAATAAAATATTATGCCTGATATGTAGAAACTCTATTTCATTTGCTAAGGAATATAATCTTAAAAGCACTATGACGCAAATCATAAAACAAACTATAACCAATACGTTGCAGGACTTCGTGAAGACAAATTGTCGGAATTGAAATCAATTCTTCAAAAACAACAAAATGTGTTCACTAAATCTGTTGAAGACAATACAGCTGCTGTAAAAGTTAGTTATATGGCGATTCAATAAGTACCCGTGTTTGAAGACAGAGGACGTTCCTGAGGGAAGTTGGTATTATCATCGTGTGCTGCCATATATCAAACGACGCCAAAACAAATGTCAGACTGATTGATAGGTTAGTTTGGATTTGGCAGCCATTCGAGTGAGACGTGTTTCGTGATTTTCGATAAGATTGAAAATGAACAGTATCGCTCGGTAATTCGCTTTTTGTTTTTGGATGGGAAAAAATGCGAGGAGAAAAGTTGGATGCTGTTTATGGGGACACTTCGCCATCTATGACCACAGTTAGGTATTGGTTCAACGAATTTAAACGTGGACGAACATCCGTTTTTGATGAACAGCGACCAGGACGACCGCCAGACGTGGTTACCGAGGAAATAATTGAAAAAGTCCACGACATGATTCTCGCTGATCGACGAACGAAAGTGCGCGAAGTAGCAAAGGCCGTTGGTGTGTCGGCCGGAACGGCAATTAATATTTTACATGATAAGTTGGCGATGAAAAAATTGTAGGCCCGATGGGTGCCGCGATTGCTCACGGTGGACAACAAGCGGATGCGGCTGTTAACTTCGAAGCAGTGTTTGGAGCAATTTAAGCAAGATCCGAAGGACTTTTTGCGTCGAGTTGTCACCGTTGATGAAACCTGGATTCATCATTACACACCAGAAACTAAGCAACAATCAAAACAATGGGTTTCTCCCGGTGGATCTGTTCCAAAGAAGGCGAAGACGGTCCTATCGGCCGGAAAGGTCATGGTGACGATTTTTTTTCGGTTTGAAGGGCGTCCTCCTCATGGAGTTTTTACAAAAAGAAAGAACGATCACTGGACAATACTACAGTGAGTTATTGGATCGCTTCGACAAAAAATTAAAGGAGACACGGCCGCATTTGGCGAAAAAGAAGGTGTTGTTTCACCACGATAACGCACCAGCACATTCATCCGGAGTTGTCGACACCAAACTGCATGAATTGCACATTCATCCGGAGTTGTCGACACCAAACTGCATGAATTGCGTTATGAATCGCTGCCCTAACATGAAGAAATGGCTCGCGGGAAAAAAATTTAGCTCAAACGAGGAAGTCATCGCCGAGACAGAGGCGTATTTTGGAGAGTTCGACTAATCCTATTTTTTGGAGGGGTTAAAAAAATGGCAGGAACGTTGGGAGAAGTGTATCTTTCTAAAAATGGACTAAGTTGAAAAATAAAAAAATTGTGTCTTCATTTTTAACACGGGTACTTATTGAACCGCCCTCTAGAGCACAACACAATACAACTGGTTCCAAGAAAAACCCATACCCGAACTGAAAAAGCATATTATCACATCGACACCATTTACTGAACGGGAATTTATTAGTGAACTCTTAATTAAAGCCGTCCGAAGTATTAGGTTTGTCCGATGAAAACACCGGGTAAGCCCCGGGCTACACCGGGCTGTACTATCTTGTTTTTTGAAAACCTTGGGCTTACACGGAGTTACGGAAACTTGTTCGATGAACGCCCGGTGTTTCTGATTTCGTGTCCCGAACTTGCACTAAAAATTTCTAGGGGTAAAAGTTTGACATTTGTCATTTGTGAACTGTCACATGGAATTTGTTCGGTGATTGCGGTTGAGTGCTGTATATAAAAGTGAAAAAATTGTGGAACTCATACCAAATTCAGATTATATAAGGAAATTGGATAAGAAATTAGATGACAAAATACCCATCGATAATATGCACATAAGAAATTCGAATGAAAATTATAAGGAAATATTTGAGAAGGCGATTAAGGTCGAAGAACATGGATGAAATCTTAAGATCTGCCTTTCTAGTAAGAAATTTGATCGTAAAAATGTTTCTTTGCCATTATTAACAAGTACTTTTTATAGACTTCACGTTATCACGTTGCAGCTACTAAGCAAGTAGGTTTGAAGCAAACAACATATAAGAAATTCTCTAAATCCTTATATAAGATGTCAGGAAAGGCCACTGGGATAGAGAAAATCATTTCTGTTGATTTTGATCATCCAAACAGTAATTTTATATCTAGTGACAAAACATCTGTGATAAAAGTGAAAATAGTGCAGCACAACTGTTTCTTGCAGAAATGATGGAGCTATATCTGATCACAGATGAACCAATTGTCATTTTTTCAAAGTAAAGTTACAGAAAAGGCGATAATATCGATGTAAAAAAGCTAATAAAAGAATATGTAATTAGAAAAAACTGGAAAATAATTTTTGTGAATTTTAATATTTATTTATTCTTAAATTTTTAATTATTTCACCTATTTTATAAATAAATGTTCACATATCACTGGAAATTAGAAGTTAAATTATGCTCAGGAGAACTGTCAGAGAAATGTCATTTCATTAGATTTACTCGGTGTTTTAAAAACTTGTTCGATGCACAAAACCCCGGGTAAATTTGGGGAAAATTGTAGGGGTGTTTTCATCGAACAAACCTAATATGTCCAGCACAAATAAAAAAATTTAAAAGTGTAAGTTTAAGTCGAAATGCTGTAGCTAGTAGAGTTGATGAAATAGACGAGAATTTGAGAAATCAGCATAATTCAACAATATCCACATTTCAAGCCTACTCTATTGAAATTGATGAAAGTACAGATATTCGAAATATCGCTCAGCTGACCGTTTTTATTCGCGGATGGAAATCATTCCCATTCATAATACAACCACTGGAGCTGATATTTTTGATGCACTTATGGAAGTTTTGAAGAACTATAAGTTACCATTGGAAAATTTGGTTTGTCTTGCAATTGATGTTGCACCTACCATGACCGGTATTAATAAAGGAACTGTTGCAAAATTAAAAGAAACATGAAAACAGCATGGTAATAACAATTTTTACCATTTTCATTGTATTATTCACCAGCAAGTACTACTGTGCTGAAAAGTTATAAATGTTTTAAAAATAGTAGCCAAAATTGTAAATTATATTCGTCCACGTGGACTTAATCATCATCAATTTGCTTCATTTCTGGAAGATATAGAATGTGAAGACACCGATCTACCATATTATACGGAAGTTTGATGGATTTCGAGTCATAAAGTCCTAAAACGATTCTTCAAAATGAATGTGCTGAATTAAAAGATAAACAATGTACAAAGGACTTGGCTTTTTCAGTTGATATTAAAAGTAATCTTAATCAACTTAATCTTAAGCTTCAAGGCAAAAATCATGTTGTTACAACGCTATTTGATGATATTAACGCTTTCGAACAAAAATTATTACTTTGGCGAAAACAAACAAAACTTTGAAAGCTGTCAATATCACCTAAATTAAAATTTACAGAATATGCTCACCAAATTAAAATCGAAAATTTTCTGATTTTAAAAGTTGTGAATTACAATTTCGTCTTTTTACTTCACCTCTATCTATCGATATTGAAATTGTTGATGCAAACTTACAAATTGCATTACATAATCAAAAATTCAGAAGATTAAACGATCAACATTTATCGTCAATTTTAAAAATTGCATCAACTCAATATATTCAACCAAATTTTGATGACTTGCTTTGTGAAAAACGATGTCAAATATCTTCTAAAAAGTAATATTAAACTGTGATTTTGTTTATTTCTTATTATAACTTTTATTTTTGTTTTTTTTTTTAATAGTTCTTTTATAGTTTAAGTTTAAGAAGTAACATGAAATATAAAATGTCTATGTATGTATAATATACAATACATTGAACTTGACATTGAGTCTAATAAATACATAATACATAATGTAATCATTCTAAAAATCGTATTTTATTAATTTTTTGAGCATAGAAAACATGCGAGCCACAACTTTATACAAAATAGATCATGTGGCCCGTCATATCATATGAGTTTGATATGCTTGATCTAGGGTATCATAAGAATTGGTCATAGATCAATTCTAGCTGTTTTACTTGATCTTAGATAGCTTGATCAAATCTTTTAAATTACCCATATTTCACTGGAAAAATATATATGAATTTTTAACGAAGACCAGGACAGAATTTTTTCGAAATTTAAAAAATGCTATAACCCGCAAAATACTCATTGTAAGTATAAGGAAAATTTATAATTTATTTTTGTTTTGTCAAATCCTATAAAAGTATGTCAAATTTCAACAAAATTAGTGATAGTCATGTCTAGGGCTGCCATCCGTTGGTGTTTCACCGGATTTGTCCTAGTTTGGAGGGCGTCCGGTGAAAGTCCGGGCGAGGTTTTCTATACTGTCCTGGTTTTAAAATTTTGGAAGCCAATTAAATAAAACTTTTATTTTTTCTGTATGTACGGTGTAGTTGATAATGTCGACAGTCAGACCGACTCGACTCTCACTCAAGTTCTCTCTTCTGGTCCCAGCCAGTCTTAGCTCAGTAACGAAGCTAGCAGTACGACAATTGCTTGTGGCCTTATGTACCTGTGTTTGTTTTATGTGCATTGTTAGAAAGAAACTGAAAAAGCTTTAAAAAAATGTGTGCAAAAATTTTACGGGAAAAAGGACAACACAACAAAATGTGTTTTTTTTTCTTTTTTCAAAAATAACCAGCCCCCTATTGACGAAGAAATTTCACTTCTTTAAAGCCATTACTATCCCAACTTGAGACTTCCGTCTCTCCGTCTGTACGGCCGGCCCTCGGTGAGTCCGACCGCACGATAGCTTGGGAACGCGTATATTTAAAGAGCTGAAAATTTGCACACGGGCTTTAAAAAAAAAGTAAATTTAAGTTCGAAAATGGGACAAATCGGGTAACACTTTCCTAGGGTTGCCATACACAAATTTCGTTTTTACTGTATATTTGCACACTGCCTGAGAGCGTGTCAACGTAGAGAACTGAAATTTTGTACATAGTGTTTTCATGAAAATAGTAAATATAATTTCAAAAATGGACTAATTTGGCCAACGGATTCTTGGTGTTGCCATATAAAAATTTCAGTTTTTTACGTATACTGTGAAAACTATCAGTCCTAGACGTTTTAATTGCACTGAAAAGTTCTTCAGAATATGAAATCCTATGACATTGGTAATCATCATTTATACTTTTCAACGAACCCTTCTAGAAATATACGAAAAACCACTTCAAAAATCAAACTTGTGCAGATAGGTGACCATACGAAATTACGTACGGGTATTCATCCACAGCATCATAAGAATTGGTCTTATACCAATTCTAGCTTTTTTACTTGTTTTTCTTATAAAAGGCCGTGCCTCTGTGATAGGTATTTCGATTCAAAGTTATCATTTCTTTAATATAACTTTCAGGTATGTGTAGTAACTACACATACCAAAAATTGGAAAATTTCAAGTGTTTCAAAGTTAGTTTAAATTTAGTATAATTCAGGCAGTATTCATCGCACGACAAAAAAAATTAACTTTCAGCAAAAGAAGAACGTTGGGGAAGTGTAACTTTTGTTCGATTTTCGATGGAATTACACCATGATAAATTAAATAAAATTAACAAAAAACCTTGCCAAACTCACTCCACAGTTAACTTAACAGCAGAACACACAATAGTCTCCGGAAATCTAGAGACGAAAAATGAGCAAACTTCGAAGACTAGAGACCGAGCATGGAAACCCGATTGATTTGAAACACATGACGGGAGACCGGACCCGGAGAACAAAAAAATGTTTAGTAATTTGGTATCTTTTGAGATTTTTTTGCATGGGTCTCCATGGGTGTCCAGAGATCGAGAAAGTGGTCTGTTGAAGTTAAAGTCTCTTGCCATGTAGCTTCACCTTTCCCGAGAAATCAAGCTATTTTGAAATCTATATGGCACACTAATCAGTTTATTCACATCGTTTTAGTTTACGGTTTTTTCTAAATTGACTAATTTTATAATAAATAAATAAAAAAAGACACTTTCCAAAACAATTTCAACCTTTTTCATTAGTAAGTAAAACAGAAAATTATTTGGCAACAATATCCGGGTTTCAAGGTAAAATGTCCGGGGCTTTCGAACTTGTTGTCCTAGTTTAATGATTTTACAGATGGCAGCCCTACACACTTTTTGAAATTTTTGGTCGATTTGTTATGGAATGACCTTCTAACGATATAATAATATCATTGCTACAAATCTGGCAAAGTTATTAAGATAAGTAACACAATAGTGAAAATTCGGAGTATTTATTATTAGAGTATATGGAAGAAAATAAAGAAAAAAATGAGACGGATTTCATTGATTTAATAATTATAGTAATCTAGAAAATACTTGAAGGTGAAAATTTACTGGTACTTACTAGTTTTTATAAATGGATATTAACAAGTACTGGGAAGTACTGAGAATTACTGGCACTGGACATTATAACATATTTACTGGTGCTGGTAAATTTTCAAAAAAAAAAGTAAGCAAATTTTGATCTTAGATTCAGGTACTGGTACTTGACTGGTACTTAAAATCAAACAACTCTAATTTCAATGTCTGAATTTGTCATGGACGTTGAACGCGCTCTTTAAAAAGATGATAGAGTGGATTATATTATGAGGGGGGGGGGGGGGGCTCATTTTGAAGTTTAAGCGTTGGCATTCGAGAGACCTCTCTTCAGATAGTGACGTAGTGAAGTTACAATTTGTTGAGTATATTTATATTTTCAACTAAGCTCCAATTTCTTCTGTGGACGTGGAAAGATCTTTTTCTATGTATAAAAATGTGCCGTCACATAATCGCCATTTATTTTCATATTTGAGCTTCTTTAAAATGTAATAGTGCTCAATATAAATATCCATAGCTAAACAATTTAATTATTTACATATTCTGATCGTTGAAATTTTTCCAGATTTACTACGTTGTTATTTTCTAATTATGATTATTTTATTAATCTGTTAATTAGTCTCTTTAAGAAAAAAAACTATGTATCTATGTTTAAATACAAAAGTATTTTTCAATTATATATGTTGCATTTTTTTTCTTAGCTTTTTAAATTATTATTGTCACTTTCTAAATGAATTTTTTATGGTAATTATTTTTAAGTATTAAAGGAGGTTAGCAGCTCACGATTTGAAAATTGAAACAAACCATTATATACCATTTTTCATTTTAATTCAACTTTTGACCAAATGAATTAAACTTTGCGTCAAATAAATTAAACTTTAAGCCAATAAAATTCAACTATATAGTATATATGCAAGCGCGTATACAGGGGGAGGGTCACGGGGGTCATGACCCCCACTTAAAATGCCTCCTCGCCTTCGCGGTAAATTGAATATGGCGCTGGACTGTAGAGTGAGTTGTAAATATTCTAATATGACAATTTTCGTATGGTTCGGACACAATGTGTAGCTGACGCCAGCAATTAATGCTGGTGGTCTAACGTCCTTTTCCAATCTGCGGTAGCTAGCACTGGTATGGGCGTTTGTTTGTCTTCTTTTGAGTAGTAATAGTGGAGTCTGGATTTTGTATAATAGTCATTCGTTCGTAGCTCATCGTCTTTGAAACGTGTCCAATTTGTTTAGAATTTTCTTGTGTTTTATATAGTGTCGAAAAGTCATCTATCATACCTATCATAGGATAGTAAGTAATTTTGGAATGCATATTTATTTAAGTATTTGATTGTTTAGAAAATGGCACGCCCAGTTATGAAGATGCTTTTATAAATTTTTTTTCACCGATTACTACTATAGATGGAAAAGCACACAATTTCGAGACTCGAAAGTGTTATTGTTTCTAAGAAATTGGTCAGCGATCATAATTTTCCGACATAAAATCGATGATGACAGGACAACTTGGTGGGGAGCTTGCAACAGAAGCATACAAACTTACTTGACGAATTGTGATTTATGGTTCTTCCAGTAGAACCCTAGTTCCATATAATGATGTATTATTTTTCGTAGCGGCACTGATTCAGTCCTGAGTTGTTCAAAATTTTAACGTTCTTAGGGAAGCATCAAATTCTTTCAACGGTGATTCTGCTGGTTCAGTCTTTCGGACTCTTTCTTAGAGAGATTTGACATTTTTTCTTTAGTTTTTTCATGCACTACTGGTGCCCGACCATGGTTCCAAGGAGTTAGCTTGATTCAGGTGCTTTGGCTGGGCTTGGTCGCTAAAGATATTTATGAGCGTTGGGAATCATACAATTTGTTCTTAGAAATTTACTTGAACATATTTATTTCGAATTTTGGTCACTGAAAACCGTCAGTTGGATTGATTCGAGTGCCGCTAAAATTCATTCTACAATTTTTTTCAAAATTTTTGTGACAAAACTATAAAAATAAAATCCATTCGCTCTTCTCTGCGGTAGGTGGCGTTGCTTTGCTTGTACTTTCGTATTAATTCAGGTAGTGTTGTTTAATTTAACTTCACGTTTACTTTTAATTTGTAGGAGAAGGATAAACTTGTTATATTAGTTAGCGATGGAGGTAGAAATAGTAACGAAAGTGTAAAGTGGAAGGCTGATAAGACCATTGACAACTTTTCTCAGAAGAAAGCAAGATCAGTTAGTAAGTGGAAAGTGGTAATGAGTTTTTTAGTCTTTCGAGACCCGAATTCAGGTGCCAATCAGTTGCTGGTGGATATATATAGAGTTATTTAAAAATCTATATGTGAATCAGCTTCTAACTTATTAGTTAGAAATGGGATGGCCGAAAATCATTTTAATTGTGAAGACAACCAATTTTCCTTAAAATGATTCACATATAGATTTTTAAATAGCTCTATATATATCCACCAGCAACTTATTGGCACCTGAGCTCAACTGTAGTGTAGACAGCAGGCAGTTTCAAGGTTCATTGCTGTCCTGTTGAGATCGCCCTGTTACTGCTGATCGAAGCACTTTACACACAGTACCTATACTCCCTAAAATTAAGATCAGTTAACTTCGTTTCAGAGGAAATAGTCAGTAACATATCTTGTACTCCTACTCCCATTCCCTTAAATGTGACTCAAGTTGCAAGCTCGCTCTCAGTCAATTACTTCACCCGTGACAGAATCGTATGCATCTATTTCTATAATCTCTGCACGAGATGGCGTATCTGGTTATGAGTCCTTGATGTCCACCATGAGATCGCGAATGATGTGGGTAATATTATCGATAGGTTTTCCAAATCAAACTGAAATTGGATTTTGTGATATAACGTAAATATTATTAAAAAAAAATTGAAAGTAGCTTCTTCCGACTTTGTCCTCCCCCTCGAAGATTTTTAGTTGTGACCCCCCCTAGATCAGAGGTCTGGAGACGCGCCTGTATATATGTGTATATCTGTGGTTTTTTCAAATAACTTAACAAATATTTACGATTTGAAACTAACCATTTGACATAAAATTTTATATTTGATAATCCCGTGTACTCTGTTATAGCAATATACTATCATTATCAAAATAATAACCACTGAAGTACCCAAAAATCTCAAATTATTTTTTCAAGAAACAGCACAAGTAGGTTGGTCAAACAACAAAAGCAGTGCAGATAAGTTGTTATTTTAAAATGAAATCCCGACCTTTTTTTTTTTTTTGAATTTTCATTGTTTTGGTTGATTTATTTTTTTTCAATTTCTATTTGTGTATGTATTAACAACTATAATAAAGGATGCCGTTTATCAATACCAGTATTAACAACATTCATTTGCATTTCCAGTCATTTTGCCTGATAAAATTTCATGGCTTTCGCAATTTTTCTTATTTGTCAATAAACTGCATAAGTGAACTTCTTGAGTAAACCGTAAATCGATGTAAAGCGATTACTGATTTCAAATAATCATTCACCTTCAATTGAGTCGTTAGTTCGCACACAGTATATCGGAAAAACTGTTTTAATTGAGAGCGAAAAACATTGTATGTTCAACTTCTTCGCTATATTTAAAATTTTTTGAAAAATATCATCAGTACTGTAATAAAATTTATTTCAAAACGTCTTGTGAGAAAAGAAAAAAAAATTCCACAAATTGATGATTTTCCAATACTCAAAACTGGCTTTTTTGCAGGTAAGAAGTTATTTGAAAAAACCACAGAATAATGTCAATGTTTAAACTCACTGCTTAGATTCCAGTTAAGAGTTTTACTATTCTGTAGACAAATAATAATCTGCATGCAATGAGCTCAATTAAAACATTTATAAAAAATAAGTTGCTTTTGACTGAAATATGTATTAAATCGCGTAAATATTCGTCAACAGATTCTCTTATATAAAAAAGTAATTAAAAACAAGAAATAAAAAAAAAAGATATCATTGGTACAAAGTCGATATTTTTATGGGTCAGCACAAATTCTTTGTAATTTGTAAAAATGCTTCAATTTCGAAGTGCGCATTTTAAGAAGAGTTCATACGCCACATGACCCCTTATCTTATTGTCACTAGAAATATAATTGATTGTAGATTACGATATAGTAGAAAAAATATACACGCGTGTCACTTTATCTTACAAAAAAATTCACGTGAAATCAAAAAATTGGAGTTACGGTTCTGAATTTTCGTTTTAAAAAAATTTATGAAATATAGACAAATTAAGTTTTCTGAAACACCTTACACCGCAATAAGTTTATAACTAAGTTCCTCAATTGGAAAAATGGATCAAGAATAAATATTGTCCAATTACACAGCTATGAAAGAAAATGTTGAAAAGTTTTCCTGAAGGTTCAAAACAGCAAAAAAAAAATCAATTTTTGGGCCACCCTAATGTTCATATGTATATATCAAATTGATAAAACAATTTCAATTGTTACATGTATCATTTTAGTTATTGTTGTAAACGATAAAGGGTCCTCTTTGGAATCAGTGCTCAATTTTGATCCGATATCTTAAATTTGAGAGGGAAGCAGTGAATTTAAGGAGACAAGTCTCAAGAAAAGTGTTATCTGGACACTCCAAGTATACTTCATCCTACTTATTTACCGAACACACTGTATATAATCTGATAACTCACCACACTTCTTCAATTTTCGTTTACAGTTTTCTAAATTACATATGACAATATATTAAAAAAATAACTCCATCCAAACTTTAACAAGTTCCGTTTTCTCCTTTCTACCTCTTGACTAAAACCCATCAGGGATTAAAATACAATACAAAATAATAAAAAAATATCGGGACTGCATATTTTGAGATATTCAAGGATAATCGAAATATCCATTATCCTTGAGAGCAAATTTTCAGAAAAATGATCCTGATTAATTTTTGTCGGAAACCTGAAAGCTTCCCAAAATAAATAACGTTTATTTCGTGGAGATGCAATAAGTACATTCTGAGATATAAATTTCTAAAGTTACATCTACTAAGCAAAATGTGCCTCATTTTTATCAAATTTCAAAGACCGTATCTCGGTCATGAATGGATGGCACAACCAAAAATTACTATTTTCAATATTGCCAAACTTCCTCTCAAATTTCATTAAAATCAAAAATCACAAATTTACTCAAAATTGGTCGATTTTCTGTGTAACTGCCTTATACGATTTTTTTCTTTACATATATACAAATTTGCATACCTAGCAATATTCAGTTTTTCTTCTTTATTTCATATTAGACCGAATTCTACTAACACGTTCCATGATTAATTAATAGTTACTCATAATTATAAACAAATAGATTATAAATAGAACTGCAAAGAAAATGTCTCGCCTCCCCAAAAATAAGAAATTACTTATACGTAAAGCAGAAAATGGCGGCATACATTTTTCGACCATGCAGACTAAAGACCGCAAAGCTTTCCAAAATTCACATCATAAAATGAATTAAAAACGCCAAATCATATGCAAAATATATAAAAACAAGAAATTTTTGTCGTTACCATGGTTAACATTATTGACTTTATTTCCTTTATCATTGCACTAAACAATTTGAGTTTTTCAAAATAAACAGAAAAACATACGATATCTGTTACAAATTGAAGTTTCATTGCAAGAATATCATAATTTTGATAGTTATTCGTCTCTGAAAATTGCAACTTTCAAACGAAAATATATTAGTAACCAAAACTTTTTTACTAGTTCTCTCTCCGTTATTTCCTCTTCCACATCAAGATCTTCCATATTCAAATACAAATTTATCTACTTAATGTACCATTATTACGTTATTTTGTACCAAACTTTGCAAATTCATGAATTCGAGAGTTTTCTAAAGCTAATTACATACATATAAAACCCCCGAAATTTTTATTTTGACAAGTCATTACCTAAGTTTATGCTTTTTCTCAAACTATGTGTATTTTTGATCATGCTAATACGCACATATTTGACGCAAAGTTGTATTAACTTTTCGTGTTTTTTTAAATTTTAGTGGTAACCCCCTTTCCGAGCCTTAGTTATGACAATAAAAATTTCCCGAAGTTAAATTTTTTTTTTTTTTTTCAAAAACTATATAGTATATATAGTACAATACAAATACAATTTTTATAGCATTCTGTTTATTTAAACTAAAAAAAATTATAACATCTTTACAATATTAATTTTAATTTTAATTTATTTTTTATTTTTATTTATTTTTTCAGTTCTTCAAATCAAGTTGCAACAAAACACACAGTGCGCATAATACGTAATATAAGGAAGGTATGTGTCGCTAAATAATTAATTATAATTTGGAAAATATTTATTTAAACAAAAAATCATAATAAGAAAATTAAAAGAAAAAAAAACAAAGTAATAATCAGTAATAATACTTACCCCAATTTATTAAAATGTTTGAAAGAAAGAAGTCACTTGCAAAAGTAATTTTCTTCAGACCAATATCTTCTCTTGGAGCACAGATGACGGCATGTACATAATATGTATGTATGTATATTGTATTTTCAACAGATATGTCTCTCTAACGCTTATATTTTTTTCAATTGTGTTTATGAAATATTTTGCGATTTCTTTTTTATAAATATTTTTCCAAAAAAATGTCGTCAAATTTTTGAATATATTTGCACACATAATTTTATTATCACTTGAAATCTTTGTCACAGCCAAAAACGTGAAGACAATAATATATAAAAAGAACAACCGTACAAATTTAAGAAATTTTAAAAATCTTGTTAACAGAGTAGTCCTTACATATTACTAATACATATATAAATAATGTATTAGATTAAAGTCGTGTAATTGTTGATGCATAAATATTTATGCACTTTATCACTTTTTTTCTTCTTAATTTATGAATTAAAAATTTTAGTTTTTGTCGTCACTTGTGTTGCTTTTTTTTTTCTTAATTATTTTTTTCTTCATAAACAACTAAGAAGGATTTGTACTGGTTTCTTATTTTGTTTTATAAATTTTTGGAGCCATAAATATATATATAAAGTTTTTAATTGAACTTTTATGATTTTACTTTCACAAAAACCACATTTCTTATAATATCACTCTTTTTTTAATAATTTACATTTGTCTTGTTACTGAAATCTGAATTAAAACAGTGAAATACATTTTATTTTTGGTAGCTACTCATTGACACGATTTTTTTTTTCATCAGAAAAATATTTGAATTAAAAAAATCGACATTATTCGTTTATTTTATTTATTCATTTTTTTTTAAGAAGAAGATTATTTTCCATGAATAGAAAACAGATTGGTATGTTGAGTTAATGTTTTATATTTCTAATATATTATTAAATATTATTTCAATTGCATTTTTATCACTCGTACAATAATAATTATTTTTTTCTTTTTGTTCAAGCTATATTATTAATTTTATGTTATCGTTTATACCTTTTCTTACTATAAACAACGAACAAATAACAGTAAGAAAATTAATAAAGGAAACGAAACCATATTAACTGGTATAAAACACAAAATTTTGAAAGTAAACATCCACAAATCACAATTTTTTTAAATTATATTCTTCATTATAGTAGGTAGTACATTATATTTTTTTTACCTATAAACAATTTTTTGTTTCTATTTATTTATTTATTTATTTATTTTTGCACACTCGATTTCAGTTTCGTTTTTAATAGATATCCAACAGTCTTAGTATGATTTCAACAAATATCTTAAGATTTTATTATGTTTTTATTTATCTTCTGGACATTTGCACACATAATTTTATTATCATTTGAAATCTTATCACTGTCAAAAATGTGAAAAAAATAGAGAAAGAACCGTAAAAATTTATAAAATATTAAAAATATTATTAACAATAGTTTTACATATTTACTAATACATAAAATAATCGCGTAATTAACGACGCATAAATTTAGGCAATTTATTATAACTTTCTTCTGAATTATGTACCTACTTAAATTGTTACAGATTTTGTTTTTTTTTTGGGTTTTGTGTTTTTAAAGATTTTATTTTCTTCATATAGGAATATGTACAAACGTACATACATACATATACCATAGAACTAAAAAAATATATATTTGTTTTGCTTTTCTCTGTTTTATACATTATTATATTTTCAATCATAAATATGTATGAAAACATTACCAAATTTTTAATTGAATTATTTTATGATTTTACTTTCCCAAAAACCACTCTTGTTACATGCACGCGCTTATTAATAATTTATATTATTCTTGATATCAAAAATTTATATTGTATATTATAAAATTAATGAAATCAATTTTATTTTGAATTCGAAAATTCAACATTAATTAAGTATAATATGAACCTAATCATTCGTCGGGCGAAATTTTTTCAAGTAAAATCATTTTTCATGAATAAAATGAAAAAATAGAAAACAAAAGCTAAGTAATAGATGACTTAGTTGCAGAGCTAAAGATCAGTCATAGTATAAAAGAAGAATATTTCTCTAATAATGAAACATATTTACTTTGATTTTGAATAAATGAATAAATATTGCGCTTTAATTTCGCGTACAATCATTATTTATTTTACACAATTATTTTTATTTTATTTATTTATTTTTTTATTGTTTGTTCAAGCTATGTACATATATACATACATAGATATTATTAACCTCTCATCTCATCAGTTTTACCTTTTATTTTCTACAAAACGCTGACTGAACAATTAACAGTTTGGAAAATTAATAAAGGCATAACAAAACCATATTAACAGGTATAAAACAGAGATAAAGTTTTGAACGTAAACATACACAACCGCAATTATTTATTTTTCAATCTATATATATTTATATATATATACGTATATATATATATATTCAATATCTTTCTCTATTCTTTTTCCTGTTCTTTTTTTTTTTATTATTTTTTTAACTTATTAAAATTTTGTTATTATTTTTTTGCACACACGATTTCATTCTCGATATTTTGCGATTATAAAATTGAAATAATCCAAGCGTGTTCGCTACTGATTTTTATTTGGACTAAGTATTTTAGACGATACTACTAACGAGTTCCATAAAATAAATTAACAAAATTTTGTGAAAAATGAACAAAAAAAGATTTGACAGGAAAAAAATTGACAAGAACAAGAGTAAGATCAAGCTAAAAAATATATATTCATATATACATACATACATACATACTATCTAGTTGAAAAGTGTTGATACATGATGGTTAGGATATGAGGGGGTGTTGGAAGTGAGGGGGCTGAATTGGAAGAAGTCATAAGGTGGCTGTAAGTCTAAGTAAGTCCTGCTCGATTTTTGCTACTAGCATATATTCTAGTTTCATAGATACTCTCACTAAATTGAAATTAAGCGTCTCATCTATGTATGCACATATAAAATTAAACTGAATGTATTCGTTATAGGTATTACGAGTGCTGTCTTTATTCGCGAGCTATAGCTATTCTCTCTTATATTTATATTCTATTTTATTTTGTAAGATTCATTTTGAGGAGAATACACCAAGAAATATTGGCTACTATAAAGACGTTCACAACGACGACAACAGCAACAGCAACAACAACAACGACGACGACTACGGCACCATATCCCACGAAGCAACAACAGAAATGTTAAATCATTGACGACAACGACGGCGACGGCGGCAAATACGAGAACGACGCCGACCGACGCTGCCATGGTCATCGTTTACTTGGCGCGGATTTTGATCATGATCAGATAGATCAGTTGGCTTCATCCCCATTTCCATGTTGTCTTGTATATACATACATTATGCTTGTAGTCGTCCAAATATCTATATCCATTCGCAAATGAATCGTTGTCGTCGTCGTCGTCGCTGTCGTCTTCGTTACAGTATATAAATTTAAACTATGACGCAAATGATCGTAATTTTGAAATGAGAGAAAATTATAAATTGCATTAAAAGTAAACACGAATAACAAAATTTTTATTAGAATATGTGGAGATATTTTTTTTTTTTAACTGAATACATAGCAAGCCAAAAATTCAATTGCATTTCTTTTATTTGAAAAAAAAAAATCATTTTTCAATAGGCCAAATTATTACAAATTTTCCGTGTAAGGCAGAATAATATTTTCCCCAAAAATTGCTCCATTACAAAATTTTCTATGTTTGTAAAATTGAAGCAGTTGCAAAACTAATGAAATTCTGGGTATGTGCATATACCACAAAACTAAAAAAAACAAATGCAAAAGCTAGAATTGGTCTAAGACCAATTCTTATGATACCCTAGATGAATGCACGTATGAAATTTCGTATGGTCACCCATTTGAGCAATTTTGATTTTTTTGCATTGGTTTCTCGCATATATTTCTAGAACGGCTCGTCGGACAGAAAAAATGATTATAACCAATTTTATAGGATTTCTTATTCTGAAGAAGTTTTTAGTACAATAAAAATGTCTAGGACTGATCGTTTTCAAAATATGTGTAAAAAACCACAAATTTTATATGGCAACACCAAGAAGGGGTTTCCCGATTTAGTTTGTTTTTGAAACTTTATTTGCTATTAGTATTAAAACACAATGTACCAAATTTCAGCTTTTCTACGTCGACGTGTTCTCAGGTAGTGTCCAAATATATCGTGGAAAACGAAATTTTTGTATGGCAACCCCACGAAGGAGTTGCCCGATTTGTCTCATTTTCGAACTTAATTTTACGTTTTTTTTTAATGTCCGTGTACAAAATTTCAGCTTTCTAAGTGAGCGCGTTCTCGAGTTATCGTGCGCACGGACGGACGGACGGACGGACGGACAGACGGACATGCAAAAATCAAAATAACTTTTAATTTTATGCGGGGGTGTCCAATCCATTTTGCTCTACCATCATTATTTCTGTGCGTTACAAACGGAATGGCAAACTTAGTATACCCTATAGATTTCATCTAGGGTATAAAAAATGGCTTGTACTCGTACCATGGTTTTGTATAATTTTAATCGTTTGTTTTTTTATTAATATTGATCAGTAATAAAAATTAGAAATGTTCCATTTGTTCGTACGTCTATCTAGAGAAAAAAGCGTAAATCTATAAATGCAAGTAGTTTGCCATTTTTTTTTATTTTTTTTTTATTTTTTTTTTTATTTTTTATATTATTAAGCCAAGCTCAGGGGATTACCCTATGATGCAAAGTACAGCATGGCAGGAAGGAGATAGGGAAAGGATTAGGGGATATGAGGAGAGTGGCGGAGGTGCCGATGTATGTCGCCCTTAAACTTCCGCAGATTGTATGCTGGGGGAAAAACAGAAGATGGTAAGCTGTTCCACATTCGTACTGTTCGGGATAAAAAATCATCACGGAATTTTACTGTACGGCCGAAAGTAATTTGAAGGGTAAAAGGAGTTGCGCGGTTTTCAGCGCGAGTATTGCGTGCAGGAATCAGTCTACAAGGGATTAGACTAGATATTTCATCAGAACATTGACATCATGCATAATAAATCATAAAGGAGCGAAAGGCATCCAACATTGCGGCGGTGCTTGAGTGAGTCGATATGACAAGTTATTGCCAAATCGCCAATGAGCGTGAAGGCTCTCTTTTGGACAACATCCAATGAAGCTAAGGCTGTGCGACCAGCCCCGGCCCATATATGGGAGTTATATTCCATTCTAGTTTGATCCTAAAAGTATGTTTTATGACTGAAGCAAAATATATGTATGTACGAGCGGAGATCAATAAGTTCAAGAAATTAAGGTAAAGGACATTAAAAAAAAAACCCCCATGATATTATTTTTTTCCCTTCAATATATTCTCCGTAAGCTCTAATACATTTCTGAAACCTATCAATTAACGCGGACTTTACTTTTTCATCGTTCCCAAAATTCTTCTCTTGAAGCAATGTTTTCATCTTTCGAAACAAATAATAGTGATGCGTTTTACCAGTTATAGACTGTAGAGATGAGGTTCAGCATTTAGAATCCACAATTCTGAAGGTCAGTTATCGCAACTTTGCTAATTACGTTTGCGCGTAAAAGTAAAATATCTCTGATCCGTTATTGTGACACGCCAACTGTGATGCCTTGAATTTCTTAGAGGATCGTGTACGCCTTTTTACTGCATGAACTGCTTCTTCGATTCAGGATCATAGTGATGTGAACCTAAGACTCATCTTCAGTAACGATCCGACATAAAATATCATCCTTGCCTCCTTGACTACAGAGGTCCAAGGCGTACTCCAACACAATTAATGCAAGCTGCTTCTTCTTTAGACAGGCATCCTCCAGTACAAGTTTTTCAATATTTTTTCTAATGTTGCTTGAACCAGTCGATTGTGATTATCTTTAATCGATTCTCTACCACTAATAAATCATGTTTTTTCCAGGGCAAGAGTCACCGTAGAGATTCAAGCTCCTCCAAGTACTGGATCTATGCAGTAGTTCTTTAGTAGTTCTTATAATCATCTAAAAAAAAAAAAAAATGCCTACGTCATTTTTATTGGATATTATTGTTTTTTTTTTTGTCTAAGCATGCACTCCTAAATTTTTATTAAATTCAAAATATCTGTTCCAGCGGATTATTTTAAAGAACATTAAAAAAAAATATGGGAAATTTACTGCAAAATTTGAACTATAAATATAAATTCTATTTCAGATTTTATTTTATTGTGTTGGTTTTAGAGAATATTTGAGTAATTGAAGCTTTTTACTTGATCTTTATTAAATTTTGATATAATTTGAGTAAATAACTTTCTTTAAATGAATTCTTGCTTATTCTTTCTGCTCGGTATTTAGAAGCCGAACAATTCAAGGATCTAAGAAAAATTATAGTTTGATTCATTTTTCAGAACAGTGGCGTAGATAAGAATTTAGAGGCTCACCCGCGAACGTTTTATGGGCTCTTTGTAAATATACATTTAGAAATGGAAGTCACACGTCTTACTTCGTCAGGTATAGATCGCAAAATTTTGTGGAATATATAGATATTTTTAATTAAGTATGGATATATGCTTGGATTAATACTTACGTACATATTATACGTATACAGGGTGTTTCCCACTAGGAGGTCAATAGAGCGGGAGGTGATAGTACTCACCTAGACGAACCAAAAATTGTATGGCAGGGGAGGGGGGCCATATAAATCGTTTAGGAATTACAGGGTGATTAAGAAAAATAGCTAGTTTTGCACAAAACACCCTGTATCTTAGAGACTACAGGGCGAATGATTACAGTTAACAGCTCATTATATATAAAACTTTATGGCCTTTTCAACGACTGCTCAACCAGCCCCATTCCCCGCTCCAATCAAGAATTATGGTTGTCCAAACTAAAAATTTCGGATTTTCTTACCTTTTTTTTTTATTTAACCTCTATTATTTTTGAAAAAAGGTCTTTAATAAAATTTTTTTTTTTATAAAAAACTGTAAACTGTAGACTCTCCTCTTTAATTTTTAAATTATAAAGAATATGTGATTTAAATTTTATTACAATCGCTTAAACAGATCTTGACATATCGTGTGTACTTCAGTTTGAAAAAAAGTAGTTTCGTGAAAAAAAACCCAAAAGAAAAAAACAACTACTTCCTGCCGCACTCACCTCTAATTGCTCTAACTTCGCAGATAATTTAAATTATTTTGAAATGGTTAAACGCTTAAAATATTCTTCAAAGTATAAACAATTTATCAATATAAAAAAAAAATTTATATCTTTGAAAATCTCAAGGTGGTGTAACCAATCCCTTAAGCAATAAGCATTCATTTTATTTTAGAAATTTACAGGAAATGTTTCTACAAAATTTTTCTTCACTCTTCTTGATGGCCGACAGGAGTTATTTCCCAATTCTGTGTCGGTTTTCAATAATATGCATAAAAATTCTAAAGAAAAAATTTCCAGGAAATTTCTAAGAAAAATTGAGCGCTTCTCTACATCATATCGAGGAATTGTTAATTTTATATTGGAATTGGAGCATACATCCATGTATATACTATATATCCCTACTTCATTCATCTATACCTCATACATTATAGGTCTATTTAATGAACTCGAACAATGTTCAGAGCACAGCAGGGCAGCTCAACTTAGGCTAACTTAAAATTAGAGCAAAAAAGAGCAGAATGCTCATTAAACACTCTTTTCTGACATTTTCTGAGATCTGTCACCAAAGAGCACATTTGTTTAAATTAATGCAATGAAACCTTTTTTCACACACAAAAATACAATTATTATTTAGTTCAGAATTTTTTTTTAAAAAACGCAATTATTTGAATTTGTATCAGAACTGTCAACACAACTTACAGTTGTCAAATGCCTGCTCTAAGTTACTCCTACGAAAAAGGTAGAGCAGAGAAAATCTTACTCTAGGTCACTTCAGTTTAGACTTTAGAGTAGACTCATGAAACACAGTTCAGTTAACTTTAGAGTAGTTTAGAGCAGTGTTCTGAATTCATGGAACACGGTTTTCTGTTCCTTTCTGGTTTTTCTGCTCTATAGAGTAACCTAGAGCAGCTCATTAAACAGACCTATTATATCACCCACAAGAGCCATCTAATCTAAATAATGCAAGCAATCAATGCGATATCCTTATTTTATATTGTTTTTGGTAAAATGCTGGAATTTTTTGAAAATTTTAGTTACCAGTTTGGGGCCCCCCTGCCTGACGAGGTCTGCGGGTGCCTTATCTACGCCACTGGTTCAGGAAATGAATCTCTCTCTCTCACTCAAAGTTTCCATTCTTGATTATCAATTTTCATTGTCGGATTTGTTTTTTTGGCGAATTTGGCAAAATGCACTGCGGTAGACTGTGTAGCATATTCCACAAAGATTTCCATATGAACGACGTTCTGCATTGTTTTCTTTAGTCTAATTTTGATATTACATAAATACAGGGTCTTTCAAATTGGGTTTTCGAAAGTACGCGACTGTGTAACACACTTCAAACATCGAACGCACCCATATTATGTCATTTTGACAGCTGAAGGTTTGCCATTTATAAAAATGGAGTCGTATACATTACAAAAACGTATGGAGATTTTTGAATTATTTTATGAAAATGGTCGTTCTGTTAGAAATGTATTTCGCAAATTGCGCGATATTTATGGTCGACACAATCGTCCAACTGAGCAACAAATTGGTAATATTGTGCAGAAATTTCAAAGAACTGGTGCAGTACAAGATCGAGAAGGACGTCAGTATGCTCGTGCCGGTGGTTCTGAAGAAAATATTGGTGCTGTGAGTGATAGTGCTGCAGCTGACCCCAACACGTCAATTTCCCGACGTTCACAACAATTGGGACACTCTGAGTCAATTGTATGGCGTATTATGCAGAAAGATTTAGCGTTGAACGCCTACAAAGTTCAATTGACATAAGAATTGCTGCCACAAGATTATTCCATACATCGAGACTTTGCCAATTGGATACTGGAACAAAACGATGATTTTTAAAAAAAAATCATCTTTTCGGACGAAGCACATTTCGAGATCGGTGGCTACGTTAATAAACAAAACTGCCGTATTTGGGGAGAGGAACATCCTTGCGTGATCCAATAGAGGCGAACGCATGCACAAAGAGTCACTGTTTGGTGTGCATTATGGTCTGGTGGTGTGATTGGGCCGCACTTTCTCAAAAACTATACTGGAAGAGCCATCACCGTTAACGGTACCAGATATCGCGACATGATCACAACTTTTTTATGACCAAAACTGGAAAAGATTGATACTAAAGACATGTGGTTTCAACAAGATAGGGCTACGTGTCATACAGCTAGAGAAACTTTTCAATTACTGCATACAAAGTTTCCAGACCGTATTATTTCCAGATTCGGTGATGTGAATTGGCCTGTGATTTGACACCGTTAGACTTCTTTCTCTGGGGCCATATGAAAGCACAGGTCTACAAGGATAATCCTCGAAACGTTGAAGCATTGAAAGCAGAAATTATTGGAAGTTATTGGTGAAATAGAGCCGCAACTATGCCAGAATGTGATTGAAAATTTTGATAAAAGAATCAAGTCTGTAGAGAAGCAAGAGCTGGTCACATGGGAGATATCATTTTTAGAGTATAAATGGCAAACATTGTACTTCAAAACTAAATAAAAACTTTTTCAGTTTCAATTCAAATCCTATGTCTTTTAATTATTTACTTTTGAAAACTCAATTTGAAAGACCCGTTATTTATCTTATGTCCAATATTATTATATTATTATTTAATTACAATTGTAAACAAATTTATATTTTTTTTAGATATCCGAATTGACTTGAACTGATTCTGAAAGAGGGCCTTTTTATACAGAAGAATTTGTACCACAGTCATAAGTTAAAATTGGTTCGGGTACTTTCATACTAATGAAAACAAATTTGTGAAATTTTTAAGTACATTTATTCATTTTATACACATATTCATTAATGAAAATATTTTTGTGTTGTTGATTTTCTTTTATGAATTACTCTCTATGGCTTGCTTCTGTAAAGTCCAAATATAATCTGCTAGCATAACGCGATTCCACTTGCGCCTTTCCATACTCAAAATATCTTGATGGAAGCATTTTCCGTGTTCATCGCTGACATCGCCCATGTTTTCTGGGAAAAAATTCAAATGAGAGTTCATCATATGCACCTTGAATGAAATTTTGCAGCCTGCTACTCTAAATGCTTCCAACATGCCTTCCACTAACGTTTTATAATTTTCAACTTTTCTGTTTTCTAAGTAATTCCTAAAAACTGCAACCATAGTTCTCCATACCTTGTTTTTTTTTTTTTTTTTATTTAATTTTGATTCGAATTTTGGGTCTCCTATTACTTCGTTGATTTGAAGACTAACAAACATCTCCTCTTTTATTTTAGCTTCAGTTATTTTAGGGAACTTTCCTCCTTCACGATTTATTGCCTTCATGAAGTCTTTCATTAAACCTAATTTGATATGGAGTGGAGGTATTATGATTTTTTCCTTATCCACTACTAAAGGAACATATTGAATGTTTTGATTTCCTGACGTAAAATGTTTTTTCTTGCCATCCAATCCCGTTAGAGATAATGATTCTCCTTATCGCGACTATCCCACATACACCCGGAAGCAACAATATTTGGTGCAACTTTTTTGTATCCCCAAAAGTGCAGCGATAACTTTAATAAACAGCTCAAATCTCCCAAGAACGTTGATTGTAGTTAATTTTTGCCGGAAAATTCTTCATATTTTCATAAGTTTCCTTCATGTATACTGTATGACCATGAGGAAGAAAAGGGTAATTGTTTCCGTTGTGGAGAAGTATCGCTTTGAGACTTGTTTTAGAAGAATCGATGAATAGTCTCCCAATGTTCTCGATTATGTTCTATTCCAAGCCTTTCAAAAACACCTTCAATGTTGTTGCAATATACTAAATCACAATTCATACTGTAAAGGTCAATAAAATCTTCGTGACAATGTCGAAACAAAGTAACTTTTGCCGCCTCCTTCTGCAAAAGATTCCACTGCTGTAGGCGCGATGCAAGAAGCTCTGATTGTGATTTCGATTAGTTTAAATCCCTTACAACTAAGTCGTTTAATTCCTCCTGGTTGAGTGGACGCTGACGGCGAAATTTCGATGTCTTCAAAGGCCTTCACTTCACTTTCTCCTGGGTGATGAGCTTTCTGCGACTTGAGGAACTGAATAAGTTTCTTCATGCGGTCTAGATCTTCGTGCTGTAGGTGTCATCAACACTTATTCAATGCCCCTTCTTTTACGCACAGTTAATCCTCGTGTTTTATTTTTGCAAAAATAACAATCGTTGTCATGATCCTGTTCATGTTATGTCCATATCATTGGTACACCAAATGGCATCCTTAATCGTTGATGCGCCTTCCAGTCATATAAGTGTTTAGCACAACTCCTACAAAATACGTGCGGAAACTATGGCTTGCCTTGGTGCCTTACAGGCATCCCAAAATACATTTTGTATAGTTCACACAGTGCAGGAATTATAGTTTTCCTTGTATCCAACGGGAGTAAATGTACCACAAACATAACAAAAATTATCAGCATTGCTATTACACCGCCTAGACATTATGAATATTTTTATAAGTCCTAACAATTTTACCAAAGTAATGGTTAAAATAATTTTTTTGTACAGAGATTACTCGAAAATGAAAAAAAAACACAATTTTTAAGATTAGCTTCCCTGTTTTTGCTATATATATATATGCGTATCGCAGCCCTACTCTCCTCTTGTAATTACAACCGAGATGACTCAGGTCAAAATTTCCGTAAAAGGATCACTTAGAAGCCGACAACAGGTATGCATTTCTGAGCGTTATAAATGAAACACCTGTTTTTGAGAATTCCTGCGAAATATGAACTAACCGGAGAAATTTAATAATTATGGTACCAAAATTATTTGCATAACTTTCAACTAGAACTTTGTCGTCCGCGAATGTTCCGTTCTTAGTGAATGAGCTGAAAATATTTTTTATCCATTTTCAGGTCAATTACACTGTGCGTGAGCTCAGTATACAATCGCTCGACTATTTGCTTGTTCCACAACGAGTTCTGGGGGCCTATTCTTGAATTACGAATGGTTTTTAGGAATTCGTTACATAACGAATGGTTGATAACGAATCGAATACCCCGTTCGTATTCTTGAACCTCATATCGTTATAAAGTCGAAGTGGTGAAAAAGTTTTTCAACATAACGAGTGTGGTAAGATTAAATCTGTTAATTTACAAATTGAATAATGTCAGCTGTTTCATATTTTACAATATAATTTGTAAAAAATGGCTAGCTTCAATGAATTGTCATTATGTTGTTTGCATCTGAAATCGTTAAAGAATCTATAAACTATCAATTACGTCGATCGTTAATCAATTCCTGCACCCTTAATTCAACGTTAGATAGAAAAAAAATGCTGCAGGAGGACCTCCACCAGTGCCATGCAAATGTTTTCTTTGCTGCCGAAGATTTTCCTTTCACCACACATTTTAAATCCTGCCAAATCTGGAAATTTTCAATAACTTTTTTTCGAATATAATATCATAAAAAAACTTGTGTAGTTCTTTAGCGCTTCGGGTATGGAAATTAATACTGATTTTATTTTGCCATAATTGCGTGGCATCTTTTGAACTGAAAGAGTTATCATACTTACCAAATTTCAGTTTCGGGTTATCCTCTAAAAACTCAATTATTTTAGTTTTTTTTTGGCATATGAAATTTTCGCACATCTTTTATCTCCCATTATCACCCGTAAAGTAGCAGCTGATTCACTCTTCGTTTGGCATAACGAATAGTTGAACCCACTCGTTAAATAACGAAGGGTTTGCGCATGGCCGGATTTAGGGGAGGGCAACTGGGGCTCTAGCCCGGGGCCTCCACAAGAGAGGGGCCCCCACAACCCGCCATAGAACTATCGAACTACACAGACGAAATACATCCATTTTCATCCACAAACCTCGAAAAACATTTTTAATAATATTACATTATTATAAATATTTTCGGAGGTTACCCTTATTTCGGTTCTGATAATATTGATGACACCAATACGAATGTATTTTGTATAAGTAGTTATAAATACGCAAATAATTATTTTTTGAAACAATTGAATTGAATCATTTATTCACATACCTTTTATTGCATAAAAGAAATGATAAGGAAATAATGATTTCTTTAATAATTAAAGAATATCAATTAATTGGATATTATTATTTATTTTTATTCATCATTCTATAATGAGAAAAAAATAATCGCGACGAGGAATCGAACACTGAACGCCTGTTTATGCTTGCGTATACTTTATACCCGTTTTTCGCCGAATTCTCCATTTTTCTCCGAATTCTCCGTTTTCCCCGTTTTCGTCTTTTCTAGTTTATTTTATTTTGTCTTTTTATTATTTTTTCGTGCAATAAATTATTTAAACAATTTAAAAAATGTGTAACCTATTTTAAAAATAATTAGGGGCCTCCACTCCTTTGTTGCCCCAGGGCCTCCACACTTCTAAATCCGGCCCTGGGTTTGCGTTCGGTATATAACGAATGCGGATTTCAGGAATACCACATGTGTCGATTCCGAATGGTTTTGACAGTATAACGAATACGGAATGTGCCTTCGTTATTCAAGAATAGGCCCCCTGGTATTTTGTACCGAAATGTATGGTGAAAAATACGAATATAATGTAAGCGCATTTCAAATTTTTTTTTTGATTATTGAAAGTTTTTCGATTTTTTTTCGCGATCCAGGTTGTTCAAAAAGTTCGCGCTTATATTGTGCGTGAGCAAATACGTTCACAAATTATAAATAAAACAACGCGTGATAACAGCTTCTGTGTCTCATATTCAAATTGAAATACACGTTTTACACTACACTATACATGTAGGAATAACGCAATAACTTCAGAATGATGCATTTTCCTGAGTTTTTATGCCAGTCCCAGTTCTACTGATAGCTGCAGATCTTTCAGGAGTACATATGTACTAGCTCCTCTACGAAATTGCAGAAATCGAGCAGAAGAACTATTCAGCGAGGATCAGATGCAAATAAAGAACTGTTTGGAGAGATCATAGATGGACTGTGGAAGAGATGACTCCCAGTGGTAATAGCAACCAGTTCTGCCGTTGTACTCCGATCGGAGTATTTATACTCCATTTCAGGGTCATATACTCCCGTGCTCCTCCATTCCGTTAAGTACTCATTTTCATAATAATTTGTGGCAGGTTTATTTATTCTATTAAAATATAAATTTTAAAATTCAAAATCTTGAAAGAAGAAGGTTTGTAAAAATTCACTTTATGGATACGGTCATACGCATGTATTCAGTTTCTGCAGCTGACTGCACAATTCAGCTTCATGTAGAGAATTTCTAAACTGCACTGTAGACTGCAAAAACTGAATATTTTGACCGCATCTTATGTAGATTTTTTTTTCCAAACTAATAAGTGTAATAAGATTAAAAAAAGAAGATTTATAATTCCTCCAAACTGAAGTTGTTGACTGTTGATTTAGAAGATTATTGGAAGAGAATTCTTAATTTAAAAGACGGCATAGTTGAGAAAATGTTCCCGAAACTGGTAAAATTTATTTTGGTGCATTTTACCTTTGTGTGATAGCAATGCTACTGTGGAAATAATATTTTTAAAAGCTAATTTACTTTAAAAATAAGCAAAATAGTATTTCATGTGTGGAAAAGAATTATTGGGAAAAGTAGAAGCAGCTAGTTGGAATCAACCCGATTGGATTAATAAACTTATTGTAGAAGACTAAGCTGAAGTGACATGAACAACAGAGTTAGTTCCTTAAGAGGAGTCAGTACTCAGCATAAGTTTCAATTTAGATACCAGCGAGTCTGTAGGCAATAAAATTTGCTATACGTAGGTTTGTGTCCTGAAAGTGAAAAAATTCATATAAAATTAGCCTAGACCCAGACCAAAAGCACATTAGAGGCATCTAGCGTAAAAGACAGAAACCCAACATGCAATAATTTAAGACGAAAATTGAAAATTTGTAGTTCAAAGAAATTGAAATTTTTTAACGAGAATAACCTCTCCTAAATTTTTTTTTCCACATAATTGTTAAATATACTATTTTTCTTTGTATTTCAACCACTTTCAACGAAATATTGCAATTTCCAGTCGGTGAAATATCGGGAGGAAAAACAAGTAGGTACTATTAGAGTCAAATAATTAAAAAAAACGCCACTAAAAATGAAAAAAACTCAACGTTATTTGCTAGATCTAGGCTTTATCTTTCTAAAATAGTCACAATTTAAACAAATGAGAATACCTACTCACAGGAATTCGATTTAAGAAACTTCAGTTTTTATAATTTTTTACAAGTTTCCGAGCTAATATCTCCATTCCAATACACTTTTTTAATTTTTGCCGACGTTATTTACTAGACCTCTTCGTTACCTTTAATTTAAGATATAAATCATTATTCTGCTACAAATAGTTTGTAAGAAATTCGCATTGAAAAATGTATGAAACTTACAAATCTTGGTACTAACTCCTCTTAAGGCGCGTCCACACATAAAAAATTCCCCAAATGTTTGACAAACGTTGGTCAAACTTTTGTGTAATGTTTGATGAGTGTGGACGCAATAATATAATAATAGATATTTATAAAAGTTCCAATTTAATCCAAATGAAATGGAAAACATTTTAGATAGATATTTGTTAAAGTTTGTACAACACTTTCAGTCAGTTAGTTTTCAACAGTTGTGTGGATACTGAAAGGTCATTTTGAAATTTTTTAATAATTAAGTGTTAATCATGAATTAGAAATGGGACAAGATAAATATAATAAAATTTGTAGATTTATTAGATTCTTGCGAAATTCATCATCCATTTACCATTCAATAAATCACGGCCACTGTATTGTACTTTTCTGTTCCATCATCTCCTTTTTGAAAATTTTCCTCAAATGTTGCGGTAGGTACAACGAAATATGCTGGAATGTACGTTACTTCACTCGGAAAATGCACATGATTAAAACTGAACATTTGGATAATTATTTGGCAAACATTTGTCAAACATTTGTCAACTGCCTATAAATTATGCTTGTTAAATGTTTTTTTCCAATATTTGTTATGTGTGGATGCACCTTTGATAGAACAAATTTTTGTTTAATTCTATGCTTCTTTATTTAAAACCTTTGTACTGTAGTAGTATTTTATAAAATTTAGTATGCTAAGAGCTATTGACGAAAATTTATCCTGAATTTTAGCGGGACCAGTACTAGGGTCAAGACGCAAAAATTTGGCTTGTTGTTCTTGGTTTATGTGGCACCACCAATTAGTAAGCGTCCAACTAATTTAGCTTGAATTTATCGAGACCTTCTTTAGCCAGCTAAAAATATTACTTGTCAGAGTTCTATTTGAAAAAAGTAAGTAGAATAATGAAAATGCTTCTTCTTCTTATTATTATTATTACTATTTTTTTAATATCTCTCTCATTTCAGAGTTTCCGCTGTCATAGTTTAGGTGCTAAAAGAACGGCGCGATAAAGGAGATTTACTAAACTTTAGTTTATCGCAGACATTTTACTAAATAATAACATTAAAATGACAATATATACACTCCGCTGTCGAAATACGAGACGACATCAATAATAGGATCGGTGGCATAAGAACTAGATGTCGTATGCAGTACCAAAAGAGTATACAAAATTTATATGGCCGGGTGGTCCATTCCGGAATGGACCACAACATTTCAAATGATGTATACGTCGCGTGATTTATATTTTTTTGTGTCTGAAGTGTTGAGGTAGTCGATCAAATGTATATATTATAAAATCACTTGCTTTCGGCACGTTCTGAAACATGCTATGATCCATTCCGGAATGCACTACTCATTTCACAATGTATACTCTGCTCTAGTATGCCATGCTACATCTAGTTCTTGTGCCATCTATGATAATAGTAAGTGGAATTCGAGTACATTTAAACACCAATCAGAGCATATAACGAATTTTCGAATCTCTTTCTCTTTCCACTTCTGGATTGATTTTTATATCCAAACTGCTGATTGTTTGGTTCGTTTTTCGATAATAGATTTGTATTTCACATTGAAATTTTCACTTTCGCAAAGGTAAAATTAGGCCTCCTAGGTTTATTAAATATTCATTTTGTTCATTTTATTTTATCCTAATTTTCACATTTTATTACAAAAACTTTTCTGCTATAAAGTTTTTGTCCAATAAAATGTTTTTTTTTTTAGCAACATATTTTCGCACCAACAATTTTTCTTGAAGACTACTGATAACAGCAAAATACTGGGCTGTCGCTCACCTAATAGTGAGATAACAAAACGACTGTTTAAGCCATCACTTATGTTTCGCCTCGAGCTTAGCTGAGTGAAAGTTTAAGCTAAGATCCCACGGTGAAAGTGGCCTATGTGAAGAATATGCAATTCATTGAAAATATGAGATACGCCTTTTTGGCTTCGGAGGGCAGTTCTATCGTACTCAATATCATATAGTACCTTTGCTAGAGAAAGGAAAAAATCAAATTCATATCACGTTGCAAAAATTAAATCTTGCAAAAAAAAAAGCAATATTTTCTTGTCCTCGAGCCATGTCATAAAAAAAATATATATATATTCTAATCTACCACACAAATGACGTCATTAAATATTTTTATTGCGGCATTTTACTTGTACACTTCAAAACGTGAAAAGATTTTATTTTTGGCAGCAACACAACTCCAAGGAGCAAGTTGTATTGTAATGCATAACTACATAAATGTAGTAGAGGGGAAGGGGTATGTCTCTTTCTGGTTTGCTTACTTGCTGCTGTTACTATTGCGGTGCGAAATAATTATATTTTTCTCGAAGCTCAGACGTAGTTAGTTACCTTATACTCACGACCTCGTGGAGCACAACATGAAATTTATATATTATATGAAGGACGTTGCCGCCACCGCGTCGCGACGCCACCGGCCGCCCCTTCATCTGTCTACATACATATCTACATATATATATACCGGCTTTTCCCCACAAATTAGATCAATAGGGAAGAATGTATAGGAAGCAGCTGAAAGAGATTAATTTCTTGTTTAATTATTTTAAATTACATTTTAGTTAATGTTAACATTAGTCTTATTTTATTTTTAAATTATACCGTCAGCAAAATTGTTTGCTCAAATTTCTTGTAAGTTCCTTTTGGTTTGTTTGATTTTTCATGGGCTTATTATAATCTTTAATATTGAGTGGGCATGGCATGCGCTTATCATGTATTTTCATACCAACTGATACTTGGTATATGATATTAAGATATAGATAAAAAATCAATTAGAATTTTCAAATTGTGAAAAAGTAGAAGAGAAGTATTTGACTTTTTTGGTGCAACTAAACTTGACCAGAATTGATTTTCACTGAATTCCGAGAAGTAGTACGGCGCTTCAAATGAATTCATTAATTTTATACTTTTCATACAACTTTAGGCCCGACATCAACATGAGAGATGTCCTAAACTATGCATTTTGATACTCTGAACATATTTTATTAACAATGTTTATTTTAATTAAGCGGCAGAAAACTTTGGCAATCGGATGTATCTTGAGCGACTTTCTCGGGCGAAAAAGTGAACTTTTCTACTTCTCGCGATTGCGCGGAATTCGTGCCGCGTGGAAAATGACTTCCTATGAGAAAATTGTTCACGGTAGAGCACTTCTGGAAGAAAGAACTGCATTATTATATGCGAAATGTAGTAACTGGGGTATATGTGACCCAAGTGCATGAAAATGGGTTTGTCGGCAGCAAAACCGTCTCGAGAAAGTTTTCTGAATAGGTAAAAAGTACACCACTCGATAGTACTCGAGGAACCATCCCTCCCGCCAGGGGTTCCTTCCCCCCACTCTAAAAGTATGCAGAGGAAAATTTTCTTCCATGAATTGTAGCTGGTAATGAGTTGAGGCGAACAGTGAAAACAGTTTACCAATCGGACATAACCCTACCGAGTTAGAGCCGATCTAAAGTGCGAAGAATCTAGTACTTCAGTTCGAATAAAAAAAAACGGAAATAATAAAAAAAGTAAGTGAGTGTGGGGATAGCTATTTAAACCTAGGAGTATAGGAGTGTGGGAGCTCATACTTCTTCGCAGGATCTTAGGAATTCGATTCTGTACCATATTTTCCAAAATGTACTAGATCAAACTTTGCCCCCTCCCCACTCCCGCCTTTCAGCGCTTAATTGAAATAAAAGTTGTTAGTAAAATATGTTCAGAGTATCATAATGTATCGTATAAGACCTCTCTCATGTCTGTTGATGTCGGATCTAAAATAGGTATCCCCCTTTGCAAGACTAGGAATTACCAGAACTATTGTAACTTTGTGTGTCTGTACAAATTTCGAGCATTGAACAATCGCTCAAATGTTGAGCGAACTCATTGCTTGAGCTGATATCGCAAATGAGTCCGTTCTTTTACAACCCTGGTAGTAATAATGCCATATTTACTAAAAATCCAGACAAACAATAGAAAAATATATAATTCGTCTAAGATCAATAATATTATACCCTAAATGAAAATAAAATTTAAACAAAGTGAAAACCCAAAGTTTTTAATGGCAACACCAAGAAGGGCTTGCCCGATTTAGTTCATTTTTGAGGCCATTCCCTTCAACTCGTACACGAATTTGTCTGTCTATTTATTTATGTCTTTTTTTACTATTTTCGACACTCTCGTAGACCCACTTTTCGTTATCACAGCGAGCTGAAATAGTACCCCCGGGAAAAAAAAGTGTTCTTCCATAAAAGATAGCTACTAATTAGGTGAGTAGAACTGCATTCTCAGTTTCCCGATCGGACACCCTTATACCGATTTATTATCGAAAAACCGTATTTCCCCCCTCGGAAGGGGTGTTTATATCGAAAAACGTAGTAGACAATTCGATGGACCATCGCAGCCTACCCCAAACAAAACCTTTGAATCATTGAAATCGGTTAATATTTGACTGACCTATGGAGAAAAAGGTAAAAGCAATAAATTAAGGTAAAAATGCATCATAAAATTTGTCCTAAACTGCTGATGGAAGATTGAAAATTTCAAATTATAGGTGCAACTTGTAACGGCGATTACTCCCGATGTATGTAACATATAGACTTTCGGTTTTTTGCATATGAAAGGTCAATATGTGTAGATAATTTCCCTAGTACATATAATTGATGTCAAATGTAAAAAAAAACATAGTATTTTCAGTGGCCAAAAAACGGGGTTAAAATAAAGTTGATCGGAAAAAAACTACGCCATGAGATAGTACTCACCGAGAGCTTTAATTTGATATACAACATGTGCCCCCCCGGGTAAAAAATTACGCCAATGGAAAAAAGTTGTTTTACGAATTGTAGCTGTTGGTCGTGCAGTGGTAACGGTGAAAACCGTTCCTCGATCGGACTTAATTTACGGAAGTTATGCAGGTATGTTTTTTCATCCAGTACTACAATAGGGATATTCGAAATTTAGTAGTAGAGCAAAAGTGTAAAAGGGGATCGATAGAGGAGGGGTAAAACTGTTTTTTAAGAGGTTCCGAAAAATTCCACATGCTTATAGGGGGGAGAGGGGCCGATTAAGTATTTTTGTTCTAGGACAATTTCAAAAAAGGAAATCAGTTTTAAAAAGCCCTGATGTTTTCAAAAAGTTTATGTATACCCATGACTATGCTGCGAGGTCAAATAAGAAAGTTATAGCGTATTGAACTTTGTAACTAATTAAATTCCCCCCTCCCGAAAAAAAAATTAAAAATAAACGTAGTACCATAATGCACTCGGAATTGAAATATCTTTGAGTGTGTAAGCGGAAAATCGTGCTTTTCGGCCCCCACAGAATCCCCCCTTCCCCCTGGAGTAATGAAATTTCTACCACGTATAGCCCCCGTCAGCAGCTTTCATTTAAGCCATTAAACTTCCCGATCCGACATCTCCCTTCGCTATAACCATTCAAAGTTCGAAATTTCACCCCCCCCCCCCCCGAGGGCGAGAGCTCCTCATGAGTAATGATATGAACGTCCTAATAAAATTCAGAGTCGCGTGTGAATCAAAACCGGGAAAAAAACATTTATTTACTTTTTCACAGATAGTTTACATGAGATATTGCATCTCCTTCACTTATTTAGAAATGTACTACTTTGCTTCCCTTTTGTGCATTTTACAATATTCTATGAGCACTTCGATGAGTACATAATGAGTGTCACGATGAGCTTATTAATGAGCATGTCAATGAGTATCATGATGAGTTCATAAATGAGAACTTGATTTTAAGATTGATTTTATATATTTTTCCGAATTCAAACTCTGGCTGCAAACTAAACTCTGAGACGTTGAACCGTAAGGATTTGGGCAAACCGTCTTGTTCAGCATGTATGAGACACAGTTGTCCCCGAAAGAGCAAAACAAAAAATTAATTTGAAAGTAATAATTTAAAAATTTTACTTAAAATCCGATAAATCACAAAAATCAATTCAAATTTATCTCGTAGAAATGTCATCTGACACGGTGATGACAAAAACAAATATTTATTTATTGTTGATTTAATACCTATATAGGGAGCAGTTTCATGATATCCAATTAACTCTTCGATGAGTTTTAATGAACCGTCATCGGGACTCAATTTTCTATATGTTTCTTCATGAAATGCTAGCACCTTGATGCTTTTCAGTCAAATTAGTATTGGTTTACATAATCAGCGCCACTTGAGGGATAAGAGACAAGGTCAAACTATGAGCAATTTTACCAGGCTACCATCTACTGATGTGTATATACATACAATCATACTGGACTGATTGATTATTTTCTTTCTCTATTAAGTACACGTTTTTCCTAAAGTTGCTTTATCTGAAAGGGCCACGGAGTAAAGCTAAAAAATGACAAGACCAATTGTTGTGTGCCGCTACATTATAAAGAATTATAGGTAAGAATTTGGCTTATCAGATTAACGAAAGTGTAGGCTACACCGATGGAAGGGTCTTGAACCCCTCAAATCCACCCCATATATACGGCCTTGAATTACACCAATTACTTACATATGGAATTCCCGCATAATTATAAAATTCCTATTTCGCTTTTTGAAGGCATCCAAACTTTATGTGCGTGCTGGAAAATTTTACCAGAGCTACAGATATCCTCCTGCCACTATTCTACTTACAGTGGGTTGCGACACTCCAAAGAGATCTTCTGTTACTATTTGAAAGTTCCCGAAGCTCAATCAATAGTTGATCAACGACAGAAATTGTATTATATTCCTTGTTGTTGTTAATGAATAATGCGAGGATTAATAATTCTTCAAAACGTCACGGGTCACTACTGCTGCTATCAAATAAATCATTGTACGCTATTTTATACAGTGCATATACTGAACACAGTTGACAGTCCTTATTTTCAACTGGTCGCTAATAAATTGCGACCGTCTTAAACCTGCTTGGTGACTACACCTGAGACCATTGCAAGCTTGTGACATCTTCGTGAATACGGCCCTAAGAAAACGCGAGTTATCGTGAGGGAGGACAGACAGACAGACAGACGGGCATGCAAAAATCAAAATTACTTTTAATAAGGACTGTTTCAGAAAAAAAAACCGACTAGCGATGAATAATGAAATCAAATAATTTTAATTATACTATTCCTTACTCATCTGCATTATACACAGCCGACATGATATAATTACTACGTACTATAAAATTGCTGAACTTTTTGCTTTACGTTCTTCATTAAACCTTTATGCAGAGACCGTATCGAATATAACATTAGCCCAATCTTTTTCGTTTGGCCTTAGTTTCGGAGGATCGCATCCTTGGGTACTACGGGCATGCATTGGGCTTCGTAAAAATCTGTCGTTTTTCTGTCATAGCAACTTGCTAAATCCGTCGAAATAAAAGCTGATGCATCATGCTTTCTAAAGAATGGAAGAAGGCGCTTCTAAAGACCCTCCTTAACGTATGTACACATCCATCTTTTTACAGATGCAATCTTACCAGCGTTCCATAATTTTGTTTACCTGGTGATGAGTAATAGGAGGGGATTTTCTGAAACAGTCCTTATTATGCGTGAGTGTCCAACCCATTTTACTCTACTAACATTATTTCAGTGCATTACAAAGGGAATGACAAACTTAATATACCCTATAGATTTCATCTAAGACTTAAAAAGGCACAACTAGGAGTTATGAAAGACTAAGTGAATTCAAACCATTCGCGTTCTGTGTTTATTTTTTTTTTAAGTCACTTTGTTCGTTTGTAGTTCCTATTTTAAGCATTAATAAGCACTCAAGCTTTCACTTAAATGCACAAAGGGATTTGCCTTTGTTAATCAAAAAGGGAAATAGAGTTGGAAGAAAAAACTTATATCTCAGAAAATATACCTTTTTGCCATGAGAAAAGAAAGCGGAAGGTTTGCAAAGGATACGGTTGTACATGTACATTTTCTTTCATCAAAACGTAGGCAATATAATTAATGGAAGAAGACAAGAAAAGAAATCTCCTCTCCATTTGCTTACCTATGAAAGCTTAAGTCCTCTTTGTAAATTTACTTAGGCACTTACATACATACATGAATAGCTTATGTTGAATTGAGAAATTTCATTCTTCTCATTTTACTTTTAACTAGCTAATCATGTCTGAGGTAATTATTTGCCCTTTTATCCTTATTAACAATGATGCGCCTCAAAATTAATGTTCTTACCAAAATTTAATGCTTTTGTCAATAGGATAAATGTCTTTCCTTTGTGCTTTACAATTTAACCTCCACGGCCAGCTCTCTACACAAATATAACCATATATTTCGATAATTAATATGATGACATTTTTGAAAATTTCATTTACTAGTATGTACCTACTATGAAAACACCATGTACCAAATTTCAACTCTCTACGTTAACGCGTGCTCAGGCAGTGCCCAAATACAAGGTGGCCTCTGGGGCGGATTTGATCACTTGGCCGCCCTAGGCCTATGGAAGATTGCCGCCCCCCTACTCCCTGTAAAACACGAAAAATTGAATGATCTATATCCAGTGAAGGGACCCCAGGCTAGAATTAGCGGAGTAGGCTGCCTCATAAATCGGAGTAGATTTGAAAAAAATGGAGTAGAATTAAAAATAACACTTTCCAACGAATTATTTTATTTAAAAAAACGAAAAAGTATAAAAATGTAATGAAATACCCACAACTACAAGAAAAAATCAAAAATTATTCAAACATTTTGCCGCCCCCTAAATCTGCCGCCCTAGGCCCGGGCCTACTCGGCCTATAGGGAAATCCGCCCCTGGGTGGGGCAAAGGTAATGTCATTATGTGAATGGGCAGCAATTTTGTTACAAATGAAGAAAAGTGGGCTCAGTTTTCACGGATAGTTTATTTTGACGGTATAAAATTGATGAAATTGAGATGCAATAATTGATACCGGTCCAATGGCCACCTCCTGAGTTGATGCACATTTGCGCTCATTTTACGGCATTTTGAATTGTTGCTTGCAAAACACCGAATTAGTGATTTCTTTTTCAATATTGGCTTTAAAAACTTGGAAGGTTTGTAGGTTGTTGTTGTGATAAGCGCGAGATTTCAAAAAGCCCCACAGGTAGAAGTCTGGCGTCGTCATATCTGGCGATCTAGCCGGCCAGTTCAAATCGCCGAAACGGGAGATCACTCGGCCCGGAAATTGGTGTTTCAAAATCTCCATCGTTGCCCGAGGTATGTGAGTGGTTGCTCCGTTCTTCTTGAACCAACAATGCTCGGGACCCAACTCAGCAGCTTACGGTAAAAAACTCGTTTATTATCTGTTTGTAGCGCGCTCACCAGTTATGGTTACGAAGGTGCCGTCCTAAAAAATAAGACACAATCAGTTTTCACTGCAAATGCTGCACCAAACAGTTACTTTGAGGGAATGCAATGGCTCTTTGAGCATTTTATGTGGATTTTCCGTGCCCCAGAAGAGCATTTTTGTTCACATAACCACTTAAGTGGAGTGTAAATAGGCTTCGTTGCTCGATACGAAATCATCCTCTTCTTGCACCAGGTTCAACAGAGTATGGGAGTAAGTTAACCTTACTTGACGGTCAGCAGACAGCAATTGGTAAACGGTTTGCACTTTGTAAGGGCACATTTTCAGGTGTTTCACCAACATTTGGCGCAATAAACGTCTGCTGATTTAAAATTGTGTGCGTCGTTGTCTCATCGATGTTTCGAGCCTCTCCCGGACATCTTCAGCCACTGCAGCGATATTCTCGGCCGAACGAGTAATACGGGACCGGACACTTCTTGCAACATCTCTAGTGAACTCAGTTTGCAGGACGACGAAATTAATGCTGGGTTAAAACAACAGACCAGAAATTGATCAAATAAGCAGTATAGCTCCATTGCTTGTTGTTAACTTATTTTCTATCTGTCTGCAATATAAATGTCAAAGCACAATGACATTTGACGCCATTTGCAAAAATTATGGCACATTCGCAATGTCAGCTCCAAGCAACACATCTATACGTCCTGGTCAAATTAATGTGGGATCAGCCAATTCGAGGCCATCAAGATGCTGTCAGTCAAGTAGACTTTGTAATTAGCCGGCCTGGTATCAGATTTGTGATTGTCCGTAGTACAAATGCTTGAACATGTATTTTAGTTTCGGATTCCAATCATGTCTTCTGGCCAAGGTTTCGCTACAACAGCTGATCTTGTCGGCCATTCGAGGAGGCTTATATTTTTGGCGACGAAAAAGTCCTTTATGCGCGTGCTGTGTGTACTGCTGAATTATCTTCTTGGAAAATGTAATTTCTTCCGGAAATCCACACCGCATTGTTCGGTATTTCTTCCTCCAATAATTTAATGTATTCTTTGCTATTCATTTTCGCATTTATATACCGTACATTCGTTTTTCCTTTGCAGCCAATAGCAACCAAAATTATTACTCCACCACCTCTTATTTCTTCGTTTATTATAGAGTTCATATTTAAGTCGTGGAAATTTTAACCCCATCCATCTGATCGATCCAATGTAACTCTCTTTTCATCAGAAAAAATTACTTGTCGCCATCTTCCATCTAACATGAGGATTACACGAGGAAGTACAGCTCGCATGCAAACTGTACTGCCATGCTTCTTGCACGCGTAATCCACACTTCCATTCCATGTAGGCAGCTCAACTTTCAGCGAACTAGCATGCTGAAAGATCATAGCAGGTCAGGTGATACTAATCTGACATTATACAGTTTTCAAGATGACAAAAAAAAAATATTCGGGAACGGAGCCTTATAAATTTAAACCGGGAAAATCAGTGTTTCTGGTATAATATACATTACATCATTTACCAACACCTTCCTCTTCCTTTTTTCTTCTGTTTTTTTTTTCTGATTCTACTACTTCCTTTATTGCTATAATTGCCGATATACGTGGAATGATTTTTTATCAGCTCACCTCAAAGAATCCTCGTGGTATACCGGAAGATCTGAAAATTAAGAAAAATTGTAAATTAATATTAAATATTATTTCAGTCAGAAATCGTGGACGGAGTGGGAAATAAAATGCATGTTGGTATCATACAAAAAGCACAAAGAATTAATGAAGGGTACCTCATTAAGGAATGATATCTCAGGAAATGAAAGAGAACACCTTCGAATTAATAGGCCGCCAGTGTATATTTAAGTTCCAAAAACTTAAACAAAAGTAGGCACGCATCTGGCCCAACAGCAACAAAACTGGCGCAGCTCCCATGACGTGGTCGTTACTGGACGATTTTGAGGAAATATTTGGTAGACACCAAATGTTGAGCCTCCAGCAGTTGCTGACTCGCTACCATACATTCCACTGCGAAAGGTGTCAAATGACACAAGAGTATAAGCACGAGGAAAATTGGGAAGAAAATGTTGCACTAGGACCATGGACGCAAAAAACCAATGAGGGGACCTTTACTCCAGGCAACACTTGACTGAGATCAGTCAACAGAGAATAAAGAAGAGAGGGAAAAAAGATGAGGAAAAAAGAGTCTTTCGTGAGGAACAAATTCGCGTCCAAAAGAAGTCTCGGAGACCAGAAAGAGCAGCATTGAGAAAGGCCACGAAGGTTTATACGGACACAATGAGCAAATTGCTCGATAAGCTGTGATTTCCTTCCTGCCAATATTTTTGTACTTTGTAATTTTAGCTTTAGCCTACATTTTTGAATATTTATTTTATTTTATTTAAATTTTAGTAATCATGTTCCCGTACCTAGGCGTAGACGCTGCTAGCATGCATCAGTTTTCGTGGTTGAGAGACACTCGAACGGAGAAATATAGACTTGACCTTATTTCTCACAACCGAGTGTCTCTCATGCATACTTTAAGGCAGAAACAAATCCAAGCAAACCTCAGGCCTGGCCTCTCTCAGGCTTCCTCGCAGCTCGCCTCAAGGCTTGCCTCAGAGAACGTGTTTCTGCCATTAGTTACTTTAGTCGTAATTCCTTTTCTTAGTTTATATGCTAAATTGTACGCTTGTGCCTGGGCCTGGATTAAATAAAATTTGTGAGCTGAAATTGAAAAGGACAGTTGTATAGTATTATAGTTTATTAAGCTCTCAGTTAAGTCTTTTGTTCGTTCTTTTTTTAAATACATACAATAAATCTTTGTGATACCCTTAATTTTTTTTTATACAAAATTTCTTTCAAAAACTTCCTCGCACATTAAATCACATAAATGAGCACCACTCAAGGGTTGTTGACTATTACAAAAACGATTAATACGGTTACTGGTTGCACTAATAACAGCTTGTAGCAGACCTTCTGTTAAATAGAATTCTCTTGAATCTTCTGGGAATCGAAGGCAAATATTGTGCATGACACAACATGCCAAAATCATTGCAAGAATAGTTTCAATACAATTCATGTCCACATATCGCAGTCTTCTCCAACGCCCAAAAAGTAGCGCGAAACTCCTTTCTACAATTTGAGGAGCTCTAGAATGAGCTTTATTAACTTTTATTTGCTTTCGGGTTAGCGTCCCGTTGTCCATAAATGGTGGAATGCACCAGTTTAGAAGTGTATAACCTTTATCTCCCAAAATGACGGTATTCCCTGGCATAAAATCATTTTTCGAATTTTCTACCCTCTAAATGCCAGAGTTCCGAAAAAAATTCTTGCTTAATACAGATAACTCGGAAAACCAGCAAACTCATTTTGTTGTCACACGTTAAGTTGAACTTTTTTCGGTTTGTATAACAATATGCTTGATCTTTAGGCACTTTAATTAGGATATACGTTCCAACTACAGTGCCAATGACATCTCCTGGAATCTATGCCTAATTTCATTTTGTATTTTCACTGCTGGCCAAGTTATGACTGTAGAACTTATTTTATTTAGTGCGTCCGAAAGAAATCGTATGAGAAAGTAGACTTTGGTATTCTAAATCGCTCACTTACCGACCTTCAAATATGATTAATTAAACTTTATACAAAAAAACTCTTGCACTTATAAACTTGTAGCTTTCTTGATTAGCTAAGAGCCATATAACAGATAAAAGTTGTTTCTCAACAGGAATAGGTGGACGGCCAAACTCGTCTGTCTTTACATGCGGTGAAATCATTTCCAATACAGGCGTCCATCGTATAACATGATTAATTCGTACCGTGCTATATCGAAACCGTGTTATACGAAACTTTTTTGTTTATTTATTTAAAGTAAGATATAATATAGAATAATATAATTTAAGCCTAGATATAAGGTAAATCAAGGTAAAATGTGTACCGTGTTATATCGAAACCGAGTCTTAAGGTGTGAAATTTTATGATTGCTGAAATTTCGTTCCAAATATAAATATAAATGAAAAAAGTGAGTTAACTTCAAGTTTTTATTAAAAATAATATGAAATTCAACATTATGATAATTATTATTATTAAATAAATAGAAAGAGCTTATTAAGATCACAAAATTAATTTTCATCATCACTCTCATCAAAAATTATAGCTAACCTATGTATTTTTTTTTTCAAAGTTGGTTGACACTCCTCTTCACTAGTTATTTATTCGTCATTACAAAAGTTATCTGATGTAGTTGTAATTACCTGCCTATTTCGTACTTGCAATTCTATCAGAATTTCTCTATAAATTTCCTGCTACCTACTGAAGGATCTTTTTCAAAACGAATTATTTTTTTAGCTAAAGCTATTCCTTCTTGCAGATCAATTAAATTTAAATGAGGAACCGATGTAATATTACAAGTGTATTCGGAATCATCAGCGTAATTGGAATTGGAGCTATTTAGCAGTTCAATTAGTTCTTCCTCATTCAAAGTTTGTTCTTCAAATAGTTCCCGAACATCATCAATGTTCATATCTGAAAATCCATCGCTTTCTAATTTAGAAGCAACCGATATTATTCTGTTGTATTCTGCTTTCTCAAATGGGGCACAGTTCACTCTCTGGATCATTTGGGGTAACAAGGGTGTCTGTCCAACACGCATGAAGGGTAGACTGTTTTAATTCCTTTCAAGTAAAAGCTATAATTGAAACACAATCTAAAATAGAAAACTCCGTCCAAGCTTGAGTAAGCGTTACATTTTTATCGTTTTCCGGTCTTTCGAAATTTTTTTTGGAATGCTAGTCGTTAGTAGTATGCCTTGAGTGTTGCAATGAGTCCTTGATCTAATGGTTGGATCAATGATGTACAATTTGGAGGAAAAAAAACACAATTTTTACCTGCTACCTGCATTCTCAATGAGCAAGAAAACTTTTCCTTCTGAATAAAACAATTTTAAATCAGTCTTCAAACAAATTTTGCGTCATCCAGCCTTCTATTTGCTCGCCAGAGGACTAGTAGATGAGTCTTATCGAGGTTTTTTATTATCATTGGTTTCTATAAAATTCTCCGATAGGTTACAACGACACATGTGTAGCGTAACACGATCTTTGCAAAGTTTATGACCTGGTGATATATACTGTGACCTGGTGCTAGCTTTTGAATTTTTGAAATAAAAGTTCGAGACGGCAGTTTCTTCCAGTATAAAGCTATCTCATCGGTGTTGAAAATTTGATCTGCTGAATATCCTCCCTCTTTAATTATTTGTGGTATTTCCAGTATTATAAATTGTTGGGCAGCTTCTACATCTGCTGAAGCTTGCTCTCCTTGAAATTTTACATTGCGCAAAGAAAACCTTTTTTTTTAATTTGCAAACCACCCTTTACTTGCGAAAAATGATAGGTTTGGTTGTTCTTTAGAAGAAAGTTCATCTTTCTTTAAATGTGTGTAAATTCTCAGTGGTTTTTGTTTAATAATATTTGTGCTCAGAGGGATTTTTTTTTCTAAACAATCTTCAATCCATGTTATAAGAGCATGTTCCATTTTTACATTTATATCTCGTTTGCGGGATACACGTTTCGCACCTTGCGAACAACCTTTGGCAACATTTTTCTAATTTCTCTTTCATTTTTTAATATATAGTTCAAATAGTAGCTTCGTTTAAATTTAATGATTTTGCAATCGATGAAGGTTTTTCGCCACATTTCGTTTAAATTTTTGCTTCTTGATCTTGTCAGGCATTATCTAAATTTAGGACCCAAAATTAGATTTACTATAAACGTTACAATTTAATTTTTTACATACCTCAAATTACAATTATTATATATGTACATAGAAACTTTCAAAAGAACGCTATTATTCAGTATGTATTTTTTTTTACTTTCCAAAACAAAGCAAAAACTTCATCAAGTTCATTTACGAAAAACAGAACGCATACTGTCACTTCTCAAGAAGGAAATCAGAGATTTTTCTGTAGCGATAAAAGATCTGTTCGGGTACTAGCTTGAAAGTACAAACTTGTAAAACTTTTTGTTAGTTTTTACTCAAAGGCGTTCTCGTACTCGAAAATTGAGAGAGAAATTGTTGATATCACTTTTCCCCTCCGTTCAATTTATTACTTGATTTAACTCGAGAAAAATCGTCGAGTAAAAATTTCAAAAGTGTCAGTTTTGACGGCTCGTCGCCGGTTTTCAGTTATTTTTCAAATTTTTAGTTTTAACAAAATGGAAAAACCTATTACTCCTCCTCCAGTAGAAGTAGAATATTCTCCAAGAATATTTCAACGTATTCAAAGTTGTAAATTAAATTTGTTTATTGTCCTATGTGTTCTGAACTGTCTAATTTTGTTCTTTTCATTTCAGTGATTATTTGTCAAAGTAGTCACGACGGACAACGGGTCAATAGAAATAGTAATAGTAATAGAAATTGATATCTAATACTAATACTTAATTTTACTGTTTAACTATCTTGCATTACTAAATAAAATGCTTCCATACAAAGTATACCTGCAGGCCAACTTCGGAAGGTCTGTGGTCCATAATCTTTAATCGTTCACAAATCTGGACAATGAGCATCTTACAGGCAACACTGCGATTACTTTTCACACTCCGTCATTATGTTAGACCGGTCTTCCGATAACTAGCATCAACAGATCACTACCATTGTGCAACAAACAAAAGAAACTTCTTGATCAGGTCTCAACTAAATGACTCCATTCTAAATTGAATAAGTTTTTATCATTAGAAAATAAATCTTTTGTTGTTTGTTTGTTTAATAAAAGTAAGTCTGTATTTTACTACATTTTTGCATTTTTCATCAAAAATACGGTGGAGGGCCTACATTTGATGCCGAATAAAAAAAGAAAACGATTTGTATAATTTTTTTCAGACACATTCAATAGTTGCGAAAAAAGAGCAAAAAACTGGTAATACCGTACCGTGAACGGTTTTCTTGGAATATCTCTAAGGCTAGCAAGTGTTAAGAAGAAATATTTCACAGATATATTCCTCTCTTTATTCCAAGTCCAGCGAGTGCTCATCCGTCAAAATCGGACGAAATTATTTTACCAAAAATTTGGCGACGGTGAAATTTTCACAATTAAGAAGCATTTCAAATGACAAAACGACAAGCTCGAGAAGCAAATATTTTGTGCAACAAAAATGGCAAGACCGTGAAAATTTCAGAATTTTTTGACGGATTTTGATCGGAGATCGTTCGAACGATGCGAACAGGTTGAAATGTTTTCCCAAAGAACACACTGGTACCCGAGAAAATAGAAAAAAAAAAGGATATTTGAAATTTCGTTAATTACGCCTTCAGTTTTAACTTTTTTCTCAGGAATCAGCGGATCCTTTGGGAAAATATTTCATATTTGTCAACCCTAAATTCGTGCGCGTCGTTTGACCCATCCGCCATCAAATTCCATTACAAAAAATGCCAACTCAAATTTTTGAAATTTTCATGGAAGCCTTGCCACAGATCCCTCTGACAGCAACGTTATTCAGCAAAGACTATCGAACAAATTTTCTTCACAGTGTAATCTCGAACAAACAAACTTAAGATCATAATGAATGAGTTATGGAACTTGTTTTGTACATGGTTGTGGACATGAAAATTTCAGGAATGTTGGATCAGGTAGAGCGGAATGGGAGTTCTCTTATTACAGAAACTCTTAATAACTTTCAAGTTCATACTTTATTTCTTTCTAGGCTTAACAATAATTCGGTCATTATCGTTCCCAACTTGAAACTTAACATGTTATAGTATTGATGACGTGTAAAAGAGCGGATACCCTCATGATCTTGTGGAAGGTTACATTCAAGAAAACTTCAAAGCTGGTGGTAAAATAATTCTCTTAAAAACAAATGGTAGAAACAAAAAAACGCGTTTTAGACATCACGTTTATGCAGCTTCCTTTGCTAAACGCTCTGCCTTCTCGACGACCTCCTCAATTGGACCAACCATATAGAATGCTCCTTCTGGTAAATGGTCGTACTCACCACCTAAGATCTTTGAGAATCCTTTAATGGTTTCTTCGAGTGGTACAAGCTTGCCGGCATGTCCAGTGAAAACTTCAGCGACCTGGAATGGTTGTGACAAGAAACGTTGAATTTTGCGGGCACGTGCTACTGTCAGTTTATCTTCCTCAGATAATTCATCCATACCCAAAATGGCAATAATATCCTGAAGTGATTTGTAGTCTTGTAAAATCTTTTGTACACCACGTGCAATATTATAATGCTCTACGCCAATAATATTTGGATCCATAATACGAGATGTAGAATCTAAAGGATCTACAGCTGGATAAATACCAAGTTCAGCAATAGCACGGGACAATACAGTAGTAGCGTCCAAGTGAGCGAATGTTGTTGCTGGGGCAGGATCAGTCAAATCATCGGCTGGCACATAAATGGCCTGTACAGATGTAATGGATCCCTTCTTTGTTGTAGTAATACGTTCCTGCATAGAACCCATATCAGTTGCCAATGTTGGTTGATAACCGACAGCAGATGGAATACGTCCCAACAAAGCAGATACCTCAGAACCAGCTTGAGTGAAACGGAAAATGTTATCAATGAAAAGCAATACATCTTGTCCTTCCTGATCACGGAAATATTCAGCAACAGTTAATCCAGTCAATGCAACACGAGCACGGGCGCCTGGTGGTTCATTCATTTGACCGTAAACAAGTGCGACCTTAGATGTCTTATCTTTCAATGAAATGACACCAGATTCAATCATTTCATTGTACAAATCGTTACCCTCACGGGTACGTTCACCAACTCCAGCAAATACGGAATAACCACCATGAGCTTTAGCGACATTGTTAATCAGTTCCATAATTAGTACAGTTTTACCGACACCAGCACCTCCGAACAGACCGATTTTACCACCCTTAGCGTATGGTGCCAACAGATCTACAACCTTAATTCCAGTAACTAAAATTTCTTGCTCCACACTCATCTCAACAAATTCAGGAGCTTCAGCATGAATTGGGGCAGATTTTGTCGTATCAACTGGACCACGCTCATCAATTGGTTCACCTGAAATAAAAAACTAAATAAATAAATTGACCTTATATACATACTGTTCAGAATATAATATAACCACGTAATTAACTAACTGCAAATGTGTCTAGGGCATGAAAACATAGGAGAAATGTGGTACACCATTTCAATGCGGTAAACAATTTTTTTTTACAAATTTATTACGAGTAATTATACGAAGGCACATACGTAAAACGTGTGGGATGACCGTCATAGGACTGATATAACGAAAGCAAGGATACATCAGAAAAGAGCAGAGCAAAACTAAAGAAAAGAAATGAAAATTGAGGATGTGTTAAAGTCCAATCCGTATGCAGTCAGTAAGATTTAAAGATGCTATAAAAAACAGGATATACGAGGCAAGCAGCCAAAGTGTAAGACTATTTCCTTTTAGGAATAGGAGCTATAACTGCCGCTTTCAATTTGTTTGAAAAAACTGTTATATACATATTAATATGAGTACAGCCTTAAACATCTATCGACTGCCGATACTTCTAATTTATTTCTTTTCAATGACTAATGTTCTGCGTGAGCTCAATCGATCGTCTTCAAAGCGTCACGGCTTATTACTTTTCAAATAGGGCATTCACTTGATCATTACTTTCTAAGTCAGTATACAGTTCATCCCACGTGAGAATATTGAAGGCCTATATTTGCTGTCTCCACTATATTAAAAGTTCTATAAATTACAACTTTAAACTCTGTAAATATCAGGGTTTGGCCTAATATCATATGACAGAAAAATAAGATCATGATCGGAGATAAAATTTGTACAGATTCATTCGATTGAAAAAAACTGTTTAACTTTCTAAAAAAAAGAAAAAGAATCCAACAATTCTAAAGAATTGGTTTTGAGAAGATATTCTACAAATTCCTCACTACAACTTTGTGGAGTTCATTATTTATATTACGTAACAGCATAATCTTGACTGTTATATATTTAGTAAAATGCGCTCGCTTGCCCTGTTCAAACATTTAGTTTGAGTTCACAGCGGATTGTCATGTTTATAAATATCGCTCAATAAATATATGTTCCAGTTAGAGGTTGAAGTATCGAAAGTTAACGCAATAAGGAATGAATCTATGGGACACAAAGAACTCGACAGTATTCTCAGTGAAGAAGACTCGACAGTATTCTCAATGAAGAAGTAAGTCTTTCTTGGCGACACTACTCTAACCTGATCTAACCTAATGGTATTACTGAATCTGAAATTCTTGAAGCTGCAATCTGGCACTTGGATGTCTTTTCCAGATGTTTACGCATGTGCGGTCGAGCGTTGGACAGTCGCTGGGGACTTGTTCGTCAATTTCGTCGTCTTCCATACAGAAACTAGAGCTCTTGATAGTGGCTTTATCCATTTTCTTGAGAAAATGATATCAGAGTGGGCAATACCCAATAAGTAGGCCCGTTAAGGGCCCATAAATACATATCTAACTAACCTTATTTTCTGTATACCGTGACTAAATCTATACACATATACATATATCATATAAAAAACACACTTCCTGTCCTACATAACATATATAATTCAAGACAGGCGAGTGAGAGTTGGTGGGCAGCAATCGCAACTTAAAAAAAAATTGAATTGATTTGATTTGGGTGCCTCGAAGATGTTTCATTCGATTTTGTATGCACTATTGTTAGCCAAGTAAGAATTGTGTTTTGTCTGAACTCGACCGCTAAGTGTAAAGCAGAAATTTACTAAAAATTTGTTCTTGTGTTTTCAAGACGTGTCTTTCATAACAATGATGCATTGAGTAAAAACTTCTTATATAATAAAATTTTCAATTACTACCGATTTTGTCTGTCTTACTTACTACAGAAAATAAGTAAAAATAGAAGACTTGATAAATTTTAGAAAAAAGTTAATAGCTACATCATAACTCATCTGGGCATTATATTATAGATTTTTACATTTCAAAAAGTTTAGTACATTAAAGATGTGTAAAATATTTAAGTCCTTTAATCTAGTAACACTACCAGGAATCTTGTCGAATTTATTGGCTGTAACCAAAATCTGTAACCGAAATTCAGCTAAGTCGAAATTAAGAAAAAGTCGATGATTTTCTAAAAATTTGATTCTGCTAATAACCCTCCATTTACAGACTATAAAGTTCTATTTGATCGACTAAAACAAAAGAATTATATATTAGAGAAAAGCTTGTTAGTGCACAAGGGAAAAAAATATGCGAAGAAATAGCGGAATATTATATATTTCTCTTTATTATCTGCCTAAAATGCTTAAGAGAATATTACTTCGCAGCCGCGTATATTTTCATACATAAGATCAACAAAAAGCTGTGAAATAGACGTTCGACGTTAATTTTCCAAACTACTTACTTCACTTCTTAAACGGAATCTTTTTTTTTTCAGACGTGAGTAAAAGAAGTGACATGCTAAGATAATTTTCAAACAACTTTAAAACGAAATTATATAAGATCTGAAGACTTGGCAAGTTGCGTTCGTAGCAAATTTCTATGCCTCAAAATTGAAAAACTAAAATTAACACTCTTAAAATTTTGTGTCATCTTACACCATTTGAGGAGCTTAAATTAATATGAATCTCTCATTATATTTTTTTTTTTTACAAAATTTTTGTATATAAACAGAACTTGAGTTTCTCTGCACGTTCTAAAGTATCGTGACGACCAGCTGAAGTACAGATTCAAACTAAGCCCTACAATTTAACTAGGTCAACATAAATGAATTTTATTACATAATTGAGGAAAAGTAGATCATACAAATTAAGAGCAGATTTCAATTTTCCTCCAGAGAATAAAATATGTAAAGTACATATCAAATCTTAAGTTCGTATCCTCGGAATAAGGGTTTGTATAAAATACCACCATCAACACTTTTGCATCCAAATACAATAACTTCTGCACCGTTTTTTTCTTTTTTGCAATATAACATCTCAAAATCGATTCAAGAGATCTAAATGTGCATTTATTACATGGATATTAATAAGAGAATTCAAATAAAATGCTAAGATGGTATTTGACTTACTTTTCTTGCATGCAAGAAGGCGAGAGGGATTACACAAAGCGTAATCTTCTCGGGGAGATAAAAATTGTGTAAAGTTTTACTTGAATCTATATATGTACAAGGGAAAATATTGCATATATCAGCACCTGAACATACGAATTCAAGATATGTTGATTGAGTGATCCCACAGTACGCAGCTACTAGCGCCCTACTACAAAAGATTGATAAGCAACTAAATGACTATTTTAATAAGTATGCCTATGTAATACATATTACAAACATAATTAATAAAAGAAAAAGGGAAACACGAAATTAATTTATTACTTACCAATAACATTTATGATACGTCCCAAGGTTTCAACTCCAACAGGAATACGAATTGGAAAGCCAGTATCGATGACTTTGTGGCCGCGTACAAGACCTTCTGTACCATCCATAGCAATGGTACGGACGACATTTTCACCCAAATGCTGGGCAACTTCCAAGACAAGCCGTGGTGATCTTTTCTCAACTTCAAGGGCATTTAAAATTGATGGCAAAGTTCCTTCGAACTGGACGTCTACAACAGCACCAATTACTGCTACAACCTACATATATGAATAAATCTTAAAATTTATATTATATTTCATAAAATTACATTAATTTACCTTTCCACTTGCAACTGCAGCAGCCTTGGCAGCTGTCTTTGCCGCATATCCACGATCTGCAAAATAAACATTGAATTATAATTTTCATTGTATAATTTCAGAAAAATCAATTTTTTTTTCTTAAAAAAAAGTTACTAACATAAATTACGTAATAATATAGTTTTTTCATTTTAATTTTTTTGTGGCAGTAAAGAAAATAAATATTTAGAAGGAACCGCTGTAACAATTACATAAGACCGGAGGACTACTCTACTTGTTCTACAGCTGCCATGTTTGACAAGTAGTACAATTCCAAAAACGACATAACCTCAGAATTACTCTTGATAATTTTATAGATATATAAATTACGAATTAGAATTTTTTCCTTTTTTCCAAGTGAAATTTATTACGAAATGCACTTAAAACATAATTCTTATATTTTTTTTCAACATTTCTAATTGAAGTTATTAACCAAATAGTCAATAATAGATAGGTGTGTGTACTGAATCTTATATCACATTATTTAAGTTGAATTTTTTTTTTAATTTCCGGGAAACTATATTGTAATTATTACAAAACTACATCATTAACATGAAAGATATTCCGATTAAATTGTACAATTAATGATATTTGGAACTAAAATCACGCTTTAATCACAATTATGTAACCGGGTCTGCAAAAATGTATGAAATTAATCACATGCGCGCTGTCAATTTTTTTTTTACGGCACAGAAATTTATATTATTTCTGTTTTATTTTAACAATTATCTAAAATACTCACTGAAATTATTCGCAAATGATATTAATTTATCTGCCTTGGAGGCAGCCCGTACCGCGGAGAACATTTTATTTTTATGATATTTTAAATGCTACTCAAACCGCGTTCAGAACCTTTATGAGATGACGAGACGATTCGACGAACACTGAAGACGAATGCGAAAAATGTACAGTATAGCACAGACACAATTGGATTGAATATATGTAATTAAATATTTGACGAAACTTTACTAGATGTAGTAGATGGCCTGGTTGAGCGGAAGAAAACTTTGCTCAGCCGCATTTTATAACACACACATTTCCACAAACGATTCCGCAGTCTCAAAATTTTACACCTTTTTGAATCATAACATTCTATACAACCATATAAATCTGTGCAAATCCCCGCATACAAACATTACAAGCTCTCTACCTTGCCAGAAACTCACGCAAGGCTAGTGCTGTTAGCTAGGCTGGCAGTTGAAACGCCATTATAAAAATTTGCTGGCCGGAACTCAATGCTTTCTTACTCAATATTTTGATTTCACGATTATATTTTTGTTGCTTAAGTGTTGAAAAAGAGGTTTATACGTCTTTTAAGAATATAATACGAGGTTTGAAAATTATAAAAATTAAATGGAATTTAATGAAAGTGTTAGGGGAAATAATTCCTTAATCGCCATCACTGATCACTGAAAAGGATTTTACTAACCCATAAGAAAAATATGCTAATTTCTATGTTTTAAATTGAATAAAAAATATTTATTAGGTCAAGCATTTGATTGAAATTTTCGTTTCCGTTAGCCACAGTATTTTGTTAATTTTAAATTAGGCGTCATGAATGAATGATGTTAGATAAAAGCAACTTTGTGACAGCATTACCAGCAGAGTCGTATTTTTAGAAAGGGAAAATTCCTGTTTTTAATAAATCTTGAAGCAATGGGAAATATTTCTAAAAATTAGAATACAACAAATTTACGGATTGAAGATTTAAATTATACCTGGTAACTATCATAATTTGTTTTATATTCATATGCAGTAGAATTACTGGATAATATATAATGTTTGAAATTGAAATAAAAATATTAATAATGTCGTGGCGGGATTCTTTATATCGACACCACTAGAATTAATTCATACCTGGATTTTCCATCGTTTCCATTATTAATTATGATCTCATTTACATTATAAATTGAATTGGATTATCATCTTCATCGTAAAATAAAATTTCGACGTAAATTCATTGTTGTAGCACAAAGTATGCGCATTTTGCTATTCTAGTGCAGAGACAAGTCATAATATGTAATATGATTGCTACACTGTAGTTCCTTATTACCGAAATTAATTGTGTTCGTGTTCAATTAGGTCACAGTTTTTGATACGACGAAATGATTATTGAATAATTATATTATCACCTCAAATTGCAAATTAACATCTGTACCAACCGTTCGATGAGAAATTTGAGAAATTTCCTAATTTAAAAATGGCCGGTTTGCGGTAGTATTGGTATGCTGCCCGTACTCTCGATCGGAACTTGGTAGCATGGACCTTTTGCTACCCCCGAATACTTCTCACCCGAAAAAAGTTTCAATAATCTCCCCTGTGTGGGCTATGGCTTAGAAATGAATTTGTATTTTATACTGAAATCCGTATTCGTTATTTTCGTATGCAAACCATTCGTTATATAACGAATGGGGTTCAACCATTCGTTTTATAACGAATTCGTAAAAACCATTCGTAATTAAAGAAAAGGCGCCAGCTCTGGAGTCTGGAAAATTAAGGCTAGACCGTTTGAATAAATTTGTAGCCAGTAATCTAACGATTACACGAGTCAGTAGAACTAACGGTCAGTATTCACTTTGGCTGTCAATTTAACTGACTACTAACGCTTTGCGTTCGATCAACTGACTAGTTCTCTTCCATTTCTATATGCATTTTAAAAGAGAGAAGATTAGAAATATAAACCCAAATTTCCACTGCCTTCTATTTTGTTTCCGCTATAATTTTACGTTTGACAGTTTACTGACTGGCCAGAAATCTAGTCAGTACTGAGTAGTCAGTAAAAATGCTAGGCAGCAGGGGTTTACACAATTATGTGTCAGTTCTACTGACACTGGTAATCCTCGGGTTACGGAATGTGACGTTCCTTTAGGGCAAATATGTCAATAATCCGTAAGTAAACTTCAGTCTAGTTCAAATTCGTAAAACTCTTTACGTCTAAAACACACGCTTCAGCACAAAGCGGAAGTATTTTCTTCCCCCTGTGCCTGGACGTTCCAGCACGATAATTTTGCTCCGCGGTAGTTTCTTATATGATTACTTAGTTTAATTGTGTACGTGTTCAAAGAAGGTACAGTTTTTGATATAAACAATAACTTTCTAACAAACTCACAGCACGTAATGAGAATTTAATTATTATATTATCACCTCAAATCACAGGTAAACAACTGTAAAGACATCCGATCAGAAATTTCGGAATTTTAAAATGGCCAAATCAAGTTCCTTTCAGTAGTATTGGTATGCTGCTCGTGCTGCAGTGCAGTTCGAAACTTTACATTTAGGCATTCTTCCTCGCCCCAAATGCCACTCACCTGGCCAATGACGCAACAGTTACTTGGTAATAGCCAAGATTAATACCTTTAACGAAAGATAAACCAAGTATGAAAGCTTTATAAACTCGCCTATCCGAGACTTGAACAGAAAATAAAAGCTGTTTAGGAATTGTGGAGTGGAGAAGTTCCTAGGCGTACACGCCAGTATCATGCATGACAATTCGTTTCGTGGTTTCGTGATAGGAAGAGGAAATACTCCTCCGGGGGCCGGATTCTGTAACTCGGAGAGTTTGGAAGTTTGGGAGATGAGAATTTTTGTTTTCCCCGATTAAAACTCCCCCCTTTACGCTGAAATACAACGCTCTTAGAGATATTTTACTTCAATTAATACGCACAAAAACCACTTTTTATACTCTAGATGAAATCTAAAGGGGGTGTACTAAGTTTGTCATTCCGTTTGTAACACCTCGAAATAATGATGGTAGCTAGAGAGCAAAATGGATTGGCCACCCACGCATAATATTAAGTTATTTTGATTTTTGCATGTCCGTCTGTCCGTCTGTTCACACGATAAATCGAGAACACGTTCACTTAGAAAGCTAAGTACTACCGCTTTCTAATAATACAGGTGCAAGAGCTTTCGAAAACTCAAATCAGAGATTTGTGGTTAGCCAAATACCTGAAAGAGGTTTCCATTTACGATATATCATAAAATATGTTGTAAAATGATAGGAAATGGAACAGAATCGTATAAGCTTTTGCTGTTTTTGAGTTTGCCATTAAAAATACAAGCTTTTCAAATGTCACATCAGATAATGATTTCTATGTGGAGCATTTACAAGTCTTGCAAAAGAAAGATAAAGCTCCACAGGTGCGAAGGAACAGAGCGAAATGTTGCACTTGATTGCCAAACTTTTCAACGAAAGATATCGATAACGTCCATTATTAGAAAGTACATTAAAATAATTTATAAGAGCTGAAGTACTTCGCGTTGTGGCGGTATTTGTGTAACTACGTATGTTTGTACTTATTTATGGGACTTCTGAGTTCCAGTACCAGTACCTGGATTTGTACTTGAAAATTTTTAAGTACCAGAATCGCGACTTTTACTTGAAAGTTTTTTGAGTACCAGTACCTGGAATTGTATTTGGTTCATGTACTAGTACTTAAGTACCAATGAACTTAAGTACTTTACAGATCTGATTTATACCATCTCCATGAGTTAGATTCCTGCACTAAGCATACTAATAAAAAGATACCTATAGAGTTAAACTCTATATAAGCTTTAGTTTACGGTTTTTTCTGCAAATTTATTTAGCACCTGTTGAGCTGTTACTTTGTTTTTAATTATTTCGCTTTCAATGTTTAGATGTCGCGTATTCGAAAACCTCTCCTGAAGTATAGTTGCTCTCAACCAAGTTTTAACTTGAGTTCACTGAAAGACCAAGAGCTGCTTGCAGAAACTTGTCTTTATTAATTTGTGGTTTCAATTTTTCCAAACTTATTTCAATACTCTTATTTTGGAACATGCGCATGCGTTTTATTATTTTTGTTTCAGCCTGTAAGGTGGAAATGTCCAGGTATATTGAAAACATTTTTATATTTTTCTATACGAATCCCTCTCCATGTTTGAGGTCCAACTTTATAAATGAGTGAACTGACTGTGCTAAACGAAGATTTTCAAACCTATTTTTGAAGTTAGCGATAATGTTGTCCGTCACTTGGTTGTAAATATGTATCTTCCTCAATATTCGGAAGGTCTTTTATCTGATGGCAAGTCCACTAAATTACTTTTACGTACAGTGTATTTTATAACGAAGTCTTTTGCTCTCTCCGGTTACCTTCTCCTTTTCGAGAATCGACTAGGTTGCAGACAAATTTCATGTTTTTATGCGAATTTCTCGATTTCCCGAAGTACGAGTATCTATCAATTATCTAAAGTTGCTAATATAGTTTTAATTCATATTGGAACGAAGGGGGGAGGGGTGGGCACCACTGCTAATCTGTCTTAAATCGTAGGTTTACATTTGTACAAACAAATGGCATCTCACTTGATACATACAGTACGTTTATATGAATACTTACTTGGCATACCTTGAAGTATGCTTGAAGTAATCAAAATATCATGAAAACGCTCATTCAATTCATAAATTTCAACTTAAGTAATTGGAAAATTAAATTCAAGAAAAATTCAAGTCAAGTAATTGGAATTAATTCAATCAACCGCTCTACCTGGATTTCAAGTCAAGTATACTCAAGTATGTATTCATGTAATCGTACTGATAGTTAAATTAAAATACATCTCTGGCTGAATATAAGAGCAAGGGTAAGATGACATAGTAGCTGTGTTCTTTTGTGTCCGCAGAATAGAGCAGAACTAAAGATACACATATCTTGCCATTTAGCTAAATTTACAGCCTCATCGTTTGCACTTGCTTCTTACTTGGTTTCTGGCACCAATGGATAATAACCTGAATCACTTGGACAGAGTAGGAGTAATGCTGAGGATCTTTTGTGGGCGAGCTAGGGGTTAGAGCGTGGTACATTAAAATGCTAGAAGTATACGTCCTAAAATCGATGAAATGCGTGAAATGTTTTTAGCGTCAGGGGTTCATGTGGTTTTTGTGAGTGAGACATGGTTACATTCGGGGATACCGTCTTCTATGGTAGATCTCGTTGGTTTTAAATTATACCGCAATGATAGAGCTGATCGTGTGGGAAGTGGGGTCGCCATTTATGTGAGAGACAACTTGAAAGTAGAAGTGATCTATCGATCTTCTGCTAATGTGATGGAGTCTTTGGCCCTAGAGGTGAACAATGGATATGAAAAATGTCTTCTATGCGCTAACTACTCCCCACCTGGCTGTTTTAGTAGTGATAATTTTTCCGAATTCTATCGTTTTACACGTAACTACACTAAAGTAATATTGGGTGGTGAATTCAACGTGAACGTTCTTGGCTCTACCACTAGAACTGTGGAATTCACACAATTAATGCAAGCTTTGTACTTAAACATTGTGAATTGACTCCCTACCTATCACAACACCTCTAGTCCATCCTTACTGAACCTATTCCTCGTTTCTGACCTAACTCGATTCTACCTCCTTACTTGATCATGACATACTATTTTTAATATACGATTTTGCTGTCAGTCCTGATACTGCTCAGAAGCTAAAATCTTTTAGAGATTTTAACAATTTTGACACCAGAGCTTTACTCTACGAATGTGCATCGCTATCATGGGACAATTTATACCGGCTTGTTTCAGTCGATGACAAGGATGAAGTTTTTCGTGAAAAAATTAATTACCTCTTTGACAAATATATACCCTTAAGAACTAGAACTGTTAAACTGGATGGTTGCCCTTGGTTCTCAGGTGAAATCAAAGTTTTAATAACTGAGCGTGAGTATCTGTATCGTAGATACTTACGTCTTAGAACTACGGATAGCCACAATTGCTTTAGAGCGACAAGAAATAGGATTAATTCCAAGATCCGTGCAGCTAAGCGTATAGGTATTACAGCTTGAAATTTCACTGTAATCTGTCCCCGAAGAATCTCTGGGGTAATCTAAAGAATGCAGGCATTTATGGTAATGAAAAACCGAGATGTGACCTTACTCCGGAGGAACTAAATGCTCATTTCACCTCTTCGTATTATGCAGTCGCGCGGCATCTGATGTGCTACCTGCAGACTTAGAGGATCGGCAGATCAGAGTGAAGTATTCAGTTTTCGCTGCATCTCTGCTGAGGAAGTCATATACGCTATTACCTCCATAAAATCAGATGATATCGGCCCGGATAAAATATCTCGTAAATTTCTAAAACTTATTCCTCCGTGGATTGTCTCTCCCATTCTTAACATTTTCAACACTTGTCTCACTATTTCCGAGATTCCCGCATCATGGAAAATTGCGAATGTGTTACCTATAGCTAAAGTGCCACGAAAGCCCAAACGACTATAGACCAATAAGCATCCTATATTTTTTGTCTAAGGCTCTCGAGAAGTTGCTGTACTCACAGGACCTGGAATTCTTAGACACCAAACAATCTTTTAACCTGATGGCAGTCAGGTTTTCGACCTTCCCACAGCTGTGAGACTGCTCTCTTGAAAGTGACTACCGATATCCGTAAATGTCTGGACAAAAATTGGTTGACCGTGTTAACTCTATTGGACTTCTCCAAGGCTTTTAATAGCGTGCATCACACTAGGCTTCTGTCAAAACTTTGCACTAATTTCAATTTTGCTTGCTCGGCCGTACTTTTACTTTCCAACTTTCTTACTGAGAGATATCAAAAAGTGAAAAGTGGGCGTCGTTGCTCACTGGTCTACTTTACTACCATTGTCTTGGGGGGGGGGGGGGTACCGCAGGGTTCCATATTTGGTCCCCTTCTTTTCAGCCTGTATATAAACGACCTCCCTGAAAACATTCAGTATATAGTAATATACATCTCTACGCCGATGATGTTCAACTATACTTCATTCGGCCTATAGGTCTGATTGAAGATTGTGTCGACCGCATAAACTCTGATCTGCGTAAAGTTGGCAGGTGGGCAGAGGACAATCTGTTAGTTTTAAATTTCAATAAATCTCATGCAATGGCAAACTACAGAAAGAGCTTGGACACAACAGACATGCCCCCTATTACTCCGAACTCTGTCAATTTGACGTATGTCAACGCAGTTAAGAGTCTTGGAGTTTTTCTTAACGCTTCTATGAGTTGCTTTGACCAAGTTAATAGCACCGTTTCTAAAATTTACGCGGGACTTCGTCGGTCACGTTTATCTGCTAATGTACTGAACAAATCTATGCGTATGAAGCTTGTAAAAATTTTACTCCAACCTTATTTTAAAGCGAGTTATTTAATATTCCCGCATTTAGATTCTACATGCGCTCGTAAGTTAAATGTAGCTTTTAATGACTGCACGAGATTTATATTTGGGATGAGACGTTATGACCACATCTCACCTGTTCGATATGCTTTGTCTGGCTGTTCCTTAAATGCGACGCTCATCCGCAAACAAATTATAGCTTTACACAAGTTAATTTACAGCAAAAAGCCATCATATCTCTTTGACGAACTGGCCTTCATGCAATCTTCAAGAAATGTTAACATCTCCATTCCACGTCATAGATATTCCGTCTATGAAAACTCCTACTTTGTTCAAGTTGTACGTATTTCGGAACTCAATTCCAGCGGTTATTCAGAGGACGAGCGATGCGAGAGTTTTCAAGAGGATTTTTTTTCCAATATTTTCCACTTAACGGTTGATAATGTGGTTTTTCGGGTCTGGTCTCCAGCAGTCGTGCTACGTGTGTGAATGTAATTTAATTACTTTCTAAGTAACTTCTTTTTTCTCTTTTATTTGCTTAATTATCTTAACTATAACTATAATTATAACTTATACATGTACTTTTTAACTTACGTATGTTTTTTTATTTTTCGCTTTTAATTGAATTTTAAATTATATATATGTAGCTATTGTTAATTTTCCGTTCTTGAAATGATATATGTAGTTATTCCCTCTTCAGAATAGTACAGAAAAATATTATATTATCTTGTTGGACAACATCCTAATAAAATGAATTGAATTTAATTGAATTGAGCTTCTCATACATTTTCATAGAAAAATTTAAATGGAGCGAACAGTACAAATAGTTCGCTTCAATTGACAGAACAATTTATTTTTTCCAGTATATGGGAGTTCTAGTAAAAGGTTCACAAAAGAACACAGCTAGTATGTCATTTTACCCCCAAGCATGATAGCAAAGAACATATAACTTAACAAGAAGCGTCATCTGGCCTCTAAAAATGCACAAGTTGTATGGTTATTTGGAGATGCGGTCTGTTAGATGTTCTTTGATGATAGATATGTCATTTAACCCTTATATTTAGTTGGATACTTTTTGAAATAAAACAAAGAGCAAAAACTAAAATTAATACTCACACACACACACAGCGTTAAATAGGAACACGTTTTTATACCCTAGATGAAATCTATAGGGTATACTTAGTTTGCCATTCCGTTTGTAACGCACAGAAATAATGATGGTAGAGCAAAATGGATTGGACACCCCCGCATAAAATTAAAAGTTATTTTGATTTTTGCATGTCCGTCTGTCCGTCCGTCCGTCCGTGCGCACGATAACTCGAGAACGCGTTCACTTACAAAGCTGAAATTTTGTACACGGACATTAAAAAAAATGTAAAATTAAGTTCGAAAATGAGACAAATCGGGCAACTCCTTCGTGGCGTTGCCATAGCAGAAATTTTGTACATTGTATTTTCATACTAATAGCAAACAAAATTTCAAAAACGAACTAAATCGGGCAACCCCTTCTTGGTGTTGCCATATAAAATTTTTGGTTTTTTACATATAATTTGAAAACGATCAGTCCTAGACATTTTTATTGTACTAACAACTTCTTCAGAATAAGAAATCCTATAAAATTGGTTATAATCATTTTTTCTGTCCGACGAGCCGTTCTAGATATATATGCGAGAAACCAATGCAAAAAATCAAAATTGCTCAAATGGGTGACCATACGAAATTTCATACGTGCATTCATCTAGAGTATCATAAGAATTGGTCTTAGACCAATTCTAGCTTTTTCACTTGTTCACAAATAATTTTCGTTTTTTCTAAATACTGAACTTCTCCAATTTCAATTTTAAATATCTGTTGTCACAGATAAGTAGAGGAGGGGGTACAAACAAGGCAGTATATATGGGGTGGGTTTGAGGGGCTCAAACCCCTCCATCGGTGTAGCCTACACTTTCGTTAATCTGATAAGCTTAATTTTTACCCGCAATTCTTTATAATGTAGCGACTCACCACAATTGGTTATGTAATTTTTTATCTTCTCTCCGTGGCCCTTGCAGACAAAGCAACTTTAGGAAAAACATGTGCTAAATAGAGAAAGAAAATAAGCAGTCCAGTATGTATGTATGTATATCAGTACAGGGTACCATCACCCTGTTAGAAATTGCTCATAATTTTACCTTAGTTCTTCCCTGGTAGACAACACTTATCAGTTTACAATATTTTAATTCTCATGTTCACTAACACATCTTTTTAGTCAAGTGTGACAATGTGAGTGTACATTATGTGGACGTACGACAGCTAACTTTTTTACTGAGCGCCCTGATGAGGTTCTTCGCTAACGCATCTGTCAGCTCATCAATAAATTGGTATGGATCCTGATATGTAGGCCTAATGTACGAGTGAAAGGGAGATAAATGGTGTTGAGCTAAAAATTTTCTTTGTCTTTTGCTATGCACCTTCGATGTGCGGACTGAATTTTATCTATCTTCTTCTTTCATTTGTGAGAAGCTAAGGTGAAATATGATTAAGAGTGAAGTGTAATTGAAGTCGTCCAGTTCCAGTTAAGTTTAAATATTTTTTTTATCATTGGTAAGTAATTTTTCATATTTTTATGGATAGTGTATTCCTCTTTAGAAAAAAAAAGTAAAAAAAAAGCCAATTTGTTGATGATATTTGTAATTGACATATATGTATATTACCGCATTGCAATAATAACATTTATCTATGTTTGCGATTGCGTGTCGTATCCCTGCACGAAAGTACAACAGTACAGTTGTACTTTCGTCCAGGCATATGGGCATATTACATGCGTGATAATCCCAAATCTCTTACTTTCTGAATTTAAAAACAATATTAAACAATATCATCCCTAATAATCATGATTACGCTCAGCGATGAGGTATTTAATTTACTCACCAATGAGAATCATGATTAGCTCGCGATGCGTGATTTGTTTTATTCAAAAGGGAAATAATTGAATTGCTTATCCTATAAATGCGAAGTATATAAGTGAGTTTAGTTCCGGAGCTAGAACAAAATTCAGCATTACATTCATCCAACTAAACATCATGAGCTCAACAGTGCGCTCATGATGATTGGGCTACCAGGGTTGTCCTGCAAGTGGCGATGATTATATAAACCAATACTAATTTGACTGAAGAGCATCAAGGTGTTTGCAATTCATGAAGAAACATACAGAAAATAAGTCCCACTGAGCCTTCCGATGAGTGTTCATTAAAACTCATAGAAGAGCTAATTGGAAACTTCTCCCTATGTAGTAAACCAACAATAAATAAATATTTATTTTTGTCATCACTGTGTCAAATGACATTTCTAGTGGATAAATTTGAGTTGATTTTTGTGATTTATCGGATTTTAAATTAAATTTTTATTATTAATTTTAAATTAATTATTTGATTTGCTTTTCCGCGGAAAAACAGTCGCCCATATGCTGAATAAGACGTTATGCCCAAATCCTTACGATTCAACGTCTCAGCGTTTGGTGTGCAGTTTTAATTTGGAAAAATATATTAAGCCAATCTTAAAAACATACTCTCATTTATGAACTCATCATGACACTCATTGACATGCTCATTAATAAGCTGATCGTGACACTCATTATGTACTCATTAAAGTGCTCATAGAATATTGTAAAATGCACAAAAGGGAAACAAAGTATACATTTCTAAATAAGTGGAAGAGATGCAATATCTCATGCACACTATCTGTGGAAAAGTTAATAAATGATTCCATCAAGACGTTAATGTAATTTCTCATGAGGAGCTCATTGATGAACTCTTCGTGATTTGTCTGCCAGGGTAGCTTACTTTGATACATCGTAGCTTAAACGCAGTGATATTATATATTTTGTTCACATTTTAAAGGGAACATTAAATCCAAGTTTAATTTGTTTTCCGTCCTTAAAACACAAACTTTATTAAAATATGGTAACTACAATTTTCCATGATTTTATTTAAATAGCTTAAAAAATTATTTGTTTACTTTTTAGGGCATTTTAGATAATTCCACAGTTATATCTAAAATGCCCTAAAAAATAAAATTTTCTATCTTAATAATTTTGTTAAAATGCTTTTTTTGGCCCCGTTAAGAAAATCGCTCTACTAAGTGTTCATCGAAATGTTAAAATGGAAATGAATGAAGTACTTTCTCCCTTTATAGATGAATAGAATTTTTCGATTCAATTGAAATGTCATTAGGAATTAAATTTTTAATAAATTAATATATTAAGTTTCCATAAAATTCCAAGTAGTGAGTTCGGATTAATTCTGAGATATTCTTTTTTTTGCTCTAGAGGGTATTAATTACTGGCCTAAACCCCTCCCATTCGTGATCTATATATACGGCCTTGGGTACAAATATGGGATACCTATTATAGTTTTAATGATAAAAGGCCCAAAAATAGACATATCCAAAAAATAAATTGTACTTATAAAGATAGGAAATTTTGTTTACTTATCAGTAATATTAACATAAATAATGTAGACTACCACAAACAAAATATACCAAAATTAGAATTTTCCAAATTAGGGTAGTAATATGAGACTGTGTTAAAATATCATAAACAAACGAAAAATTGTGGCAAAAGATGTGCAGTATCAGTGATACTAACTATAGCTAATATTATATAAGATTTTTAATATACTTTATAACTCTAATATAGGCCTACAAAAGTCATCATCATCATAGAATCAGAAATATGAGATAGTTTGATATTATTACCAACCGCAAGTGTCTCATATTGCAACCAATTGGTTTTTCCAGTAAAATTAGTAATTTAGTGAGAAAAACTCAAGCTTTTTTGTAATATTTAATTATATTCTAAAACTAAAGTAAATATAGTGTAACTTGCAGTATTCTTGATCGAAACTAGGAAAATATACAGATATAAACTAGAAAGAAAAACATGTAAAAGAAAACTTTTCACTTATGCCCTAACCCAGAACTAACAGCAATGCTTGCCTAGCTACGCTTTAGTTAATCAGTAGCGTAAGGAGACCAAAACCCCGGTATCTCAAATTGCTACCATATCTCATATTCCTACCCCCTCCTCTACACTCTTTGAAGTGTTGCTTTTACAGTAACCGCCACAAATGGACTATAGAACTTTTTCAGCTTTACTCTGTTTGTAGATCTGTATTTAGTGGCGTGCTCCAAAAAATTGCACTTACCTAATTCGAAATTGGAAAAAAAAATTCACTGTGTCATTTTATATCTTTGCAAATCGATTATTCCTTAATAAGGCATCTTTATCCATTTTTATTAATAGAAAATCTAGATATAAGTATTAATTTTCAAATATTAAAACAATTTCTATAATTTCAATTTTTGAGTACGAGAATATTTCATGTTCTTAATAAAAAGTTTTATAATTTAAATTTCTGACAAAATATATTCTTACAAATACTATGTAACGTTTCTACAGTAATATTTAAATTTATATATTACACAAAATATTGTATATCTCTTTCAATTGCAAATTAACATGTGTTTATACTTCGCACTTTGTCACTTTGTCCAATTTACTAACTATATATAACACATATGTATATACCTATACCTTGTAGTATATATCTACAATATATTTACGTGCTCATGCTTCCTTAGAAATGTAATATATACATATATTCTAATAAATATGTATAAAAAATATAACTAAATACCAGTGCCTGAACAAATTATTAAGTAATTTTTATATTTTTGTTAATTTATATAAATAAATAATGTTTGCAAAATATTATACCTAAGTATTTCGGAGTATAACAGAAAGTAGTAAAACTAACTTTTTACCATTTGTCTACGAAATTCCTTTTTATATCGATTTTTTTAATAAGCAATTAAATCCACATCTCTAAATGAAAACCGGAAAAAATGGAACGAATTGAATATTCGAATTAAAATAGATAAAATATTGTTTTAATAATAGATAGTAACTCTTTGTTATATGTTTAGTATTTAAAGAACAATAAAATAGTTCTTGCATTTTACTAAACTTTTTAGAATATATTAAATATAAGACTTTGTCTAAGCAAAAGGAAATTTATAAAGAAAATCATTCATTTTTTTACACTACATCCATAGATATATAACTGTTATAATTTAGAGTATAATATAGAAGATTTTTGTTCTATACTGGTTTATACTTTTCAGATATACATTTGCTTGTATAACAATTAAATTGAATTTTCTAAACCATTTCCGTTTTCCAAAAATTTTTCCAATATGAATTTATTTATGTATGTATATCTAACAATCTTTACTGGAAGTGGAATAATTTAATCAAATAACCGTTTTTTGTATCTTTTAAAGATATAAGTAAGATGGTACACTCGAAACATTCAAAAGATACAAAAGTTGACTCAAATTAATTTTTTTGCTCTTGGTAGTCCTTGTTACAGAAAAAGCTAATCTGATGAGCCCTAATCCTATAATCTGTCATAATTCGTTACTTATATCGATAATTGAGAAGAAAAAATACGTAGATTTCAAAACAGCACACAATTAATTAACTATTATACATATACATGTACATATGTACAATTTTACTGATATTTTGAAATTTCTTAATATTTCGTTAAGGCACTATTGGTAGGTATATTTAGTTATATCTTTTAAATACATATATTTATGCTTGGAGTAAACATAGTTAACTAAAATTGAATTAATTCGTATATACCTGTATATATATACATACAATACAGGGTGTTTCAGAATAAATAGGAAATTGTTTTTTTTTCTTATTAGAAATGCGCAAAATATTGTATTGGGACGTTGAGATAGAGACAAATGCAATGGCGTAGCTAGAGCTTTTGCCGCCTGGGTCGGTACCGAATTTGCCGCCCTTTCTAGTTTAGTCAAAATCAAGAGTGGTTATTAACAATATTATTGAACATAAATAATAAATGAGTAAAACAATTTATTTATTTTGTTTAAGCATATATAAGTACACATAAGATAATGATAAAACGTATGTTGATTTATATATGTATAAGTGGATATTTTTTATTTTTCTTGCTTTGCTTGCTCGCTAAATTTCGTAATCTTAAATCACCCGTTGTCGAACGAAGATAATTTTTAATTAATTTTAATTTGGAAAAGCTCCATTGTTAAACAAAATTCTTAATAATAATACTATGTAGGGAACAGAGTTTTCCAAACTATATTTTTGGATGTATACATATATATGCTTGCTATTTAACATCTGCTAGAAACATAAAATTCTGAATCCTTTTCCTTTCAATATGAAACTGTTCATTGTCAATGTTAAGAAAAATTATTTACGTAACATTCAAAATTTTAATTTAAAAGATTAGATGGTATTAGGCTCGAATACTAATTTTTACCACTCATAATTTTTTTTCCTTCTAACTCGATGTTCAATGGATATCCCAACTCCTCACATATTTTGTTGGCTGTTTGTAAATGATTTTTGCACTAATGGTGTCCCTTTGCCCAATGAAATACATTTGTAAAGAATTCAGCTTTAAATTACATTGACAGATATTTAATCCCTTTCTTTGCAGGTATGTTGCGCGTCATTAATTTCCAAAAGGACGGATTCCCATAAATGGAGGTAGCACAGAAAAGAAAAAAATTGCATTGAGTTGAGTAATATTCCAGCGTCTCATCTGGTTTTAATATTTTCTTCTTCAGATGTAAATTTTTCCAAAGCACCTAATGTTTAATAAATGTTTTTTTTTTATAACAGTCACTGCATCTACTCAAGTGTTTCAACGGGTTTCTTCACTGCGTTTTACACCTTGACCAGTGACAGAAACAATCAAATTTTGCAAAAAAAAAATCAATCAAATTTTGAAAAAAAAGGGTCAAATTTTTCAAAAAAATCACCAAATTTAGCAAATTTTTTTATTTTTTTTGCAAAATTTGACTGAAAATAACTCCAGTCGACCACAAAAGTAAATGAAAATCTTCCGAAATATTTTCTATACATTCCTAAGAAGAAATGAATGTTTATTGCTCGTCTCATTGCTCATGAAATTCCAAAATAGGGGTGGACTATCATATCACTAAATTTACGAAATTCAATAATAGAATTCATTTAATTAATTTAAATTACCCAAACAGTCGAAATAACACATACATATGTATATCAGAGACCAAGAGGGTGGAAGGAGGTAAATACAACTATAAATAAATGCATTTATATCATGTATGTATACAAAGCCTCCAAATTCTAAGAACTTGCATCGTTTATACACTTAATTCTTTTTCTAAAGGAAATTAAAAAGCAATCTAGTTTTAAGGAAATCTCTTCTTAGTTACTTCCTAACTTGTTCTTAAGTTAACTTTGCTTCATCCACAGATAACAAATGCATTCCTCTTCCGTATTGGCGATGACCATGACCGAAGGGGGTTCTGTTTACAATAAAAACAATGGCGCTAAAGAATTAAGCTTAAAAATCTCAACTTCGATAAGGACTGCCGGGGGGTTAGTACGCAGTTTCGTTAAATTAAATATTTATTATAATAAATGATTCAGTTGATTACAACATTTTTATGTGATTAATTGTATTCACTGTTGGCACTTGGTGGAAGTATTTTATGATAGACATATTGGATTTTTGAAGAAAACACTTGTTTATCTACTCCACTGAACGTGGAGTAGATAAACAAGTGTTTTCTTCAAAAATCCAATATGTCTAACATTTTTATGTTATTTATTTTTATTTTAAATGTGTAATTTACACCGAAATATATAAAAAATGCCGCCCCAAAATATGTGCCGCCCGGGGCGGACCGCCCCCACCGCCCCCACCGCCCCCCTCTAGATTCGCTACTGGACTAATGTGTTTCGTTTTTTGCTAGGGGTGGAAGGGGGTTGTAATTAACTATCAGGATACTTTTATCTTAACATCCTGTATTTTTTTTCAAGATCTAATAACTAGAGCTGAAAATTGGATCCGGATTTGCTAATATCCGGATATCCCGATACCCGGATCTGCGAACTATCCGATTCCTGAGATCCGGAACCGAACTATCCGGATCCAGATCCGAGCTATCCGGATCCAAATCCGAGCTATCCGGATCCAGATCCGAGCTATCCGGATCCAGATCCGAGCTATCCGGATCCAGATCCGAGCTATCCGGATCCAGATCCGAGCTATCCGGATCCAGATCCGAGCTATCCGGATCCAGATCCGAGCTATCCGGATCCCGATCCATATTACCCGGATCCCGACTAATCAAAAAAGCTTCAAAATTGTGTTGCGTCAATGAGAAAACGCAAATATCATTAAATTTATATTTTCCCAAAGAAACAATGCAATTTGGAGGAAATTCTGACATTTTTTGCTTAGTCTGGATCCGGATAGTTGGGATCCGGGTACTGGGATCCGCATTATCCGGATACCCGGATTTCAGGAATCGGATCCTAATTATCTCGGATAATCCGGATAGTAAGTTATCCGGATACTTTCAGCTCTACTAATAACCTCAGAATGTTATTGGCATTTACAACACATAACTAGGTAGGTAGGTAATGTATTGTAATAATAAATTAATATGAGGAGCGTGTGTGGACTACAGTCGCCAAATGATAATAACTGTCGCTATGTGGTAGATAATTGATGATTTAAACTGTATGTTGATTTCATTTGTAATTGATGACATAATCTTAGGTAAGAAAGAAGCGACAAGGCAGATCTCCTATATGTTTGGTGGGAGCCACAAGGCAGATCTCCATTCGGGAAGCTTTATAAAAAACAGATTCCTTCCCTGTTTTAATTTGGGCGAAGCTAAAGATTAGCAGATGCCCAGTAAACGTAAATGAAAAGACAGTGACTAGTGTGTGGTGAGTGAGTAGAGTGATTAATGAATGCTCGAGACTTAAATCGCAAACTACAATTGATTAATAATGAAGTTTGGTAGCTTATTTGGAGTATAGTTGATTTGCTAGCCTAAACTTAATTATTGTACACACGCCCGTGTTTTGGGGCATGTTAAACAAAATTACTTGTTTGCACTTAGATATGTGCTTAACATTTGTTTTGATGTAATGCAACTAGCTTGACCCGTGATAAGCATGTTGTAAAACATGTATACAAATGCAGTCACTTCCCAGCAAACAATTTGGTGAACGTCCGCAACAGCGAAACTTAAGCGACAATAGAGCTGCACAATGCGAAACATGAGAGTAAATGCGACATTGAAGTGATATAAAAGCGAAACGAAAGCGAATATGAATTCTATTCTCTTTTATTTATCTTTCATAAGCACATACATGTGCGCCGTTTTGTGCTCGAACTTCTAAGAATTTTACAGTTTCAAGATTTTCGGTGTTATTTTTTCAGCCGTGAACAGAAATTATTTGTCTTTGTATTTCTATCAGTGAATTGTAAAAAGTGAGTAATTAAATTACATTTAATTAACATTAAGGGTAAAATGAGAGGCTACATTTATAGCAGACTGGATTAGATTGGTAGGTACCCGCAAGCATGGGTTAATAATTTCATTTGCGGGTCGCTAAAATTTATTGTTACCACAGTAGATTTATATTCACTTTGGATACATTTTAATTTATCACATTTTGTCGAAAAAGAAAGGCAAAGGGAATCCGAAGTGATACCACCAACCAATATGATACAATGTTCTGTCAACATTTGCTCCCGCTTGAGGTTTCGCTTTCATATTTCATTTGAATTCACTAGCGAAATTTATGTTCCACTTTGTGATATTTTTGCGATTCGTATTGGCTTCGCAAGGTTTGCTGGCTTCTTACTGTTCGAGTGTGTGGTGACATGCATTTGGGTGAATGTTTTGCTTATAATGCATTAACATTATTGTGTCACATTTATTTCGATTAACTGTATTGAGAAACGATTTCAGATCAATTAATTATTGCAATTATGCCGAATGTGCATTCTTGCGTTTCAATTGATTTGTTAATTGTTTGTACTTTAATACATACATATTCACATATGTATGCAACCGTTCGTGAGAAAAGTCTGAAGACTCATTCTAGAGATGATGCATACAATTTAGTAATGTCAATTGAAAAGTAACACATTTTTAGGTTTCCAGATTTTTAAAAAAAATCCATATTGCATTTTTAGAAGAAATGTGGTAAAGTTTGTAAAAATTAGAATCATTCTGCAATTTTTTAACTTTATAATTCTGTAACTTCCGACATAAGAGAACTGGTTGAGTATTAGGGGAAAAGTTCATTTCACACTATCTTTATGGCATCTCTTATGTATAATAAGAGTAGGGGAATGTGGTGAGCGTTATCCTGTCGTCTAGGTCGGATATCTGCGATTGTTTTAGTTTTGACTACTAGCGCCACCAATGTGCGACCACGGCACAACTTCTCTCAGTGACAGTAAGTTTTTCGTGACATTACAGATTTGGAGCGTGAACGCAAAGTATGTGCTGTGCTCTACTAAGTGGTTTGAAATGCAAAAAAAACAAGGTTTTTTTTGCATCAGTGAATACGGTCAGAAAGTGAGGCGAAAATATGCAATCGTCAAGGTGGTAAATATTGTGAATGTGTTGTGTGGTTCATTCTTGAAAACAAACCAAGATGAAAATTCAATCTTGTAACATGTTTGCTTGTGATGGGACACTGTGTCAAATCGCGTCCCATGGTGACGCGTAATGCGACAATGGCGCTTATCGTCAACGTTGGCCAATTTGTGTGGTCAGAATTGGCCCACTGTGAGTGTGTGCTTCGAAGATGCTCAAAAAACGTTCAGCATCAATCCCAACGAACTCCGCCAATAAAATACCAGCTAAACGAAGATGCCCGCAAAAATAAGGAAAAATGCAGAGAAATCCCTCTTCGAGCAATGCGAGAGAGAATTTGCCGAAAATGCGATTCCGAATAATGTGCCAATTAAATTTTGCTAAAAAAAACGGAAAAATGCAACAAATTCGGCTTCTTATTTCATTCAATTAATTTTTCTATGTCATTTTTAATCATTTCAGCACATATTTTGTCGATTAGCCAACCTAAACAGAATTTGAAAGACCTTGACAGCATTTCACTTTTTTTCTAAGTGGACTAGGCAATCGTATGTAAATAGACTAAATATATTCATCAATTTTGCACGGAATTTTTTTGATTTTGCCTTAATTTAAAACGGAATACATGAAATAAATTATTTTTTGTTTTGCGGCATTGCCTTCAGACTTTTACTTTCCCACAGAACCAGTAAAAAAATTATTAAATTGACGACCAATAAACGGTGAATTTTTTGATAACAGAGAGTATTTTTTGAGGCCATTGCCTTTAACTCGTACACGAATTTGTCTGTCTATTTATTTAGATATTTCTTTCTTACTATTTTCGACACTCTCGTAGACCCTTTTTTCGTCATCACAGCGAGCTAAAATTTGGCACACAGGTTCATGTCGCGTGACAATTAAATCTATCAAAATTTGAACCGGAAATTTCCATGGAAAACCCGGAAAATTGGGAAAAATCATTTGAAAATTTGGTACAAATTTGATTAGTGATAAATCCATTTCAGGAAAAATGCAGAGTTTTCCGATTTTTCCGAAAAAAATTTCCGGAATTTTCCGACTTTTCCGGAAAATTTTCTGGTAAAAAAGTTTTCTAAATTATGCAGGATCAAGTTCCCTATCAACTGGCATCATTACTTTCTCTCCCACAATGGTGATAACTTGCAGAAAAATTGAGGAAAATTCATGTAAAATGCTTTTCCGGAGTTTTCAGACCAAGGAAGCGTTTGACCGTTTTGCAACCTAAGGCAAAGTTGTAGAGCGAAATGAGTTGCATAAAGTTGCTTTTGTGGAAAACCCGGAAAAGCGCGAAAATCATCGGACAAATTTTCATCGATATGATTAGTGATAAATCTGTTTCAGGAAGAATGCAGAATTTTCCACTTTTTCTGGACAATTTTCCGAAAGTTTCCGGAATTTTCCGAAAATTTCCGGAATTTTCCGAAAATTTCCGGAATTTTCCGAATTTTCCGGAAAATTTTCCGACAAAAAAGTTTTATAAGCTATGCAGAATTATTATTTTTTCCGTCCTACTGGCATCAATACTTTCTCTTCAACAATCAGGAAAACTTGCGTGAAAAATCGTGGAAAATTCACGTAAATTTTTTAAAAAAATTTCATAGTAATAGGAAAAGTTTGTGGAAAACATGGAAAGCAGCACGTAATAACAATTTAGTAAACGTGAAAAAGGCAGAAAATAAAATAAGTAAAAAACGAGTTTTCAACCAAACTGAGGCCAAGCCGCATGAAGAGAAAGAATATTCAAGAGAGATGTCTCAATCAAAAAATTTGAATCCACCTCTGTGTGTGAAGAAAAATTTATTTTCTACTTTTTCATGCGGCTTGGCCTCAGTTTTGTTTGAAAACTCGTTTTTTACTTATTTTTAAACATATAACACACAAAAAGGCGCGATTTTAATTTTTTTTTTTTGAAAAACGTGAATTATTAGAACTTGTTGGAGAGGTTTCCCGAGAATCTTTTACAATTTCAAAATTTTGTTTTAAGTTGATCTGAAGCTGCATTAATAAGTTATTAAGGGAAAATCAACAGAAAATAAAAAAATGAGAAAAACGCGTTTGAAGGTCTTTATAAATCGGCAATACGGGTTCTTTTACGTCAATGTATAGTGAAGGCTTGTGTTTACAGGTGTCTAATTTATTCTCAGCATTTGCTTTCTGTCAAGAATACCAGCTGTTCGCTCCTTCTGGGCAAAAATCATGCTATGGTTTTCTACTACCTGTGGTCAAGCAAAATCAAAGTCCATGCGCCCCTCTACCTCTCCTGTTGCCAAATCAACAATTTTACTAATTTATCTATGAACCAAACAGAATTTTACTTAGAAGAGGTAGTATTTTCGAAAAATGTAACAAAAAAAAAAATACATTTTACGACTGCGTATAGTCCCCTAAAATGGCTAATTTTTTTTTTCATTTTCACTCAATTAATCTGCGATGTTCAGCAAAAGTGTTCCTTTTTCCCAGACCTTTCCAAAGATGTGCTTGGATTGATAAAATTCTTTCTCAAACAGAAGTTATGGGCAGAAGTAAAAATGGTGATAAACCCTGATGACATTCGCCTATTAGAATGTTAAGGGAAAAAAATGCCAAAATCTTAGAACATATCCAGCGGGAAATATGTGAAGCGCTTTTTAAGGGAAGCGCTTCCACATCATAGCCAGAAAATATTTTTTATTAGGGATATATACATCCTTAGTTTTTGTAACCAATTCTAACGAATTTTTGATTGAAAATTTGGGTTCAAAGTTAATCAATTGCGGTAATATTTTATTTAAAAGTTTACTGAGGTTTTGTGCAGGTGCATTATAAGCAGAAGAAACAGGACGAACTGGTGCACCGTTTTTGTGAAGTTTGGGTTAACCATCCTGAGTTTAATTACATTTGGATTAGGTTCAAACTTCACAGGCACATCATCTACTTTTGCTTCCTTTATCGCAGCCCAAATATGTCTGATGTCGACACGGTATCCGCATTTGACAATATCTCCAACAATATTGATCATTTGCTTTCTGTCTCCCCCTCTTCCGAAATCGTCCTGGCAGGCGGTTTTAATGTCCATAACATACCGTGGCTCAGACATTCTTCTACCACAAGTCCTGCGGGCCGATTCGTTGAACTATTTTGTGAATCTTTCAATTTGCATCAGCTAGTGGATGCACCGTCGAGAATCCCTGATGCAGCTGGAGATAGGGCCAATTTACTAGATTTGTTTCTGTCATCTCACCCTGACAAATATTCCATCTCAGTCGGCTCCCCTCTTGGTAATTCAGACCACTGTCTAATCACGGCTCAATTTATCACCTCAACTCTGCGCCGCCCTACTTCTCCACCTACAAGTAGGTTTCTCTGGCACTATAAGAACGCTGATTGGGAAAGTCTCAATCAGTATCGTAGAGATATAGATTGGTCGGTCTGTTTTGCTTCGAGGGATGCTGATGAATGCACATTAGAACTTAGTAACATACTAAGACTAGGCATGCGTGAATATATTCCGTATTCTTACAGCAGATCTCAACAACAGCAAAATCGATCTTGGTCGTCTCTAAAGCCGCAGGCCCTGATGGTTTCTCGCCAATATTAATTAAAAGCTGTGCCTCATCCTTGGCTAAACTTCTGCGCAAACTATTCTACCTGTCCTATTCGACAGGAAAATTTCCAACTGCTTGGAAACTAGCTCACGTTCAGCCTATTCCCAAGAAAGGAGAGGGTAGCGATCCCTCAAATTATCGACCAATTGCAATCATTTCGATTCTTTCAAAGGTTTTTGAATCTATCATTAACTCCAAATTAATGAAGTATCTGGAAACCAATCAGCTCATCAACGATCGCCAATACGGCTTCCGGCACGGTCGCTCATCTGGAGACTTGCTGACTTTTCTTACGGAACGTTGGAATCGTATTCTTCACAATTTTGGTGAGTCCAAAATCGTTGCTCTAGATATTTCAAAGGCCTTTGATACAGTCTGGCATCCAGCCCTTTTAGCCAAACTCAAAGCACTTGGTCTTTCCCCTCCTCTTCTATTATGGATTGAAAGTTTTTTATCTAGTCGCCAAATACGTGTTGTATTAGATGGCGTTATATCTGAACCTCATCCTATTAATGCCGGTGTTCCCCAGGGTTCTGTTATTTCTCCGACTCTATTTCTAATCTTCATTAATGATCAGCTTTCCCTTACTTTCAATCCGATCCATAGCTTTGCTGATGACAGTACCCTTGATTTCGCATACTCCTTTGACACCCTTGCGGATTCCAGAGGGAACGCCACATGTGTTAAACGAGACTGCATGATTAGATCATTGAATAACGATCTTGACAATATTCTCGCTTGGGGTCGAATTCAATGCATCTAAGACCCAAAGCTGTCTCATCTCATTAAAACAAGACCATCACTTAACCACTCCCGTTTCGTTTGATGGAGCATTAATTTCTGATTCACCGTCACTAAGAATTCTTGGCATTAATATTTCCAGTAAGTTAAGCTGGACAGATCACATCTTTTCGGTTGCCAAAGAAGCATCAAAATGTCTTGGTTTTTTGAAAAGGTGTAAGAAATATTTCAGCCCATCAAATATAGCGCTCCTCTACAAGTCCTACATCAGACCTAGAATGGAATACAATTCCCATATCTGGGCCGGAGCTGGTCGCACAGCCTTAGCTTCATTGGATATTGTCCAAAAGAGAGCCTGCAAGCTCATTGGCGATGTGGCAATTACTCGTCATATCGACTCGCTCGAGCACCGTCGCAATGTTGGATGCCTTTCGCTCCTTTATCGCTATATGCATGGTCAATGTTCTGATGAAATATCTAGTCTGATCCCTTGTAGAATAGTTCCTGCACGCAATACTCGCGCTGCATCCCGCGCTCATCCTTTTACCCTTCAAATTACCTTCGACCGTACATTAAAATTCCGTGATGCTTTCTTATCCCGAACTGTGCGAATGTGGAACAGTCTACCATCTTCTGTCTTTCCTCCGGCATACAACCTGCGAAAGTTTAAGGGCGACATACATCGGCACCTCCGCCGCTCTCCTCATATCCCTTAATCCTTTCCCTATCTCCTTCCTGCCACGCTGTGCTTTGCATCATAGGGTATCCCCTGAGCTTGGCTTAATAATATAAAAAAAAAAGCGGCGCAGAAGGATGGCTATTCTTTACAATAAATTGCTGTTTTTTGTCTAAAATTAATTGCCAAGTGTTTTTTTAAATTATTTAAATTTTGCTTAAAATTTACATCAACTTACAATATGTTTCACCAAGTGCCCACACAGGAAAGCATCAATATGATTAAAAAATCTGAGAATGCTATATGTTCTAAGGCCAAAATCAAGAAACCCTTTCCTATTGCTCAAACAACGCATTCCCTCGAATAGAAGTTTTTGTACGCCTGTACTATCCACCCTCCAAAATATATCCCATTTATTCAGCAACATCACCCTGTAGGTATGTAATATGTAGAACAACAAGTCATTTCCAAAAAAATTATAGTTTTATTTTCATGCCTATTTAAGTCAAAATAATTTAAGATCTTTTCTAGACGGAAAGAATTCAGTTCCGTTGGTTTACTTTTAATATATTATGTATTGTACATAAATATATAGATATATACCTACAGTAGTTTTGGTATCATATCATGCCTATTCACACGTATTTTTTCGATTTGATATGAATGATATAGGTATACCTAAAAAAATGGATTAATAGCAGGGCATTTATAAAACAAAAAAATTGAAAAAGTATTTCCGTTGAATGAAAAGTTGAATTTATATGTATATCTACCAATATTATGAATATATCCTTTTACGAATCATTTTTTCTATGTTAAGCAATTAGAGGGATAATAAAACATTTTCGATTGAATATATGATTCAAGGCATATGCACACGTCATGTCACTGCATCTTAACCAACTTTTGTAACTTGGTAATGTCTCGAGTGTATTAAAAATAAATCAATGTTACATATATATCTTTAAAAGATATAAAAAACAATTATTTGATTAAATTATTGCACTTCCATTAGAGATTGTGAGATATATGTAGGTCGGTATACACATATTGACTTGGTTGTAAATAAATTCATGTTTACAATTACATATTACATATTTCTATCTATTGTGCTGATATGTAAAAACTAATATGTATATATCTTTCCTAAGTAAGAAAATTCTTTCTTAAGACTATTCTTAACTATATATAAAAAGAAATTCAGATATAACTTAAACATATAAAATTTTTTTAGCTGTTAAGTATAATTGCCGCTGCCCTAAGTGCCGTAATAAAACCGGGGGTCTGCTAAATTTGGGGGTCATCGGCGAGTAATTTAAAATTTATATTATAGGCAATGGAACGTACTATAATATGAGAAGGCCCACTATATAATTAAGGCTGTACTGGCTGTTCTGTCTTTTAATTGTTGTTATACTTAGATAGATATTTTTTGGTAGGTACAAATGAAACAATGTAAGAATTTGTGAATCAGTGCAGATATAATTTTCCATATACCTAGTGTCTTTAAGTATGTAAACTGTAACTATACATAATATAGGTACCTACGATCATAACTTGTATAATACATATTAGATAATATATATAAATTCTTTCACGTACGCAAGCTTGAAAAAATTATTTAGATATTTAATTAAAATGTCAGGCCAGGGCAACATTAGTGTATGTAGTTATATCTCTGAATCGTAATTGAAAAGTTTTAAAATAGCTTTCAAAAGTAAAACAAATACAAAATTTTTGTATATTTTGAAGGTGATGTAAGATTTTTGAAAATTATTATAATATTGTCCTACATTTATGTCGTAAATTTATTAATCTAAGCCCAGCTATTTTTGTTATACACTTTTCCTGCCTGTATAAAAAAAAACAAAAAAAAAATCTATAATATTCATAACAGCAAATGTGTTATAGAAAATAAATTAATTTTAAATTGTTGGGAAGATTCTGTATGTTATCAATATTTCTACGTATATGAAACTCATGAAGCTCATCTTTGTATCGTCCTAAGCAATAGATAGAGGTACAAGAAATATAAAAATAAAATTTCCTGAATAAATTCGTTTTACTTAATTAAAATTCTCATAAATTTTCGAATATCCAGGCAAAAATAATAAGAAACTAAAAAACAAAAAAAAAAAAAAAAACTCCACCCTACTATACTATTTCGCATTATCGTCCTGGTTTAAACAGTATGCAATAATTCAGTAAAATCTTCAGTTTATTTGTTTGAATATTTTCGTTAGTTTACACCTTCCCCAGAAAATAGTTAAGATACCGCCCATCGTGTTATTCAAATGCAACAAAACCATGTCCTAAATGAGCGAGTAGTAAAATTGCAAAGAAGGACACACACCGTCAGCTAGCTAGCAGCAGCAGAAAGTCCTTGCAATGATGATGATGTGAATGCTAGAGAGAGGAGAAAAACCAAAGTATCACACCAGAGTTGAGATGAAGTTGGCAAAACAAATCTAAGGAAATCGACCAACTGCACACGAGGTAGGTACCACAGAAAAGGAGAATATAGCTCCCGCCTACTTGACACAGGAAAATATATATATATGTATATGTAGATTAAGGACATTTTCCCCCAATTCAGAATAGGAATACAGACAGGGAGGGGAGGAATAGTATGACATTTGTGTTTGTGTGAATACGAATGCCTCAACTTTATAACGGCAGCTGGGATATCTCTACCTACTACCATAATACGAACGACAGTTGGTAGGTAGTTAGCCTTGAGATGAGAATAATGCAAAATTTTCGTATAGTTGATCCTTCTGCGATTATATGCATATTGTGTATGTGTTGAAATGCATATAAAAGTTTCCGCCTATTTGTTTACAACTATTTCTCCCAAGAATGCGATATAATATTGGAGGGGGGATGGAAGGTAGATAAGGTGGTGTAAGGGTGGCATGCAGTTGCAAGCAAGCAAGCAACCAAGCAACCAAGCCATCAAGACAAAATTTTATTGGTATACACTAAATTGCGGGGGTATGTATTATATAAGGGAGGAGAGAGGGAATGAAAATTTCACCATGCTGGAGTTGGATATACCTACATACCTACAATAAAGTGCTGTCACTGATTGGTATAAATGGGGTGAAATGGGGCCAGGGTCGTTAATAAGTTTTTGTGTGCACTGTTTTGTTGGTCTCCTGTCGAAAAAGGAAACTAACTGATGCATACGGGGAAACAAGACAAGCAAAGGGTGGTGGGGGTGGTGGTAGTGGTTGTGGTGAATTCCTGGAGCTATCTACTATACTACAATGCAATGTGGTAAGTTGACTAGTGAGATAGTAAGGACGATGTACACCTCAATTACAACATTATTGTTTGCAACTTGTAACTTGGAATATCGTATGTAGGTATATTTTGGGGGAGGAGGGGGGGGGTCCCGTCAGCAATCAGCACCAACATATACTGTACCGACAGGGGTAGGTATAAAGGGTAGAATATTGTGTATATGTTGCATTCAATGTTGAGTATAGTTTCCAAAAAAAAAAAAAAAAAAAACGATGCAATAAGAAGCCCCACAAGATTATAGAGATATAGAAAACATTATGCGCATGATCTCATCCTTCCTAGCACCCCCAACCTTTATTTATTTTTCATGCAGAAAACTCTGAGTAGCGTTGCAATTTGCCAATCCTCCCGTTGCATTGTATCGTAAATAAAGGATAGACTATGCCAGGAGGAGGCGATGGGTGGGGGGGGAGGTAGTACACATAAAGAGGGCCAAACTATGAATGCAAGCTTGCTATTTCTAAGATACCCCCGCTGTTCAGTTTCCTTCGTCCAGAGAAAAAGAAACAAAACACTACTAATACTAGCTTAAGCTCATCCAAGGTGGCAAACTAGTACCTACCTCTATAGCTGCTGATGCTGTTTGAAGGTTGCAATTAGCAAAAATGAATAAAGCTCGTTTATTGAAGTTGCTGATGCTGCTGGGATGTGGGTGTATTGATGATGATAGTTATATCTGGTCTGGCTATGGGCATTGCATTATGTTTTGTATTTTCGCTTAGAAATATACGACTATATGTCGCTGAATTTCTCTATGGATATAATTTAGGTACAGAACAGCCAGTACTAGATATAGAAAGGAAAAGAGATTACTGTCATTGGTTTTAGTAGGTATAAATATATAATAATAGTTAATTTCCTGCTATTTGGTGACTATATATGAGATTTAAGAACACACAGAAGAGTTATAGGTTAGGTAGGTACATATCTACCTACAATAAAACTAAAGGCATCGTCGTTGAAATAATAGCCTGCAAAAACAATGTCAATACTTTGCGTTCCACACAGTCCTCCATACTAATTTCAGCATCAGAATCATGATCAGCACAGCACAAGAAATTTGCCCTTCCCCAACTATAAAATGCTAAAAAGAGAGTATATTTATTTAGCATTCAGCAGTGCAATGAAAATGCACTTTATATACATACAGTTGTAGGTATGTTGCATTGCATTACATTCTACCGATGCTGCTATTGGACAATTTTAGTAGCTTGTACAGTTTGCAATTTAATACATAAGAAAATACTGTACTGTGAGAGCATTGCACGAGAAGAGGATGAAAGAAGAAACGGAAGTTAACAACAGGGTGACACCTAATTGCATTTATATCTGTCTACCAATAGATGGCTATACATATATACTATATAAACATATGCAAAATGCAAGTCAAATAAAATGAGTTTTTGTATGCCTCTCCTATGGCCTACAGCATAAATATATACAAATATATATACCTACATTCATCATGAACATAAGTATGCCTAACTAAATACATATAGCTAGTAATCCAGAAAAGTTTCCTTGAAAATTTTGGCCAGGTGTTTTAAACTTCTTGCAAAGCCAAAGATTCATATTGTGGTGTTGCACCATGTATACCTAGGTATAATCGTGTGTAGGTATAAAACTAATAATCATTTGTCCGCAAATATGATTGAACAAAAAAAAAACTGCATTTGATTAATTTCTAATAGAATTAAAAATAAATATTTTGAAAAAAAAAATCATTAATTTATTATTCGGTTTGGGCAAGGTCGTATATATATGGATCACGAATGGGAGGGCTTTAACCCCCGTTCGAGACGGATTTTCTTTTAAATAAAATAAAAGAGGCAGGTTACATTTCTAATACTTTAGGTGATGAATTTATTCATTATAATAGGTTACATCAGTGCGAAGTTACAACGTGGGACATATATGTCCCACTCGGCCTGTAGACTGGTACATATATGTCCCACTAGTCTTATGATGATTATGAAAAAATTTATTATGTATTGTATTATATGTAATAGCAAAAAAAGTAATAAAAATAGTATTTATACCTACATACTCAATGACTTTGTATGATATGCTTTGCCATGTAGCTCAAATCACATGCAGTAGCACGTCATGTTTGTTCGTTTTTGAGGCCAGCCCGTCCCTTTAACTCGTACACGAATTTGTCTGTATATTTCTTTTTTACTATTTTCGACACTCTCGTAGACCCACTATTCGTCATCACAGCGAACTGAAATTTGGCACACAGGTTCATGTCGCGTGACAATTGAATCTGTCAAAATTTGAACCGGAAATTTCCATGGAAAACGCGGAAAATCGGGAAAAATCATTTGAAAATTTGGTACAAATTTGATTAGTGATAAATCCGTTTCAGGAAAAAGGCAGAGTTTTCCAATTTTTCCGAAAAAAATTTCTGGAATTTTCCGAATTTTGCGGAAAATTTTCCGGTAAAAAAGTTTTCTAAATTATGCAGGATAAAGTTCACTATCAGCTGGCATCATTACTTTCTCTCCGAAAATGGTGAAAACTTGCAGAAAAAATCGAGGAAAATTCATGTAAAACACTTTTCCGGAGTTTTTCAGGCCAAGGAAGCGTTTGAGCGTTTTGCAACCTAAGACAAAGTTGTAGAGCGAAATGAGTTGCATAAAGTCGTTTTTGTGAAAAACTCCATGGAAAACCCGGAAAAGCGGGAAAATCATCGGAAAAATTTTCATCGATATGATTAGTGATAAATCTGTTTCAGGAAAAACGCAGAATTTTCCAATTTTTTTGGAAAATTTTCCGAAAATTTCCGGAATTTTCCGACTTTTCCGGGAAATTTTCCGACAAAAAAGTTTTATAAGCTATGCGGACTCATTTTTCTTCCGTCCTACTGGCATCAATACTTTCTCTTCAACAATCATGAAAACTTGCATGAAAAATCGAGAAAAATTCATGTAAATTTTTAAAAAAAATTCATAGTAATAGGCAAAGTCTGTGGAAAACATGGAAAATCGGAAAAATTCATGTTATATGGGATCAAGTTGGAATACAGTTAAAAAGCGCTGCTTAAAACATTATTTGAATTTCAAAAAACCGTTGCAGTACTTGAACGATTTGATACTCGAAAAAGTTTTGTTTTCGGATCGGCACCAAACACGACTTAAAAATTGTTTTAAAATATCTCCATGCAGCACGTAATAACAATTTAGTTAACGTGAAAAAGGCAGAAAATAAAATAAGTAAAAAACGAGTTTTCAAACAAAACTGAGGCCAAGCCGCATGAAAAAGTAGAAAATAAACTTTTCTTCACACACAGAGGTGGACTCAGATTTTTTAATTGGGACATTTCTCTTGAATATTATTTCTCTTCTTGAATCAAATCACTTCTTACCTCTGATTGATCATCCTGAAATATATCGGTGATTGTCAGCAAATAAAATCTGAGTCCACCTCTGTGTGTGAAGAAAAGTTTATTTTCTACTTTTTCATGCGGCTTGGCCTCAGTTTTGTTTGAAAACTCGTTTTTTACTTATTTTATTCAATATTTCTGTCGGGAACAAAATTTACAACGTCCTCAACATTCAGCATAGTATTCGATCTCTTTGACAGGCGCCCCCAATTACCGTCGATTATGTCCAGTGGAGTTCAACTTTCCAAACGCAATAAGATCTTCTGCAACTTTAACTAAAAATTCAGTGTTTGCCATTATTGTTTGCGTCTAAAATCGTTAAAGAATCTATAGACTATCAATTACGTCGGTCGTTAATCAATTCCTGCACCCTTAATTCAACGCTATATAGAAAAAAATGTTGCAGGACAACCTCCACCAGTGCCATGCAAACGTTTTCTTTGCCGCCGAAGATTTTCCTTTCACCACACATTTTCAATTCTGCCAAATTTGCAAATTTTCTTTAGTTTTGTTTCGAATATAATATCATAAAAAAACTTGTGTAGTTCTTTTGCGCTTCGGGTATGGAAATTAATACTGATTTTATTTTGCCACAATTGCTTGGCATCTTTTGAACTGAAAGAGTTATCATATTTACTAAATTTCAGTTTCGGGTTTTTCTCTAAAAACTCGATTAGTTTAGTTATTTGAGCATATGAAATTTTTGCACATCTTTTATCTCCCATTATTACCCGTAAAGTAGCAGCTGATTCACTCTTCGTTTGGCATAACGAATGGTTGAACCCACTCGTTAAATAACGAAGGGTTTTCGTTCGGTATATAACGAATGCGGATTTCAAGAATACCACATGTGTCGATTCCGAATGGTTTTGATAGTATAACGAATACGGAATGTGCCTTCGTTATTCAAGAATAGGCCCCATGGTACTACACAATTTTAGCACAAATCTTTCTCCAAAGTCCAAGGGTACCGTCAACGACGTCAACCTCTTTGCTGCAATATAAATTGAAGTCATAAACATTTCACTGTGTTACAGCGAAAATAATATACATTTTGACGAGACATAGTGTAGGTTGTAGGTCTAATGGAACTAAAAGTAGTTTGATACTAAAAATTTCTCATACACCCTGCAAATCTCATTTTAGAAAAAAAAAAACCCGTTATTCCTTAGGCCCATGTACATAACAATTTATAACTCCGCCATTTTTTAATCGATGTCGAATTGGTTTGTGGTATATGAAAGAAGAAGAGATGGGCCTTTCTAACCATATGTTCCTTATTTCGTTGCAATGAAAAGTCACGAAGTTACAGTCGAAAATATTTCGAAATTTATCATATTTTACACATTTTTTCAACTTTGACAACAATTTTATGGCTTATTTTGCTCTACAATATTTTTTTTCTGTTCATAATAGCGAATTCGATTCCGTGTCTAACCATTTGTTAACTAAAATCAATTAAAATTTGAAGGAGTTATCGAATTTTTGCACATTAAGCAGCTATATTTCCGTATAATATTCAAAACTACAGAGAAAGTTGAAGAAGCACTGGGCTTTAACCGTGAAAACTGTGAAAACGTAAAAAATCAAACTAATAATAACAACTAAAAAACAACAACAACAACACATTCAAATCCACCAACTTGGAATTAAATTTCATGACAATCTTGATAGCACTAGCTCAATTTGTGTAATTTCTTATATGTCTGTTGATTCCAAATTTAAGTCGAAATTAATTCGCAGATTAACTAGAAGCCTTCTACCGTTTTTTTTTTTGTAATCTTCCTTAAGTAGATTTGTGAAATTTTAAATTAATTATGTTCGGTTATTACTTTTTACCGAAGAAACACGACCGATATCTTTCAAAATCAATTTGAAAAGAGAAGTTTTTCATAACATTGAAATTGAGAAAAGCATCTAAATTGTAACCTTATCACATCTCAAGTATCAAAATAATTACTGGGCATACCTTATTACTCTGTATATCGTGACCATGTATATGCTTTCAACCGAACCTGTAAGATTCCAAGCACAAGGATCAGTTCCAGTACCAGGACCTGTACTTAAAATATTTTAAGTACAAATCATGGTACTGGTACTTAAAAATTTTCAAGTACAAGTCTCGATGCTGGTACTTAAATCTTTTCAAGTACAATTCCAGGTACTGGTACTGGTTCTTTTAAGTCCCATATATCAGTTTGTAAGTAACAAAGTACGCAAGTAATACCGCCATACCGCCAAGTACATACTTCAGTTCTTGATAATTATTGAAGAACGTCTTCGAATAATAGAGGTTCAAGAGCTGTCGAAAACTAAAATCAAAAATTTTTAAAAATCTGTAACTAGCTAAATGACTGGGTGAGGTTTCCATTTACAAAATATCATAAAATATTGTTTATACTTTTAGCAAAACAAGCTTTTCAAATGTCGCATCAGATAATGATTGCCTTCGTGGAGTATTTACAAGATCTCCAATTGAAGCTCAAAAGGTTCGAATGAAAGGGAGCGGGGTGTTGCACTTGATTGTTAACCTGCCCAACAAAGGATTTTCTGGATATTTCTGTCCTACTGTCATTCATATATATATATATATATATATATATATATGTACATATATATAAAACAGATTTACTAATTAAATTTATTGAAGAACTTAAAGACGCAATGAAATGCCTGGCCTTCTTGCAAAGATACAAGAAATAAGAAATATTTTACTCCATCAGACTTGGCGCAAATCTCATATCAGGCCTAGATTAAAATATATTTCCCATATTTGGGCAGGGATTGGACGTAGTGCATTGGTCGCGTTAAACAAAGTCCAAAAGAAGATCTTCCGGCTTATTAGCGATGACATATCAATAGCCACTATTGATTCCCTAGAGCACCTGCGTAATCTCGGATATCTATCTCTCTTTTATTGCTACTTCGATGGCTATTGCTCTGACGAAATCTCTAGCCTGATCCCTTCTTACTATGCGAACCAAAAGAGCTGTAACCTGAGCTCATCCTACCACCTTTTATGTGTTGATTCGGCCGTACTGGGAAATTCCTCGAATCCTTCATAATCAGAACAGTCCAAATGTGGAACAGTTTGTCATCCTCGTTTACCTTCTCAGGTATGAGCCGAAAACATTCAAGCATAATGCACTCCGTCACCTCTTTGGCTCAACACAATAATCCTCAATTTTCTACCACTTCTTTTTTCCTTCCAAGGCTGTGCTACGGTATCATAGGGTATCTCCTGAGGATCATAAATAAAAATCACTGCACAACGACTGTAATTTAATTTTTTGGGAAAAAATCATGATCGTTACTGTCCCTGATACTAAACTTCTATTTAGAAAACGTATTTAAATAATTTACCTAGTTGAAATACTTTGGTGCTTATACATAGGGTAGGTACTTAAGCTTATACATATATGGGACCTATGAGTACCAGTACCAGTACTTGGACTTGTACTTGAAAATTTTTTGAGTACCAATACCGGGAATTGTACTTAAGTCCAGATCCTGGTATTGGCACTAGTACTTAAGTATTTTACAGGTCTGCTTCCAACCATTTTATGTTATGTATGTGTAGTAATTAAAGCTTGCGATGAATAAGAAAAACCGGTCAAGTCGGACTCGCTTACGAAGGGTTTTGTATCATCGTACAAGATTTAACACTATGTACTTTCTAGATCGAACAAAAACAAAAGTTTATTGTTTTGGGACCCCTTTAATTTTTAACTTTATTTTATTTTCATTAACAATAACTAAGCTATAACAACAGCTACAGTATTACTCACTCTGTGAAAATTTCAACTGTCTACCTATTATGGTTCATGAAATACAGCCCGCTGACAGATAGGCGAACGGACGGACGGATAGGCTTAGTAATAGGGCCCCGTTTGCACCCTTTGGGTATGAAATCCTACAAAGAACAAAACACTGTTTAAACTACAGGAACTGCTGGAAATTATCATTTTTCTTATTGCACAGGCATATTACTCTTTGATATTTCCAACTTTTTTCTCTTTTAACCGCCTTAAATATGTCGCCGGACATAGGGACCAGATTGGAAAATTCATCTGTTTCTTCATGTAAATATGTACCTACATGCTGTGATTGACCCTAAAATACTAGGTGTGTTCTGAATATTTCAAAAAAATGTTTTCATTAAAAAACAGAATTTTGAAAATTCTAAAAATATTCTACTCAAAGGTGAAAAATAATTAGAAACGAATTAATCCAAGAAATGGTAACTAAAAAATAACTAATTAAAGTGCGTGAATAAACCGAGCAACTTCAGAGTTTTTTTTCCCAACTGAACAAGATTGGTGAGTTTAGCAGCATAAGGACAAAATAAAAACTTTTTTTTTTGATTTGCATCGGGGCAGCAAGAATTGTCTCGAACTACTAATCTTATAAGAAAATTATACATTTCCATGGGGTAGGGGATTATATGTATGACTTACAGGAGAAAACGCATAGATTTCGTATAGTTCACGGCAGTGTAAAGGTCGCGAAATACAATGAGGCCGACATGGAATTTATGGAATTTGCGTGGTTTTCGCTCTTTAATACATTTGTCAATGTAAATTTGTACCTCTTGTTCCCTTGCCAAATTAGCTAGATTTTTTAATCCCAATATGCACATTGTAGATCTTAAATAGTTTTCAATCAGTTTCAATTTCGAGAAGCTTCTCTCACAATTGTCTCGAACATTATAAATATATCAGATTACCCTTCTTCAAGTTTCGACTCAAAGATAACTAAATAAATAAATTAATAAGTCCAGTGGGCCAGAACGTATAATTTTCTTTATAGTCTGTTGTAGCTGCGAAAGCCAATCGACCCACGCATTCAAGTTTAACTCATCCTTAGGAGTTTGGTCGAGGTAGCGTAGCATTCCTCATCATCGGCGTCCAATATTATTGCAGACCTTAAGAATGCATATTTTTCCATCATATTTTGGAGTTACTGGAACCTTTCTCGAATTTCAGTACTTACTCTATGTATCGAAGAAAACAGTTTTCGTTTTATGGCATCAAGTCGAAGCATCGTAGAAGCATCGTCGATTTTATATTCGAGCGAGGCGTTACTGGATCCTGATGTTGCAGACAGGATTAACCAGCTCGGCCGTTCTCAGCCGTCTCCCACATATGTGCCGCCTGGAGCCATAGCCTCCCCTGCACGCCGCACGCTAGGCTAGGCCACTGGGCAGCACTCACCTTATTCACATGAAGCGGACTGGACTGGATTATCAAGCTCCGGAATGATTTGATCCGCCTTGTGAATACCAACTGGATGGAATAACTAGTCTAGGCTGGTCTTAATTCGGTGAACCATTATCTTGTTTACCGAATTAAGACCAGCTTAGACTATCGTCGTAGATACTGCCTAATTAACCCAATGAAAGCGTCACTTTTATGTTTGTTGACATCAAAATATATAGGTGCTAAGCTCGAATGTTTATTGACAAAATGGGAAGGATATTAAAAAAAAAACGCTATTAAAAATATTGAAAGTAAGCTTCTTGGCACACGAAGCTTATGAAAAATTAAATATGAAAAAAAAGGACATGCTGGGTATGGTGCAAAGATTAACAAGCTTTGGTCGATTCGTAAG